>CAJQUW010011185.1:0-32899 GCA_907163375.1 Prostheceraeus crozeri
ATAGAGCGACAAAACAGGTGGGATACCGCATATGTAGCGATTAATCGGCCAAAATCCGATATCGGATATAGAGCGACAAAACAGGTGGGATACCGCATATGTAGCGATTAATCGGCCAAAATCCGATATCGGATATAGAGCGACAAAACAGGTGGGATACCGCATATGTAGCGATTAATCGGCCAAAATCCGATATCGGAAATAGAGCGACAAAACAGGTGGGATACCGCATATGTAGCAATTAATCGGCCAAAATCCGATATCGGAAATAGAGCGACAAAACAGGTGGGATACCGCATATGTAGCGATTAATCGGCCAAAATCCGATATCGGAAATAGAGCGGAATATCAGGTGCAATGCCGAGACGAATTCTCGGGCATCGGCAAGGCATCGATTTTATGGGAAATCGACGCCGCGATGCCGAAACGAGATTTCATGCATCGGCCCGATGAAATTTTTACCACCGGGTATTAACCACATTTCAAAATATCATACATGTACCAAAAACTAGATAAATGGATTATAAAATATATACAGAATACGACTAAGATATGTACACGATAAAATGAAATGCATTTCATATCAATGGGAAAACACCCCTACAACATTGAAACGTTTCCGTTATGTTTCAAATTAGTCTCAATACGTCTCATTATGTTCCCCAGACACAAAATGTCGGGTTGAGAGTTTTAAGAAAGGTATAGTATAATCTAAGTAAAATTAGACCATATTGAATAATCATTTATTAGTTATTGATCTTTTAACTGATGTATCGAGGTATAATGATTATTCGTCTCTTTTTCGTTCCCGCACGTCTCGATAAGTTTCATTTCATTCACCATCATCCAACACCTTGTTGATATTTAATGTGAGGTTTTTCATAATCAGAAGACCACATATTATGATAAGATTCACATTAAATTAAGCTCATTACTCTAGCTTGTCTGACACGTAATGAGACGAATTGAGACTTATTGAAACGTTTGTTTTATAAGTTTCAATTGGTCTCAATTTGTTTCATGCGAAACTTTAACTTTAAAATGAGGCATGCCTGAATTATCGTATAAATTTGTCGTAATTCCTTTTCAAAAAAATCTGATACTATTTGATAATGAATTTGGAATATATGGAATTCATTTACGATTCGTTCCTTCACAATTTGATATATATTATCAATGTTGATCTATTAAATTGTCGTGACTTTGGTTGCTGGACACGTCAAAAACTTCGGAAGTCTGCTTTACACTCAATTTGAATACGCAAAAATTTTACAGCATATACTATGCTCATGGAGTTCTATATGTAGTCTGTATATGATTTAAAAATTCATCATTGGTTTCTACCCATGCATTTCTTATATTAATAGGATTCATGCTTGGTATCAGAAGAATCACAATTTTGCGACTACATTTGGAATAGATTATAATTGCAACATTTTGATGTTATCATACAGTACCTAAGTCTTTTTACGGCTGTGCTTATTCAATGCATGGACTGAGTCTGTCTTTCGATGATTTACGCAGCTTTAAGATAAAGCGGTCATAGTGTACCCATCGCATTTCATTTCCGAATAGAGGAGAACTGCGCACAGATTATTTCCCCACTCCCGCCTGAGCGACTGACCTTCAATCGACACCTCACCATCGATAATCACATGACAGCGAGAAGGGAAACGTGCAAACGGTCTTCATTTCATTCCTGGCTACTCTGCGCATCGAACGTGATTCATTTGTCTAGCATTACGATTTTAGTGAAACGTCTACGACTTAGACCAAATTTTCTTAAACGACGCCTTGATCACCATCTTTTCTTTGGACATTTAGAGGAACTCAAATTCCGCGAACCACATTCGACCTCCACAATCAATTTACAGGTCATTTATTTTGTCTTTTCAAGTTGCCGACTAAGCTTTTACCGTTATCATCTTACAAAATATTTTGTGATTTGGTTTACTTCATATTTAGTGACTTGACTCTATTTCCTACATTCGTCGCTGAAAACCAGGGCTTTGAATGTCATCTCTTGATAGTTTGATGCATTCTGACCACAAAATGTGTTTGGATCAATATTACCAATTGCCAGAGCTTACAGGTGAGATGTCTATACTCCTTTCATTGCCTAAGTTTAAATGAATTAATTCTGTATTAGTTATACACGTATTTTCACGAAATTATATGATTTACATTTTGAAACTTCATGAAATCACAAAAAATAAAAGAAAAATGATATTTGTTGTCAATAAAACGATAGCGTCATCTGATATCAATTAATTTGTTGCGAATTTCTTCACTCTTGAATTCTATCCGAGTCAGATTGCTTCCTCACGCCTAAGATAATTTATCATAATTAGAGGCTTGCATATTCCGAATGTTTTGTAATCCTGCAATATTATGTGGTAAATGACATCGATCGCCAGTCGCGGGTATAATTTAATCATTATTGCTGAGACTACTGTTATGTACGTGTACACAATTCTTAATGTTTATGGACTAGTGCATGCAATATGTTATGATTATTCGTGCATCCATTTGTCGAAAATCTATTTTTTATTTCCTCCAAAGTGCCACATGAGTGTAATTTGAACCAGTCGGATGTGGATTAATTGTGCCATGTTAAGTCCTCATGCAAATTGAGTGCAAATCCATGTATCTATGAATTGTCCCATCATCTTTTTAAAACTCTGTTTCATTATCTAAGAAAAAGACTTTCTGAAATTCTCTGTAAATGTTTTAATGATGTGAATTGTTTTTTTTTGAAATATACTATGAATGTTAACGAATTGTGCCATTCGAAAGATGTTTTGCAAACTTATGTTTTTTGCTTATAAAACAAAATCTTTATTGTGTATTTCAGAGAAAGAATCGCTGTCCTACAACAATCAAAACTGAAAATATGAATGGATTTAACCAAATCAATTCATCGAGTCCGTCCATATGGCAAGGGAGAATCTTTTGATCACTGTGTAGGCCTGGGTTTTTTTCTGAGAGGTGAGTGATTTCTTGCATATTTTTGTCACTGTCTCCGAACCCCATTCCAAGTTCGTAAGGCTTGGCAGTTTAATAGCTGGTAAGAGGATAATTTTTATATCACTTTATCTTTTACCATCGATTGTACTGAGTGGTGAGTGGACTGGAGCTGGTTAGCACTTTTGTACGACAACTCTGTTTTTTCTTTGATTGTATTCCATCTATTTAATATTGTCATTGGTTTGGGTATCTCCATCCATACTAGACATTAGTCGCATTGGCTTAATATAAATTTGAATTACATCTATTAACATCTTCTCGATCAATTGCATCTCAATGAAATCATATAACGGGCTGATGTGTTCAAGTTTTCTGTTATTAGATGGAGGCTGGACTAGTAAGTCATTTAATGTTTCCATGTATTCTGTTTTGATGAGCGATATTACATCACCTGCTTATCGATCAATTGCAGGAAACACAAAGATCTCAATGAAGTCATGTAACGGGTTGATGTGTTCAAGTTGTCTGTTATTAGATGGAGGCTGAAGACATGGTAAGTCATTTAATTTTTCATCAATGTCTGTTTCAACTGCGACACAGTCCATGATGCTGTCAATTTTAGAACTCGCATCTAAGACTGCTGTTATTGTTACACAGACGTGAGCGGCGAACATTTTATGTTATCGAACTTGAATTGCTTCCAATAATTTATCAAAAATGTATCCCTGTAACATTTTAACAAAGTTTCATGGAAACGTTTTGAAACGTTTTTTTGAAACGTTCCGCTACGTAAACATAATGTGCAAGCGTTACGTATCGGAGACGTTTCCTGAAACTTATATGGAACGTTTCCGAAACGTAACGTTACGTCACATTGTTGATGGGGAAGTGTAACCTTGACGCGTCGCTTCAGCTTCCCTAAGTGATTTTCAAACATAAAAGTTGAAAACCGGGAAAGGGGACCATACATTATTACAAACTCATGCAAATGCAATAAGAGATGGACATTATAGGACAATGACAGGTTTCCAAACACAGCTTTGAATTTGTCCACAAATATTTGTAAACAACTATTCGCATGCGAATAGTACTGCACATACTTATCCGATGAAAAAACGTAGTATGAAAAATGTAGCAGTTGCAACAAATCGTACGCGTCTTTAGATATATATCTCTTAAATAGAAAGGGGCTGAAATACAACAACAGACTACGATATTCAGTTGCTTTAAAATGGGAGATAGTAGTAAGCAAAACTCCACTTCTGGACCGCGCAAGATGGCGGCCATCGCTGCGTCCCCCCCCCTCTGGCACGGCAGAGTGTCGTGGTCGGCCGCCGTGGTGCTTCGTGTCTGAGTCCCCCCCCCTCTGGAACGACAGAGGTTGTGGTCTGTCGTGGTGTGCCGGCCAGGTGGGTCCACGTTCACAACATGTTCGCTGACGTCCCCCCCCTCTGCAACGACAGAGTGTGAGACTCGGGTGAGTTGGTCCGACCGCCTGGTTGACGTGGGCGACCGTCTAGGTTGACGTGGGCGACCGCCAGGATTAGTCTTGAGGCTATAGTGTGTGATGTTTTTGGTGTGTAGCGTCCAAACGAAGCATCGGATGAGAAAACGGAGGTCAGATTCGGAATCTACGTGAAATTTTGGGTTAGGAAGGATGTTTCCAGCGAAATCGGAGAGAAAAAATTTTCGGCTGACGTCCCCCCCCCTCTGGACAGCTTGCTTCCAGTGGACGGATTTTGTCGTGCGATAGCTCGTTTGAAAGCTAAGAGTGAGACAAATTCAGTGAAAGAATCGGCTTGTTCGTATCTGCCTTCGTTTAGATGTGAGACGCCATTTAAGATTTTGGGACATTGGTGAAAAACGACAGAGTTAGAATTTGGGACGTTTTGGGCTGTAGCTTCAAAACGAAGTATCGGATTGGTAAACGGATGCCAGATTTGGAATCAACTTGATGTTATTGTCCAATGAGGATCATCATCCAATGAGAATCAAGCATTTCTTTATAAATAGCGAGCCTTCCACAGCGAGAATCATTCCATCGTTGAATCACACGAGTGACGGACGCACATTTTCTCTCTCTCTCTAGTTCCCTGTTCTATTATCCAACTAAAATGGTAAGTCGCTACTTTCCTCCCTCCCTTGAACGTAAACTTAATACAATCTTTTTTCATTTTCAGGCATCTACTCCATCTACTGCACTAGTAGGACAAAATGGCGGTCAAACGTTACAAGGTTCGCTACGGTCAGATCATCTACAACTGAGGCCAGTGGAAGAAACAACCAAGGTACATAATCCTACACCGCTACAGCGTAAATTTAAACAAGCCTTGCGTTATGATGATCATAGCGTAGTACTCCAAACGGAATGCTCCCTTCCACGGATGTCAAGATAATGCACAATCAGTATGGGGACTACATACTGATCCCCGTGAGTCCGTACATTCGCCACCAACTTGATACTATTGAGGAGTACGTGACATTAAATATGGACATTCCTACTCCTCTTGCTCAAGAGTGGAAGGCTAGAGATGACAAGGATACTCCCTATAGAAAGATTTGGGATGGTAATCACATTTGCCTACCGGTATCACATTGGTGTACTTACTATAAGAAGGATGGAGATCATTCAATACCCATCAGATGTGATGAGCTCGGAGAAGGTACTTGGGATATCCTTTTCAAAGTGAATGGGCTATATTATGGTCGACACAAGGATAATAAAATAGCCTCTCTCTCCATGCATATGGAATCCATCCTATATATTCCGAAACCACCCAACGTGGACGACATAATTGATCAAATCCTTAACAGCAGTGGTACGAAGCGCAAGTCGGAGAAGAATGCTACATCAAAACGCAAATCAAAGAAGGAGAATTGCTAGTCCTTTCCTAACTCTACCCTATGACAATTCGCTTATGTGCTTTGAGTGTCGTAGACGTGGTCTTATTAGATACATTTTACTTCTTCGTTGCCATCATATCATTTGTGTATTTTGTCGTGAAAAGCATCGATGTAATTCTTCATTTTGTAATATGTTATAGAACGTTTCCTTAGATGTGTAAATTTCCGTTTTAGGCTTCTATCATCATTTTTATGGATTGTGAGGGTGAACCTGTACAGGAGCTCAGTGCTATTGCTATGAACAATTGGACATATCAGATTGTTAGTGTCTATCATCAACATGCCAACTGCGATCCCAATGTTGATCAATGGGCGAGAAAACACATTCATGGACTTAATCTGAAATATTTGCAAGACTATGGCTTTTCTTGTGAGAGTGCTCTTCTTATTGACTTTAAACGATGGTTAGCTGCTTTCAATGTTATACGCATCTTTTGTAATAATCCTGGTAAGGAGAGGAAAGTATTTCCCAATCTAATCATTGATGATATTTTGCTCCCACCTTGGGATAGTAGAGTGAATCAACATTATCATGAAGTCACGAAACGTTTTAAGGATTTGTGTGTTCCTATTTTGTCTGTTCGTTGTAGTAGCTACGTTCATAACCAATGCTTCTTTCCTCCTTACCTCAACACTGCCAAAGTCCTGTATGGTTATCATTGCTCGCTGTATGATAGTTACCAGCTGTATCTATTTTATCTCTTTCAAACCATTGATTTATAATGCATGCTTGTTACCATTATTCAATAAATGTTACTATGAGAAGAGTTGTTGTTTTCATGCAATGGATGGGTTAGATAAAGGGCGATCATGTCTTTCTCAAACGACTGCGGAACATTACGTTTTCATAGGCAAAGTTTAAAAGGAGCTGTTCAAGATTATGTGATAAAATTTCATAAAGATGAGACCGACATCGAAGCAGTGGTCGATGATGCTAGCACTCTATTTCTAGAGTTAATGAATACATTCTCTGATAGCATTATCATGGCGCGATTAGTTGCGAAAATTAAGTTTAGTCATTTTGGAAAGGAAGAGGTGGAAAGTCGCTCTTTCCATTTTGCTTCTTATTCAATGGAAGTGGTAGATCACCCCGAAGAATTTTTTAAAAGACATATGATAAAAATTGCTGAACGTCTTAACGCATTTAACCATCATGGTAGCAGTCTAGTGATTGAAGCGATTTCAGATATTCACATTCAACTTTCCATAAAGAAAAATTGAAAATGCAGTGGTACTTGATTGTAGCACAACTGGTTTTCGAGCTATGTCTGCTCACTCTCGAAGTATATTCCTTCTGTACATGCGTCTATTATTTAGAAAAGGCTAGCAAATTCATATCTTCAAAAGACTTGCTATAGACATCAGTAACGGTGAAACTATGTGTTGTGATGTATGTAAGCGAAAGGATGGAAATGAAAAGCGCATCTTCAAGAGATGTAAGCATGCTTTTTGTCAACGCTGTTTCATACGTAATTGCATTCAACTTTGCCAATGTTACCACTGTGATATTGCTCATTTCGAGTGTCACTTATGTCGCAATAGTTAGTACCTATGCAAATGTGGTAAAGATAGGTTTTAGCAAAGACTAACACGGAAAATGGCGAAACGTAAAATGACGAAACGTAAAAGTCAAAAGTTTTCTTCAGCCATTCAAGCTCTCCGACGAATGAAAGCAAATCAGCGATACAATGCTATACGACATGCTAACGATAAATTCATTTGTGAAATTATTTCTCATGTGAGGAAGTTGAGGACGAAGAAATTAGCGCCAAAACAACGAAAGTTACTTAAGCGATATGCTACAAAATTGCGTTTCATCTCCAATCCTAAAGTCGCCCTTCAAAGAAAGAGGAAAACTCTAACACAAAAGGGCGGTTTCCTTTCAGCAATACTTCCAATGATAGCTCCTGCCGTGGGCAACCTATTGGGAAATATCTTTGGCTCTAAGCGTTAATTATGCAAATGTTGAGTCTCAAAGTAATAAAATGGATTTCAGACTTCAATGTGATAAAGTTCTGACTGTATCAGGTCCATCTCATGCAGGTAAAACTGTTTTCACGCTGAATTTATTGGATAAAAGAAGGGAGTTGTTTAAGGAACCTATCAATCGAGTGATTTGGTGTTATGGTATTTATCAACCGTCGCTGTTTCAGGAATTGCAAAGTCGCAACTTTATTCGACATGAAGGAATTATTCCAGTGGATAAACTTCAGTCTAATGATGTTGTTGTATTGGATGATTTATTAAAAGAAAGTAAGAATTCAAAAGATGTTACAGATATGTTTACTCGCGCAGCACACCATAAAAGGTGCTTTATCATCTATATTACACAAAATTTGTTTCCTGATGGAAAAGAAGCTCGTACACGAAACCTGAATACACACTATTATGCTATTTTCAAGAATCCGCGAGATAAAAGTCAATTTGAAATTTTAGCGCGACAAGTTGCACCCAGAGGATCAAAAGCCTTAATTGAAATTTTTCAAGCAGCTACTGAAAAACCATACGGTTACTTATTCATTGACTTTACGCAAGAGTGTCCGGAAGAATTTAGATTTCGAAGTGATATTTTGAAAACTCCCATGATTATCTACAAACTATGAGTTCTTATTCTCGCATGATTGTTATTCCTCAGGATGAATATGTACAATTGACTGCCATGCAGCAAGTAAAGCAACCTCTTGCAAATCAAATGTATAGGAAAGAAATAGATTATCAGCAAAATGTTCACATCAAAGATCCACATCGTGCTGTATTATTACAATCGGAAACTGTTGAGCAATTGAAAAACTTGAAGAATAAGATGCGTGACTCTGTATCGACTGCTACACCTTTAGCATCTCGCGCACATGCCATATCTCTTTTCAATAGTATTGAGCCCCATCTCAATGTAAATGATAGAGGAGAAATCATTACAGATGAAAATAAAGTGATTGATGCTTCACGTTATGAAGACTTGATTCAGTATGCGACACGTAGAAAGCGCCGTCAGGGCTATGTTCCACCTGGTTGGTCATACTTTCTTAAACTATTGAAAAAGCATAATGTGCCAAAATTTGCTTTGAATAATGAGACATTGAAAGAACTTGATTCAACAGTGGCTACTACTCCAATGCTTCAGACGATGAAAATGCCAACAAATTGGTTTAAGGCGTCACCCGCTACATCCCCTCCCACACTCACTAAGCAAACAAGAGGAAGAACTCGACGTAGATCTACATCGCCACTAAAACTGGTAAAAGGAAAACGTAAAACAGCTCCTCCCAGGAAATACATGTTCTCAGATTATTAATATGAAGCAGATGTGTTGCTTGCCATGTAATGAGCCACCAGAGGTGAATGTCGTTGTCACTTGCACTTGCTGCGCCAGCTCTCATAATGAAACCCCTAAGCAATGTGAACACGATCGCAAAACCGCTAAAGCTAAATGCTGCAGTTGTTGTAAATGTAGAAAGGGAAGAAAACAAAAAGATGAGAAGGAGGAAAAAGAGTCAGTCGTCATCGACTGAACGTTTGAAGTCAATCTATTATGATGTAAAACATCCGGCAGGATTTGCATCTATCAAGAAATTATCAAAAGCGAGTGGTCTTCCACAATCACAAGTGAAACGATGGTTAAAGGGTCAGGCTACCTATACACTCCACAAACAAGCGAAAAAGAAGTACCGCACCCGCCATTATATTGTTCATGACATCGATGAACAGTGGCAAGCAGATTTGTGCGATGTTGCCTCCATTTCAAAACATAACTCGGGCAATAATTTTATTTTAACCGTCATTGATATTTTCTCGCGTTATGCGTGGGCTCAACCTTTAAAAACTAAAGAAGGGAAAGGAGTAGCAAAAGCATTCCAAACAATTTTTCGAGAAGGTCGCATTCCAAAAAGAATTCAGAGTGATCAAGGAAAAGAGTTTGAAAATCAGCATGTGACAAGATTATTTGAGAGGCATGACATTGAGTTGTTTAGTGTAAAGAGCGCTTATAAAGCTGCACTCGTTGAACGTTTTAATCGCACATTAAAAAATCGCTTGTGGCGACATTTTACTGCCAACTTGACACAAAATTGGACAAAGGTTCTACAAGATACACTCCATGCCTACAATCACTCTATCCATCGTTCTATTGGACTCAGACCAGTAGATGTAAATGCTGACAATGTAGATAAAGTGCGCGAATCATTCCAACGTAAACGCACTCATGTGAAAAGTGATGTGAAAATTGGCGATAAAGTTCGTATCTCAAAAGTGAAAAGTGTTTTTGCTAAAGGGTACCTCCCGAATTGGACAGAGGAGGTATTTACAGTATCAAGGATTAATCAAAAAGACTCTCCGACCACCTACAAGTTGAAAGATTACGATAATGAAGAAATTGAGGGTAGCTTTTACCGCGATGAGATTGAGGTAGTCACTGAAAGTGAAACATATTTGGTAGAGAAAATCATTCGATGTAAAAAACGGCAAGGTGAAGAATGGTGTCTTGTTAAATGGACTGGTTATCCTTCAAGTATGAACTCTTGGATGCGTCGTGCCGACATCTTTCATCTAAGTGATCGACAGTGATTCATGCAAAGTTGTAACTAACAATGTTTAGGGTTTGAGCTATGAATCCAACTGCCTCATTTTATTCACGACCCTCCTACGTAAGTGGTGGAGGACAAATTTACATCGGTGCTCGCCGCCAACGTGGAGGTAGCATACTTGGTGCACTGAAATCTGTTGTAGCACCTCTCATATCCAATGTCGGTAGATCTTTAAAACGAAATGTTTTAAGTAATGCCGTTGGCTTTGCTGGTGATGTTGCTAGTGATCTTTCCAGAGGTAGAAGTTTTAAGAGCAGTTTGTTGAATCGTGGGAAGGAACGCGGTTTAAAAACATTGAAGCAGACCATTGCTGGTGTTACTCAAGGAAAGAAATCACCTAAACGAATGAGAAAAGGAAGGAGGAAACATCGCGGAGCTGGTAAGGTGCGATCTTCAGTCAAAAGGCATTCACGCAAACGTCGCAGAGGCTCTAATCATTCATCAGGCGCTAAACGACGACGCTGCTATAACTTCTAATCATGGAGTGTAAAACTTCCGGTTTTTGTTTGTTCGATCAACAAGCCATACAGACAGATATTCTTAGTTCAAGTATTGTAGATTATCATCCTCGAACAGCTGAGAATGCTGGCCCCATTGAATTTGTTATTCCTGGTGGTAGTGATGACTACATAGATTTGAGTTATGCGATGCTTGATTTGAGGTTTAGAATTCAGCAAGCAGATGGAACTGCTATTGACGATGCACATAAAGTTGGACTGAACAATTTACCATTGACTACATTACTTCGCGATGTTTCTCTAACGATTGGAGAGCAGCAGGTGGAAGGTGGTCAAAGCGATTATCCCTATAAATCATATTTCAATCATGTATCACAGTTTCATCCAGCAGCACAAAAAAGTCATATGGAAGCCATGGGATGGTACAGAGATGAAGCAGGAAAATTTGATGTTGAAACAAACAGTGGCTTTGTAAAGCGATCTGCTATGATTAAAGATAGTAGAGTATGTCAGCTATATGGTCCGCTGAATTTAGACTTCTTTAGACAGTCAAAGTTTTTACTCTGTAATACCAGCATGCGACTCAAGCTGACATTGAATAAGCCTGAATTTGCGCTGAATGCATTTGCTAAAGTTGACAATTTTAGAATTCATGTGGAAGATATTGCACTTTACATTCGTCGAGTAGTACCGAATCCAAGTGTCATTAGAGGGCATGCTGAAGGTCTTAACCGCCAAAATGCCATTTACCCCGTTCAGCATACAAAGCTTCTCACCTTTACAATTCCGAAAGATCAAAAGAGTTTCATGAAAGATGGCCTCTTTCCATCGGAAGCACCGAAGCTCCTCATGGTGGCAATGGTTGAAAATGATGCATTTAATGGTAATATAAAGAAGAATCCTTTCAATTTTAAACACAATCAGTTAAGTGAAATTGCTTTACGTGTTAATGGTGTGAGTCATCCTGGTCCACCCTACAAACCAGATTTTGCTTCGGATCAATTTATGCGCAGTTATGTTGATTTTATGGATGTCTTTGGCTTTTACAATACGGATGATACCAACGGACTGACTATGAAAGAGTTTAAGAGTGGATATACTATTTATGCATTTGATTTGACTGCTGACAGCGATATTAGTGCACCCTATCGTCAAGCGAACGTGCCTCATAATATTCGTTTGGATTTGACGTTCAAAAGAACACTACCTGAGACGATCAATGTATTAATTTATGCAGTCTTCGATTCAAATATTGAAATTACAAAGTATCGTGACGTGATTCTTCAGTATAATCGTTAATGAGTTGGTTGACTGCTGACGATATTAAGACTAAAGTGCAGCGTAATGCAGACGAAGCGACGTTGAAAGCTTTCGATAATGTCTATTCACTCGATACCTTACCACCTGCAGTAAATCACTATCCCATCTTTATTGTGCTAAACACTCATTCACAGAATTTAGGCGGTGAGCATTGGAAAGCGATCTTTATTGGAGAAGACCGACGTGGTGAACTATTTGACTCTCTTGCTCAACCTCCAAATATACCAACACAGCAGTGGTTGAGAAAACATACGCGTCAATATCAGCGAAATGAACGCATACTACAACATCCACTTTCATCAACGTGTGGTGCTTTTGTACTGTACTTCATCTTAAAACGTTTACATGTATCTCGATTTGCATCTGTTATTCAAAACTTTTCATGTAATCCATCCTCTAATGAAAAAATGATTTGTAAGTTCTATCATGATTTGAAATAAAAACATCATGTTGGAAAAATTGTTTTTTATTTTACAATCCGCTGGGTACGTACATACTCAATGAGATAGTCTAGGATCATATTTGCTTGTTCATGAGATTTTAGTCCAGTAATGATCACTTTACTATTATGAAAGATTGCCACATGCACAGGCAACCAACAACTAATGAGAGCTGCAGGAAAAAGTTCGGGTTCATAACACAAACTGTAACTGCTGGTACGAATCTTCAAAAATGATAGACTGTCACTCAATTGAGTAGAGATCACCATATTGTCCACAGTCAGATTCGACATCACACACCTCTCCCTCTTCCATATCCGACGTAGTAGTCTCTGTAGCTCTAAGCGCATTGACTGCGCCGATGAATGAGAAAGGGCGCCGAGAATCTGTACAGTCCCATTTGGGAAGAGTTGAAGATTCCGTGAATTGTTCATCTTCACCACTAACATTTGAGGACGGCCCGGGTAATACTTGCTGTTTGGAAGCTGTTGGCGTAATGTTGTGAGATCGATTTTGGTGTAGAGTCTGAAGCGACGGAGAATGTTGACGATGGTGTAGCGATGGCGCTTCATGATGAAAGAATGAGTAAATTGAGCGATGTACCTTCCTTTTATACTTTTCCCAACTACCTTGATGAAATGTGAAGTTAGTATGAAGTTGGGAATGATAGAGTTGAATTCGCCGATTGTTGACGCGCAGCCAGATGCGATTTCCAATACGTGAATGTCTTTTCATATAGAAGTATTTCAAGTCCTTCATGATATGATGTAGAGATTGAAAATGACGATAAGATAAAACAAACTCTCTTCTCACATTTCCAGTTGAATCTTTGAAATAGACGTTTCGATCATGATCCGTTTCAATACGTTGTAGGGAATCTAATTTCCAACTCATGGTGCGTGGTAATCATATCTGATTAAGATTTGCATAGTAGGGCGATGAACTCACGACGAATAAATGTCATGATGGAGCGATGTATGTATCTTCTATACTTCTCCCAATTGTATTTGCGAAATGAGAAACAGTTTGCGGAATGAGAATGGTAGATTTGAATTTCATTTCTGTAATGTTGAAGCCAAACTTGATCACCCAAGGAGATGAATCTTAATGTTTCAAAATATTCCAAATCCCTCATGATATCATTGAGGTTGACAAATTGTCGCCATGTTAATGTAATTCCTCTTGATGTATGACCATGAGAATTTTTGAAATGTACGTTTCCATCACGATCAACTCTGATATATTGTAGAGAGTCCAAAATCCAAGTCTTCATGATGTTATGCAAAGTTGCAGATTAGCAATATAAAAATGTCGTTTTATCATATTTTGCTTAGCAATGCGGCTACAAAGAGATTTACTAGCAATCGAGCCGCACTCTTTTCTACTCCCATTGATCATGCACAACAGCTAAATGGGAATTGGGAAGTGGGTGTCACTCAACTTGTTTATAGCAACTGTGTCTATACTTTTGATCATGAGGTGATGACTATTAATATGAGGCGTACAGCTGCTTATCAATGTGAAAAGGGGTGCCGAGTATACATTCCACAGTGGCCAAAGAAAGATCTCTTATCATGTAAAAAGTTTATATATGATTTCTTGAATAAAGCGTGTAAACATATTGTCCAATTTACTCCGCACAATGATGATTATAATTATGTACATCATGTAGTTGAGAAAGATTGGATTGTTGGTTTAAGTCCAAGTTTAAGAAATGATTTAGGCTACCTCGCTAGCGCCTTAACAAGCTATGATAATTTTAACGTTAATTACCACATAAGTGGTCATAAACAGTTAATATATCGAGAGGAAGCTTATTATGTAGATCTTATTCCAAGAAATGAGAAGACGTTGGTGAAGAAGATTGTGATTAAGCCAAGAAAGACAAACATGACTCCTGAAACATTATTGAAGAAATTTAATTATCTCCTTCGAGTTGATGACAAACAAGTGGCAACATTGACTTATATTAAATCATCTAATCATATTGCAATAAGCAAATTAAATGATGATGATCTAGTATTAGTTTGTTCAAAAGATTTTCATCAGTTCTTACGACATCGTTCTGCAGCTGTTCATGGAAAATCTGATATGCAACATTTACCATGTGAAAGGTCAAATCAATTTGATACAGAATGGGCCGTATCTTTATACAGAAAGTGTGTAGAGCCTTTTGGTGGTTTCTTACATGAAACAAGAGTGTTGATGCCTCGCATTATTACTTCGGTTAAATTGGTTGTAGATTATTTAAATGAAGTGATTAATGAGCAACATATTTCATTTTCTGAAAAAGAAGGTACTTTGTCTCTCACTATAAATGGAAAAGGTATTGAACTAATTATGGATAAAACTCTAATGGACATTTTGGGTTTTGATCAAAATATCTTTAAAAGTGGTACTGTAACCAAAGCTAGCGCAGACATGTCGCTATCGCGTCGTATTAACTATTTTCAGATATATTCCAATATTGGTGAAGATGTACGTGTGGGAGATGTTGAAGCTCCATTGCTAGCAATGATACCATACCAGCCAAAAAGCTGCAGTATTTTATCTGAGCATACTTTCAAGAAAGTGCATTATACAAAGCTGAAATCAAACTACATCCCACAAATTGATATTGCCATTTATGATGATGCTGGTGCGTTGATTCCTTTTCATAAAGATGCTGTGACAAGTATTACACTCCATTTCCGAATGAAGAGTTAATGCAAAAGTATGCTAATATATTTTTCCAATGTGAATAATATGGAAAGTGAAAATAAGGACTCGTTTCTAATCTACTTGCCCAGTAATGCTTCTATGAATAAATTTCCCAAAAATAAACCATCAGACTATCGAGTAGAATTAAATCGGCCACTGCATTTAGAAGGTGAATGGGAAGTTGGCGTTTCTAGTATTTGCTATGATAGCAATATTCAGAATGTGAATGATTTGGAAGAAATGATATTGACTCCTCGCACCCATGATGGAATAACGATGAATAATGCATTTCAGTTCCCATACAATTTAACATCAGATGGAAAGTGGAACTATGAATGGATTCAGATAAAATCAGATTCTTATGAGCCATTTGGGAATGAGAAAATTATTAAGGCATTCAACAGTGGTAATACTTCCATCATGAAGAATAAAAATCAGAAAGCTTATGAGTTTACTATCTATCATTGGAGTGGGAGACAGTTCCTCCGCTTTCATTCTTTTACTAAAGGTCTTACGCTGAGGTTGGATAGTGAATTCTATCCACATCTTGGTTTTGGTCATGGACTACATCTAACGTCAATTGCTACTGCAAATGTTAAAAAAGTTTATTCAACTCGAATCAACAAATTTCATTATAGATTTAAAATATTTGATGAAGATGTTGTAGAATGCGAAGAACGCATCATTTTGAAAAAGCGTGGTGTTCAACCTTTATCACTTATTGAGTTAGTAAAACGATGGAATGAGACTGTGGGTAAGAAGTATGGAGAGAAAATTATGGCGGACAAAAATAAGTTGGTTATTCAGAAATATAATGACAAACTTACAGTTTATTTCTCTCCAACCTTGCGTCATTTTGTAAGACATTATACGCCTATTATTGGAAGCGGTGTGGTGTATGCTTCTCATGAATATCACACTAAAGCTGATTCAGTTAATGATGAATGGTGGGTGGACATCTATGGCGATCGCATCAAGAAAATTTACCAGTCTTATGAAGAATCTAAAGTTGCTATCAATATAATGCCGCGTCTATATCATACAGTTGAAAGCTTCATTCATGTAGTAAATCCTTATATACAACAGAAGTTGAAGCATGTGATGAAAAGTAAATATGATGTAAAGACACACCACATTTCGTTTTCAATTGAAAAACAACGCGTTGTTCTGAAACTGGGTGATGACATTCAATGTCAATTGAGTAAAAATTTGAAAAAACTCTTTGGCTTTTCAATGCTACAAACTGTGTTTGCTGCTGCGCATACGATTGGTATAGAAACACCAATGACACTTGATAAACATGAACAACACCTTTACATTCAAAGTGATTTGATTTTACCTATTTCTGTTGGCGAGAAAAAAGAATACATTTTACGTGATTTCATTCATGATAAAGACGCTTCATATGGAATAGTCGAGAAGATGTTTGAATCTATTTTCTATCATCCCGTCGTCAAACAAACTATACCCTCTATTGCTATCAAAATTACCAATGGTTTACAAGAGTGTATCCATGTGAAAGATACTAAATCCCTCGTAACTTTAGTGTTTCGGAAAACAAAGTGAAGTCATTGTGATATGTTTATTGAAATAAAAATATGTATATGAAAAAGTCTTTTCACAGATATAGGGGGAATGGGCTGACTGTAGGCATATATTCACAAGGAAGAAACGATCTCATGCGATACATAAAACAACCATGTATATCTACAAAAAGCAACATCAAAATACTGAGTTAAAGTTGATTATGTCAATACATCTCCTGAATGTGGTAGCGTGAGTTTTATTCTTTTGGGTGGAGGTATGTTTGTGTCAGGATGTCCATGTGGAAGAGATGTGTTATGTCCTATCCAACACCTCTTATCCTCCCATGCTGAAAGTGCTCGTTTCTTGAACGTGTACGTTTTCACAGTATGAACTTGAGATTTTAAGATTGTCATATTGACAAACGTTATAGTTTTATTTTTATAGGCCTTCTTATAGGACCGATGTTTCATTTTATGAACAATGGATTTTGATATACCTTTAGCACGCTTAATACTATCTGCACATTCTTTTAGTTTCATGGAATACATTTTAGGACGGAGGAGAATCATTTCATCTATTTCCTTTCCTGCTGTTTCATCCTTAAAACAACCAAGTTTGGCTTTATTCTGTATGGAATAGAGTGGATGAGTGGGATTGTAGTTAGATGTATCGAAATATTTTTCTAATGACTTACCTACTTCATTAAAATTTAAATCTTTTTGAGTGGTAATTCCTAAAAAGAAACTATCTGTATCACCACCCAGCAAGCGAACCTCTTTTACGAGAGGGCATGGTTTTAATATTTTGTAGAAGAGTTGATACATTTCAAGCTTGGAATAATCTAAAACGGCTTGCCCAATATAGATGGGTTTGCACAACTCAACTTCTGATTTAATCATTTTAACACCTACAAGATCCTCATCGATGATGTCTCTATCAATGAAAAGAGGTGATGAGGTCAATTTGTGATATTTTTGTTCATCAACGACTAGTTTGTAATTCATACGTTTTCTAACATCCTCCATGGTCTTTCCGAATAGACTATTATTCTTATATTTATAAAAATCCTTTTCAAAATTATTTTGGGCGAGTGCACGTTTTTGACTGTTACTATCTATGTAGGGTTTGAGGAAGGCTTTCTGTCTAAATTTGATAATGCGGTGAACTGACTTTAGAAGCATGCCCATTTCTAAATAGAATTTTAATATGCAGAAGTGTACGAGATAATTTTTCTTATCATATTGGGTGAGTAAAAGTTTGCGGCATGGTTTGTACCTTGGCTGTCCACACTCTGTTAAGTTATTATGAAATTGTGACATGAATGGTGAAAACATATCTTCAGTCACTTCGCCAGATTCAGGTGCGAGTGGGAAATCAGCAGTTTTATTTTTAATACTATTTGGATAAATCAAATCCACTTCAAAATAATATCCCCAATCACCTTCATCTGGAATATTCAGTATGTTTGAAGGGTTGGAGTAATACTCAAGCTCATTTTGATTTAACCAACTAAACTCGGAATGAGGTAGTGGTTTAGACAGTGAACTGCCATATAAATTATTTTGGTCATAGTACTTTAGGTGGATATGATCATCACCTACTGTTTCAGATTTTATATGATGTTTATTTACAAATGTGAGACCACCGCGTATTCCGCGCTCAAATATATTATACATCTCCGGGTCTTGTAAGAGATGAATGGTCTCACCAGTCATTTTAAAGGCTGATTTAAAGGACATGGCTGGTAGACTGACAAAGTGGATAGGATCTAATTTGTCTTCTTCTAATGCCACTCGTCGAAACTCCTGAAAGACATCAGCCAGCAAAATGACATCTAATTCTAAGTAAGCGATCATATAATCGCCAAACGTTTTACAATTAAATTTTAACCATGCCTCTTGAGCATGTTCATAGTCCTCTACTGGACAATCTTCACCCGTCAAATCGTTTTTGAATTTGTCAATGGAAGGAAGGGTTGTTTCATTTAGTTTAGACATTGAGCTAAAATACGCATAAGGAAAGACTCCTTTGCGAGTGATTATTTCATCCGTTAAGTTTGGATAGTGTTTCTTCAAAGTTTGACTATGGGGAAGAAACTTGAGATTACGAACGAGAGAAGCTAGTGACGCTGACATGAATTGAAATGAATCTAAAAATTTTATTTCGAAGAAGACTGTCTTATTTTCTTTAGTTTTATCTACTGGTACTTTTGCTGTCATTGCCATGAATTTTTCTCTCGTTTGTGCTATTACATTAAACTGCCACGATTTCATCTGGCTCAACCCTCCTTTTATGAGCATATGACTGTCATAGCCCTTAAAGTTATGAAAAATGACGGGTAGTACACGACGTCTCAACCTAAGTGAAAAGTTACATTTGGAGCAGAGTGCGTTTCTAAATTTACCAGTGATGTGATCATGATCACGCACTTTCTTAATTTTATCGTCATCAAACGTTTTATGACATTTAGGACAGGATGTGCAACTTTCAAATTTTTGTTTGTCTTCATCTGACATATGTAGTGACTTACGCTGCAATTGGGAATCATATGATTGTTGAAATTTTGCAGCTTTATCGAGAAATTCTAGAAATTTTGAAATGCAATCTTCACCTTGCCAAGTATGCATTTTGTTTTGTCTATTCCTAAAGTGGTCATGCCATACTTCATAGCAGGATATGGCTGCTGGCTTGTGGATGATATCATCAATGTAGCATTCTATGTCTGCGTAAATGACACGCAGGGGACTTAATTCGTCACCATTATCCCTATGTGAAAATATTTTATCTTTGGGCATGCGTTCCATTTGTAATTTACCTCGCTTGCACCATTCATAGTGAGTTTCAAATTTATCTTTACTCCAAAATGAGCGGATGCAGCGGTCGCATACAAAATGTTCACCTCTTTTAGAGTGCCCCAAGTGAGTGTACAAGCGAGAGATTTTGGGAATACCACAGTAGTGCCATTCCTCGCTATCATCTTGTTTTACTAATAAGAGGTTGACTACACGTTCATAACAAGTTGAACGTGAATTATAGCGGGCACCCTTCAACCCCTTCTCCCACACGTGAACGACAATTTTAATCTTATTATGTTTTTCGAACGTTTCTACATCTTTGATTTTCATGTTGTTACTATCACAACCTTCAAAGTCTAGTTCATCCTCCCACTGTCTATAGCTATAGGTGCGATCTCGATGCGCGTTGATATCATTATAGTGAAGGATGGATAGGACTGCATATTTGAAACACTGTGATTTACAATCAACATTGATGACAGCTTTCTTATTATACAACGTTTTTGGAAGTTTAAATGTGCCTCGAGCTGCATGACTTTCTAATAGGGAAATTTTGAATATGGCTGAGTCCACACCATCAAAAATGAGAGCGCTGTCGCGTTGATTGAATTTATCTACATTTGATTTTAAACATTGAATGTGAAAATTTAGCCAAGACTCGCAGTCTACAACTTCGGTTGCGGAAGAGGAAGGAACATGAAACTGTATTCTCTCCGTCACTTGACCCGTTTGAAAATCTATTTTAATATATTTTAGTTTAAGGTAGATGAGCGCCTTCATTCTAAAATTGTCTAAATTATTGAAGAGCGCTTCGATAATGTTAGAATTTTGAAGGAGCCACTCAGGAAAATCTACAATTTGAGTATTGGACTCCATGCAGTAGTCGCGTACTAAATTATTATGTGAAACATTAATGAGGGAGATGGTAGAGGTACCGTTGGTGTAGTGATCATTTGCATGCGTGTGTTGAAGTCTGTGCGAAGATCGCTGAAAGTGACTATCAAAAGAAAGAGGGCACAAATCGCAAGGAAAGGAGATGTCATCGTCAGAATCAACTTCACCTCCGGAGATTGACGCCGCTTTGCGTTGACACACACGTTGTTTGATGTGTCGAAGGAGACTGTGCTTCCTTGTAAACATATGTCCGCAGTCGGCACATTCCCACTCGTTGCCTTGCCGCGAGAGTCCTGAGCTGGAACTCACATCACCTGAAAGAGAAATCATTCTTTCATCTCTGTTCAAGCCTCAGTGTAGTGTTACAACCTACCTTGACTCAATAACTCTAAACTTTCCTCGAGAAGAGAGGGCGTTGGTGATGAAGTTGATGCCTGAAATTGAGGAAGATGCTATTAGTCACACGTTTGAGGGAGATGAGAGAGGAAATTTTCAACTTACCATTTCAACGAAATCAAGTTTAAGGTTGATACTTCTACAAGATAGAGACTTCACTCAAATTTGGAATTCACGAGATAGCAGTTCACTTGTACACCTCAAATAATAGTCAAAGAGAGAGATCGTGCGTTCGTCACTTGTATGATTCACAGATTAAATGAAATGACCTGAATGTCACTTTGCTTATATACTTTCATCCTCTTCATTCATTGGATGTTCATTCTGATTGGCTGCTTGTGTATACTTAAGAATAGGAAAAATGTTAAAGTTATCATTATTCAAAGTCAGCATTTCAAAGACAACATGACAAGTCCTCCAACAACACCAAATACCGCATTGGAGTTCTCCTCTCCATATACATCAGCAAAGGTGCTCGTTACACCAAATGCACCAAGAAAGGCGAAGGTGGAGAAGACATACAATCTCGACAATATACGAAAGTTATCATTATCGGAGGAGGATGAAGAGGAGTTGCCCGACCTAACAGGCATACGGTGGAAATATTTACAATATGATGCCGAAGGGGTGATGGAGATGACCAGCAAGTCGCACTTGCATCAAATATGGGAGTGGTACACCCCTAACTCCCAACCGCGAACCGTGGCGGAGTGGGCGTACATTGAGAAAGTGAGGGACGCTGCAGAAGAACGTTTAAAGCAGCTCAACTGTTTTTGTAATCTATGTGAAGCCAGACTCTGGGACGATATTGACGATGAAGACCTTTTGAAATACATGCCATAATAAATGTTTATTTCGTATTATCTTTGCTTTCATACTGACTTACTTGAATGGGGTTTTAGTGAATAATTTAACCATGTATACTTTTTCATTTGGAAATAGTAGCACGCTTAGTCTAACTTGTAAATCTAAAAACATTTCATATGGACGATGATGGTAGATAAAATAGTGTCAAATAAATTAAGATAGCTTACACTTCTGATACAGGGATAGCAATCGACTGCGATCCATGTGTAAAGAGCTTGTTAGACTATGGATGGGCTTAAGTGGATGATTTAACCATGTATACTTTTTCATTTGGAAATAGTAGCACGCTTAGTCTAACTTGTAAATCTAAAAACATTTCATATGGACGATGATGGTAGATAAAATAGTGTCAAATAAATTAAGATAGCTTACACTTCTGATACAGGGATAGCAATCGACTGCGATCCATGTGTAAAGAGCTTGTTAGACTACGGAAGAGAGAAGTGTGTTATGTTGCGTGTGGCGCGTGAGTGTCCTCCCATTTCATTCCATTCATCAATTCGTCTCATTGATAGAGACAGGTAGAACTCATGGTTCTCATAACGTATGCAATGGAAAGTTTTAGGCAACCTTCGACAGTTGGCTAAATGTCGCCCTGGCGCGAATGCATACTACGTTGAGACAGAGGCAATCACTTGCAAACATGACGCAGAGAGGTTTAACAAGATTGACCATTGCCGAATGTCCCTTGCGGTATACATAGCTACGGGTTTCACCGCCGCCCTTTACAGGAACGCCCGTCGAAAGGAAGTATTACACCGAACTGCATTTGCAACGTTCAAGTTGACTGATAGCAGATTCAACTTAATGATAGTATTCGCCAGTCCGAAGACTGCCCAGGGCAAACCGCGAGGAGGTTCTATCATGTCTTGCCCCATGGTGGCCCTTAAGAGAGCCGATGGTTCGTTCTCGGGGACGTGAATTTGACTATTGACTGGAATAGTCAATGGGTATGACGCTTAGGTTGTCGTATACCCTATACCGCCTAAGCCGTGGTGGTGCATCTGGCACCTTTCGGATGCGAGTGGTATTCGGAGTCCACACCTCATCCGTCCAAATGATCCTCTTGATCTTCCCCTTCTTCTCATCCTCATCCCACTCGTCGAGGATGACGAACTCGGGAATGCCGTTGTCTTCATCAGTGAAGACGGGAATATTGTCGGCAGATGTCGCTTCCATCGTGACTTCAAATTGAATGAGAAGCGCTACAATCTTCTGGCTTATATAGGGTTTTCAACAATGAATTGCTCAACAGCGAATCAGAATGCTTCAGGGATAGCAATCGACTGCATAATGTTCAAGTTGACTGATAGCAGATTCAACTTAATGATAGTATTCGCCAGTCCGAAGACTGCCCAGGGCAAACCGCGAGGAGGTTCTATCATGTCTTGCCCCATGGTGGCCCTTAAGAGAGCCGATGGTTCGTTCTCGGGAGTCGTCATCCTACAGCCTACCAATTCTGCTGAGAGAGTCAAAGACTCTCTCTTTGGTAGCACTGTCGACTTCCACACTAACTGGCATGTGAGTATAGAGTGGAATGTAGCGCCATTCCGTTGGATTGACAGCAGTTGCTGTCATCGGATTGCCAATCCGAGCAAGATTGTTGTGGACTCTGTCTTGCTCCTCTAGCCTGACAAACTCCTCAAATAAATTTCGCGGCCTTATCTGCGGTCCGCGAGGAGAGCTAACTTGACTGTTCGGCGTCTGCATGATTGAAATGAAATGAAATGAGAGGCAGTGGTTTATATACCCCTCTAACGCGACGCAACGTTCAAGTTGACTGATAGCAGATTCAACTTAATGATAGTATTCGCCAGTCCGAAGACTGCCCAGGGCAAACCGCGTGGAGGTTCTATCATGTCTTGCCCCTAGGTGGCCCTTAAGAGAGCCGATGGTTCGTTCTCGGGAGTAAATTGATGGGGTGGTGAAGGCAGGCAAAGATCTGCAATGAAAATGATATGTATTAGAATAGGATATACTATCTTATTTGCTTTTCACTTACCAAGTTAGTCATCCTTAGGTAGTCTCGCGCGTTTCCGAATCGAAAATTTATGCAAGTGACCGCGCATTCGTAAGCTTGCATGGAGACACTTCTTGCTCGGATGACCGTTGTAGCAAATAATTGACTCGTCCAGATTTTTATTTACCAATACTTCGCCGGCCAAATGATTGTCCCGAATAGGGATGTGAAACTCAAACAAACGATCCTCATTCACACGTTCCCACTCATCCCTCATGCGCTCCAACTTCTCACACGCCTGCCTCTCATCACCCCGCCGAGCCACAGTCCTCTCCAACTCAACATTCCTCGCTCTCAACACACTCATCTCCTTCATCATCTCCTCAAACTTCGCCTCTGCATCTCTCATTCTTCTCTCCGCAGCACTCGCCCTCTTCTCACACGCATCATTCTTCTCTTCCAACTCTCGCGTCTTATTCTTCAAATCAGTCACACAACGCCTCATTCTAATGTTTTCATCCGCCACCTCCTTCGACTTCAAATCCTTCTTTTTCAACTCATCCAACTCCTTCACAACTTCATCCTTCACTTTCTTCAAACTCTCAAACTTATTCACTAACAAATCATGCGCCATCTGCTGCGAAACATGCCTCTTCTCTTCATCCTTCAACCACCTCGCCGACTGCATACGAATCCCACCACTCTTCACTTTTGGGGAAGATGAGCTCTTCGGGGGTCGGTGATGACGATGTTGGACACCTCCGATGACGAAGAGCTCAACTTCCTCACACGCTTCCTCACACGCTCCCTATCTAAATCCACATCATCCTCATCATCACTCTCAAGCACTCTCTTCCGCTGCTCAATCTCACCCTCCAACGACGCAACCGCTCTCGCCAACTCATCATTCTCAACAACATTCTCAACAACATTCTCAACAACATTCTCAACAACATTCGCAACATTCGCCAACATTCGCTCCCTCTCTTCCACAATCAACTGCGTAAATCTCAAATCAGTCACTAAACCACCACTACAGTCAGCATGCACTCTGTAAAAACGCGCCTCATCCTCATCACCCTTCAGCACTCTACACTTCACGCAAGCAACCCTATTCAAGACAATCATGTGGCCGGTGCCCGCCTTCTTCACATGAGCTTTGGCGTCCGCACTGCGATTAACTCGCCCACAAGAGCACATTTTAATATGGTATTTGCGGTTTTTGTCATTAGCCATGTTAGATTTTATCGTTAGCTGTAAGATAATGAAATTTGTATAAGTTTGGAATCATGTAGTACAGTCATATTCCTAAAGAGTGTAGTGAGTGGCACTCGATCCCGTCGACAGCCCGAAGGCCTTGTACCGATCACTAGGGAAGTGAGAGATCTTCCCCGATACCCGCTCTTTACAGCTGAAGACATCATTGTCACTGCCCCGAAGTGGTAACAGGAACGCCGAGTCAAAGGTAGTGATCAGTAGCTGGGATCTAACCCCTCAAAGCTGCCTTAGACTTAGTTAAATTTCAAATCTGATAGCAGATTTGAACTCAGGATACTTGAAAACCTTAGTCTATATGTTAAAACTTTGAAAAAACTGAAAATTAAGAATTTTTAAAAAATTCCGCATTTTACTACTCATACTACTTTTAAAAAATTTTATCAGTAGTAAAGACACTATCAAACTCTATCATACAAACTTTGAAGTAGCAAGATAGCTTGCCTACTTCAAAAGATAGAGTCCTTTGCACCCGATATCGGGAGCTCAGAGCGACGACCGTCGCTTACCTCGTCTTTCGATGAAGTGATCAGACTTACGTTGTCGGGGGTTTATATATGCTCGGAAGAAAACTTAAAATGGCTCTATCTCCGAAAGTATTCATCGTAGCGACATGCGGTTTGTTGCAAACGATTTGTCTCATCATTCTTTACAATATGACACCTGAACCATTCTCATATGACCACGGGAAGTTGGTCCGCCAGCACATGTCCATGTAACATGCCACAAGTGAAAAAATTCCTAAGTGTGAGAGCTCCAGTGTGGTGAAAATTTTGAAAAATTTAAAACTTCCGAATTTCAACCTGGGACCTTAACCAAAACATTTTTCATCAAATTTCACTGACCTCCCCCCCTCCCCCCCTCGTTCAGAGAAATTTGATGAAAAATGTTTTGGTGACGGTCCCAGGTCGAAATTCCACACTTTGGAAAATTTTCAAAATTTTACCCATACAAAGTCACTCTGACACTTAGGATTTTTTCAGGTGAGCGAGCTCCGACCTAAAATCTTGTAACCGCTCTAACTTTTGAACGAAGACAGATAGGAACAAGCCGATTCTTTCACTGAATTTGTCTCACTCTTAGCTTTCAAACGAGCTATTGCACGACAAAATCCGTCCACTAGAAGCCAAGATAGAAGCTAGCTGTCCAGGGGGGGGGAGGTCAGTGAAATTTGATGAAAAATGTTTTGGTGGCGGTCCCAGGTCGAAATTCCACACTTTGGAAAATTTTCAAAATTTTACCCATACAAAGTCACTCTGACACTTAGGATTTTTTCAGGTGAGCGAGCTCCGACCTAAAATCTTGTAACCGCTCTAACTTTTGAACGAAGACAGATAGGAACAAGCCGATTCTTTCACTGAATTTGTCTCACTCTTAGCTTTCAAACGAGCTATTGCACGACAAAATCCGTCCACTAGAAGCCAAGATAGAAGCTAGCTGTCCAGGGGGGGGGAGGTCAGTGAAATTTGATGAAAAATGTTTTGGTGACGGACCCAGGTCGAAATTCCACACTTTGGAAAATTTTCAAAATTTTACCCATACAAAGTCACTCTGACACTTAGGATTTTTTCAGGTGAGCGAGCTCCGACCTAAAATCTTGTAACCGCTCTAACTTGTGAACGGCTGGTCCGATTGACTCGCAACAAAAAATGTTGTCGAGCAGTTTTTTCTCCTCTTTCAAACGAGTAGCTGTAAGACAAAATCCGTCCACTAGAACCAAAGTTAGAAGATTGCTGTGGGGGGGGGTCAGTGAAATTTGATGAAAAATGTTTTGGTGACGGTCCCAGGTCGAAATTCCACACTTTGGAAAATTTTCAAAATTTTACCCATACAAAGTCACTCTGACACTTAGGATTTTTCAGGTGAGCGAGCTCCGACCTAAAATCTTGTAACCGCTCTAACTTTTGAACGAAGACAGATACGAACAAGCCGATTCTTTCACTGAATTTGTCTCACTCTTAGCTTTCAAACAAGCTATCGCACGACAAAATCCGTCCACTGGAAGCAAGCCGTCCAGGGGGGGGGACGTCAGCCGAAAATTTTTTCTCTCCGATTTCGCTGGAAACATCCTTCCTAACCCAAAATTTCACGTAGATTCCGAATCTGGCCTCCGTTTTCTCATCCGATGCTTCGTTTGGGCGCTACACACCAAAACGTCCCAAATTCTAACTCTGTCGTTTTTCGAAAAATGTTGAAAATTTTTTCTCACCGATTTCGCTGGAAACATCCTTCCTAACCCAAAATTTCACGTAGATTCCGAATCTGACCTCCGTTTTCTCATCCGATGCTTCGTTTGGACGCTACACACCAAAAACATCACACACTATAGCCTCAAGACTAATCCTGGCGGTCGCCCACGTCAACCTAGACGGTCGCCCACGTCAACCAGGCGGTCGGACCAACTCACCCGAGTCTCACACTCTGTCGTTGCAGGGGGGGGGACGTCAGCGAACATGTTGTGAACGTGGACCCACCTGGCCGGCACACCACGACAGACCACAACCTCTGTCGTTCCAGAGGGGGGGGGACTCAGACACGAAGCACCACGGCGGCCGACCACGACACTCTGCCGTGCCAGAGGGGGGGGGACGCAGCGATGGCCGCCATCTTGCGCGGTCCAGAAGTGGAGTTTTGCTTACTACTCCTGATTCGTTTTTACACTGTGAATATTCTTTATATAGTGATGCTAATTTTACAACACCATTACCAGATACCGATAATATTGCATTAGAGAATAATTTTTTCCAAGATTATTTACACAAATGCGTTTAGATGTTGCAACTCAAAATATAGAATATCAAAATTCTCTCTGAGCAGCATTATTGTTAAATTTAACGAGGTAAGACAAATTCGTCTATGTAGCCGAGGCTGCTTGATTGATAATTCGATGAGTTAATTTTATACTTATATTTCGGCTGTCACAGCCCTTTTCAAAGTATAGAGTAGAAAAGATTTACAAATGGAGTACAAAGCTATATAAAAATGTTTTCAAAAATCAAAATGTCATGTATATACCACTGTACATTTTTATATAGCTTTGTACTCCATTTGTAAATCTTTTCTACTCTATACTTTGAAAAGGGCTGTGACAGCCGAAATATAAGTATAAAATTAACTCATCGAATTATCAATCAAGCAGCCTCGGCTACATAGACGAATTTGTCTTACCTCGTTAAATTCAAAATATAGAAACAATAAGTGATTCTCCAGGTGTAATTGATACAATGCTTAGATTTGTAATAATTGGTGAAAATAATCAAAAGTATGAAATCGAAGGTTGGTTTCCTGATACCAATGATGGTATAATTGTTGATGATTTAACTCACGCTGGAACAGATGCAGCAGGAATTGCGAAAGATGTAGAAAATATTGCAAAACATTTAAATAAAACAAACAATAGTGCATATAAAGAAAGACGTGAATTTAACAAGAAAAGTAAACAGACAGTTAATTGGTCATTGTCTCCATTATTCGGGTATTTAGATTACAATAAAATATCATGTCAATTGAAATTCAAACTCATAGTTCATCGTACTTTAAATAATGAAGCAATATTTTATGGAAAGGTTGGGAAGAAAGCATACCTAAAAATTGATAGAATTGAATGGTGGGTAAAACATATTACTCCTAGTTTAGAGGTTGAAACAACTATTACGAAAAGATTAAATACGAACAAACCAATTCCAGTAAGTTTTATGAAGCGTACTGCGAGCTCTGTCACTTTTACTGAACAAAGATTTAACTGGCATTTCATAAGGACATCAAATACTCCAAGATATTTTTTACTCACTTTTCAAAAGAATGAAACACCTAGTTTTGATAAGAACAATAGTCTTTTCCATATTAATTCAATTCGAAGTTTACAAATTTCATTAAATCAAACACGTTATCCTATCGATCCATTAAGATTTGATAACACCAATAATCAATTCATGGAAGGATATGACGCTTATAGAAATTTGTGTCGAGAATTTGGAGTAGAAGCACAATTAACTCCTGTAGATTGGAAGAATTTATATCCTGTCTTATGCTTTGATTTAAGCGCACAATCGGAAGATATTATTAAGAATGGTTGTGATGTGACAATTAATATTGAAAAAACAAATTCCACAACCTCATTGATGGCTTATGGTTTATTGCTAGAAGACGCCGAATATTCTATTGAAATTCTTAATGGAAAGATGGTTAGGATCGGCTAAAGCCAGAGGAGCTTCGCTCCGATAGGTTAGTAACCTGAGGACCTTTGGTCCGATCGGCTAAAGTCAGAGGAGCTTCGCTCCGATAGGTTAGTAACCTTAGGAGCTTTGGTCCGATCGGCTAAAGCCAGAGGAGCTTCTCTCCGATAGGTTAGGAACCTGAACAAAAAGTGATAGGCTAAACCCTCTGAACAAAAGTGAACGGCTAAGCCCAAGACTATAAAATTTTTGTTAAAAAATGAAGAATGAAACGGTTGAATTAAAACTACGTAACATCATTGACAAAAATACCCCTAAAAATATTACGATTGACAAAAAGAAGTATTACATAAGTAGACCAATGATCGACAAGATTAAATTACAAGAAGAAAAGAATGGCGGGATTCTCCCATTAATTCCACTAATAATAGGTGGTATAGCAGCAGCAGGAAGTGTTGCAGGTGGGACAGCTGGTATTGTCCAGGCAGTAAATAAAAATAAAGCAGAGAAGGCAGCATTAGAAGAGCAAAAACGTCATAATAGGGAGTTAGAGAAAGCGGCAAGAGGTGAGGGAATAGTAGATAATTTTATTAGTAAATTAAATTTAGCTAATGAGGGGAAACGAGTTCTTAGAAATGTACTAAATAATATTGATGATTTGATTGAAATAAAAGAAACAAAAGACGGATCTGGCATATATCTAAATCCTAGTATGGTACGATAAGATTTAATCTTTAAAAATGAGCGAAGTGCATTCCTTCAATTTGAATAACTTAAGGATTTCAAATCTAGATCTAATGGATTATCTCTTAAAAGTACATAGAACCTCAAATTCTCACCACACCGGAGGTGATATACAAAAAGCATTAGAAAACTTTCCTGGCTTTATTTGGAGTAAATATTCGAAAGAGAAACATCTACCTGGGCATAATTTTACTGGCCCCGGCACAAGATTAGATTTAAGATTAAACGATGATAACACACCTAGAGGAAATAGTAAACCAATAAATAGAGTAGATGCCGCGGCTTACCGACATGATTTAGCTTATCAAAATCATGACCTAAGTTCTCGACATGTAGCTGATAAGACAATGATACAAGAATTAGATGGTATTCAGAATCCTTCCTTTAGAGAAAGAATTGAAAGAATGTTTGTTAAGAAAGCTTTACAAGCAAAAATGCTTTTTGGCCAGGGGATAGATGAAACGACAGCAAAGCTGTCTGAGAGCAACGCTCGAACCTACGCGTCCGAAATGTCGAATGACCCAAGCCGCTATGCGTCTGAAATTCATAGGGAATACAGAAAGCCGAAATATCTATTGAAAGTAAAAGTATTTAATAAAGATGATATTTGGAGTGCTGATCTAATAAATTTGCCTAATGAAAGAGGGTTTAAGTACGCATTGACCGTTATAGATTTATATACACGTTACGCTTGGGTAAAGCCTTTAAAAAACAAAAGTGGTCTGTCAGTTAAATATGCGTTTGAAGAAATCTTTAAAGAAAATAATAGAACACCAAAGAAGCTATTCGTTGATAAAAGGTCCGAGTTTTACAATAGAGACGTAGAGCCACTATTTGAAATTGTTTATTCCACAGAAAATGCAGGAAAAGCTGTAGTAATAGAGCGCTTTAATAGAACGCTAAAAGGTAAGATCTTCAAAAAATTTACTCAGCAAGGAAATCAGAAATGGTTAAAAATATTACCAGGAATTGTAGATGAGTACAATAATAAAGTTCATTCAGGTATTGAAGAAACTCCAAAGAAGGCTTCTGACGATCCTGGTTTAATACGAAAGAAAATATTCGAAAATAATTATTCGAATGAGAATAATCCGAATGTACAGAAACGTAAGCCGAAATTTAAAATTGGAGATAGGGTGCGAATATTTAAATATAAGAATAAATTTGAAAAAGGCTTCGTCGGATACTGGACTAAAGAAATATTCGAAGTTTCTAAAATAAATCAAAGTTATCCGATTACTTACGAAATCAAAGATTTAGATAATGAGGATATCAGAGGCCGATTTTATCAAAATGAATTACAACGAAGCGATTTTTAATTATCATTATTATTATTATTCAATTCTAACATAATATCTAGAAATGGTACTCCTTCCTGTAATTTCAATAAAACATAAAGACATAATTGCCCACAGTAAGTAGTTCCTGGTTTTTGAATTTGAAATGTATTATAAATTCCATTTCCAAGTATTTCTCTTACTTCATTCGTAGGTGGAAGTCCGTATGAGTCAAAATAATAATTAGAACCGTTTATATTTCTATGTCCCGCTGACCAATGTACGCCTTTTTGGTCTGAAGTGTGAAGATTCGTTATGAAATTTACAGTTGAAACTTTGTTCCGGGAACTGAAGGTTACTGTTGGCTTATTTTTGATCAATTGTAATTCGTCTCTCATTAGGACAAGAAAATTCTTTATTCCTAATCGATTAGCAATTTTCTTTAGGTCGAAATTTGTAGTTGTTTGTTTACCGTATTGTTTTAGAAACTCTTTTATGTTTTTCATTTTACATGAGATAAATTGTTTCCATTATATTCCCGTAAATGTGAAATTAAAAACAACACATGGATATTTCAATTTGGGTAGTATATTTCCAAAATGCATCTGCAAAAGTCGGCAAATATTGCGCGAATATGTATATTACGAATTTTCGTTCTCCAGTAAAATGAAATAAAATCAGCTACTGCTATTTAACTTCTTATAACAATCGTCTACTCACTATAATATTGCAAACTGCATGAACGATATGTCCACGTGTGGACAAGGTTTCATTGGATGAGAGAAAAATGACGTCATATAACAACAACGTTTTGCCTTTCTTCTCCGTTTTCTCTCCTTATCAAAAAATGCAGGGTCAAAAATAATAGGAAATTTCTCCATTTGTTCAATGATAAAAGTGTTATATTCTTCCTTCTTATCATTGGAAATATATCGTTTTGAAATTTCTGCAAATAACTCCGGAAACGAAGCAATAATGTCTGACTGTTCTTCGATAACTTCTTGTGTCATGACTGATCACAGCGGAGCACACGATACAATGACAGACGAGAGAGAGAAATGAACTTTTAGTAGCAACTTTGCCACCGTTGCCATAACGATCTTCAACCTGATGACAGTTTGCAATTGTTTTGTCGTCATGTGAGTGCTCTGGCAAGAATTAAAACAACTTGGCTAACGTACAATTAAAATCTCATTCTTTCACAGAGCAGTAGCAACAACAGGAATTGTTCATTTGTTCCAATATCGGATATAAAGGGGCTGATGGTTCTTTTGTTTTTGCATCTTCCATTTTTAAATGAATATTTTTGTTCATATTCATTTTTGTTTTTGCTAAATTTCAGAAGGCCCCTATTTGCATTTTTGATTTGTTAATTTCAAGAGGACCCTATTTTGCATTTGGATTTGTTCAATTTCAAGAGGACCCTATTTTGCATTTGGATTTGTTAAATTTCAAGAGATCCCTATTTTTGCATTTTGGGGCTGATTTTGCAGGTAGGGTAGTTAATTTTGGGCATTTTGGGGCTGATTTTGCAGGTATGTTAATTTTGGATTTTTTCAAATTATTGGGTGTTTTGGGACGGCCTATGTTATATTACTAATAATCAACATACAAAGCGAA
>CAJQUW010011186.1:600000-1057690 GCA_907163375.1 Prostheceraeus crozeri
AGACTGAACTCTTAATGGTTCATATCAAGGATGAAATTAGATTGCAAACTATCGCGCTTTTCATTTGAGTAGATAAGAAACGATAAGCGATGAGAGCATAGCTTTGATTAGCATCTAACGGCAAAATAAAGAATAATTCTTCATTTTTTATTGAGTTTCAAATATTCCGTTGTAGCTGCAGCTTCCGTGGATTCGAAAAGAAGGAAACTATCTTCAAGAGCAATATGACTCCAAAATTCCATAGTTCATTTTGTAATGAAAACTTCAAAATAGAGGGATAAATAAATAAAGCTAAATGGCGAGAAATCTAAAATTATATTGATGGAATCATCAGAAATGAAAGATACAATGTCAATGAATTACTCGTTTGTGGTTTATGGATCTTTACTCCTACTAAGTGAAATCATCATGAATAAAAATTTTATTCAAAAATATAAAACATTAAAGTGACAGACGTTGATTAAAATAATAATAAATTGATTCCATTATCGCTATTTATCCACATATATTGAATTTCTGGAAATCACGCCTGCATGCAATTTGCTTCCTTTTGTGTATCAACTGAGGAAACATCGCGAAGCTTGCAAAATCAGTGTCTGCTTGCTATTTATTTATCTAAAAAGTTCAATGCCTTACTACTTTTTATACTGAGCTACCCCTTCTGTCTAATTCCAATGACAGTGTCGGGGAGACTCGACCTCACGACTATATTGCAGAATACATAGCAAGCGCACAGAAAATTGGAAAGTTTATGAAATATTTAAACCTTGTTCGGTCATATAAAGTTTTGAATATATTGTCTTGGCTATTTTTCATTATTTGATTGTAGTTGGAAAGAGACAATATAGAATGATGGTGGTTTTATTTTCTTTTTCTTACTTCTTGCAATTAATTTCAGTTAACATCCGTTAACTATCTTCAGGTAAAAATTTTTTAGCTGAAGATAATTAACGGATGTTAACTGAAATTAATTGCAAGAAGTAAGAAAAATAAAATAAAACCACCATCATTCTATATTGGCTCTTTCCAACTACAATCTTGTTCGGTCAATCCACTGCTGAATCAGTAAACGAAATATTTTTCATAATTTTCGAAACTGACAAGTCGAGATGTAATCAATTCCCTGAAAACATCATGCAGCGAGTTTAAGTCTATTCGTTTTCTCGTTAATCTGAATGCTTGGTGGACAGAAAGGAAACAAGGACTACTATTGATGATTGTTGTCACCTCACTTAGCCCAACTTGCTCCCAGTCTGGATGAACTTTCAACAAGCGATCCCGGTAAAGAGATTCCTTGCACTTCGTGAATCAGCGGCTAGGCACAATACAGACTCCTGATATTCTAACAATTAGTTTGGAATGATTGAAGCTTTATTTTGACGTTCGTAGATGCCGTGAACGCGAAGACGAGCGTTTTCTAGCTGGAACTATGGGCTTGGATGACGGAGCGGATGACGGACGGTCCTGATAATGTTGATTGAAGTTGAGGCGAACACTGAGAAAGCGGAGAGATTGGTCCGGATGGTCAGAGAGCATGCTGAGGAATTTTGCTAACATGTCCTGAAATAAAAAATTTCAGATAGATTTCAAACTGAGCAACGAACAAAAATGATCAAGTGAACGGAAATACGCAGCTGATTAATGAAGTCCATTGAAAGAAGCAGCATCATGAGGTGAAAAATGAAATAAAAATTATGGAAAGTTAGAAATATTGAAAACAATCAGCACGCAAGGTCAACATCACTTACTTATATGTACACATCACAAGCTCTTAACGCTACAATGCGTATCATTTCTGTTGCAATCCGCAGTACTGAGGTAGAATGGTTGCCAGTTATGTGCAATATTCCTACTCCGGCAATCCGACGCGAGAACATCACCCGACGGCTGCTTGACTCACTGAGGGCAATTCCAGACCTCCCCTTGCTGGCCGACATCTGTGAACCACCGAGACTGCTCTTGGTTTCACGTCATCCGATTTGGCGCGACCTACCTCCAGTGGACTTAGACACGACTGCGACATGGCAGATCGCCTGGGCGAACTCAAACGTGAAGAACAAATGGTTGATTGAAGACCCTACCTATGCCTTGTCGGGCTTTCAACTACCACGCCGGCAATGGACACTCCTGAACCGATTCCGAACAGGAGTAGGGATCTGCACCCATACTCTATACAAATGAAATGCTCGACGTACACCTGAGTGCATTTACGGCTACGAGGAGCAGACGATGGAGCGCATTATAGAAAACTGTCCACTTTTTTCATTGAATGGAGGACTTCAATGTCTCTAAAGTTTGTCAGACACTGCTGTGGAGTAGCTTCAAACTACTCAACATCAAACTTTTTATGTGATTTGACTTTTTTGAATACGAATATATATATTTATATGAAATATATTATTGTTTATTCCAATATATATATATATATATATATATATATATATAAGATAAGAAGACCAGAGGTTTCCAAATTAAATGTATTCCCCGACTAGTTTCATCAGCTACCGCTGACTTCTCGAGGGGACTGGGAAGTCAGCGGTAGCTGATGAAACTAGTCGGGGAATACATCTAATTTGGAAACCTCTGGTCTTCTTATCTTATTTTATTATCGCATTCGCTTTGGACTTTTTATTTACTTTATATATATATATATATATATATATATATATATATATATATATATATATATATATATATATAGGCACTAGTTCTCTATTTTTAGAACAGAACTAACCATGCAAGGTGACAAATCGATAACAAATCACGCCAAAATAGGCATCTAAATTTGAATTTTCAAATAACGTAATACATGCACGTAGGGACTGACACAAATACTTCAAAGTTCACAAAGTTTTAACGCTCTCCGTGCTAGTTCATTCAGATATTGATCAAACAGTATTCATCCAATCAATCCACTGAAATTTTATGATGAATTACCTCGCATTTCGTTACAAAATAATGCTGTTCGAGCAAACATTTTTCAATTCATAATAAATTTAGTCAAACTCAGTTTACAATAAGGCGAATCGTTGGTTGCTACACGATTTAAGAAATACCATAAAACTCGTAATATACCGCCATGGTGTCTAGGACCATTTACTTAATACTAATGATAGTGACAATAATGAGCTTTTTTAACCTCGAAGAATATACTAGCATGATAATAAATACGCAATATCTTGATATTGATATTCAATAAATTGATTTTTAGTATCATTCACAATAAGCATTTCGACCTAATTCACCTGTACGGTAGTAATGGAGGCTCAACATTTAACAAGATGATATACTACATCTATCAAGTATATTATGGGTGCAAGTTTACTACCTATGCATAAAAAGATAACTAAAACACAAACAGGGATTAACATTGCACGCACTTAATGATAAATTGTTAATAATGAAGAAGTCAAGACACAGAGACACATGAAGAAGTGCCAGCTGCCAATAACACATCAGATATTGGACCAGCCTCACACAAGAAAGTATCTTGGTCCTCACTACTTTTACTACCGAAATATGCGAAGTGATATTCTAACACATTTTTCAAACACTTCGTCAGGGTGGCGGTCTACTACAGGTTGTACGGTATATTTGATAGAGGAACATAAGGATTTTGTTACGTCGACCCAGTGCGGTCATTAAATTCCATGAAATCTCACAGATTATCAGCAGACCAGACGAGTCATGAATTAAGTTAATAGACGGTATATCAAATTGCAATCAGAAAATTTGAGAGTAGCAGGACTTGACACCACGACTTTCTGACGATTCCATCACAGTTGCACATTTCATATAACAATAGTAACGGGTAATTTATGATTGATAATCCGAAATCAGCTTCATGTAACACTGGTAGAAGCTAAGAGGCAACTTTCAGAAATCTGACGCCGATAGCTTACCATTGATTGATTGATGCATATTTCAACGGGTGTCTGCGAAAAACAGACTCAATTTCTAGACATTGATTTCAAGAAAGACTGATAGCTGGCAAAAAAGAATCTAACGTCTTTCGTCGCAAAATTTAACTGACATTTCACCAGTTGTCAAATTGGATTTCAAAAAACTGAATAAACTGGTAGGAGTTAATGGTGAGCTTCACATATTTCACTGAAGCAGAATAAATTTCATTTACCAGTTTGATGAGTCGTCTGACACATTATTTTCCCCGAAATGATAAGCGATCATCGTCGATCAAGAAAAGAAATCAATGTAGGCACTCCCTTTAATTACGACTTCTAGCACTGACGCTGTGACTGGGTCACGAAACGTTTGCTGTTTTGTAAACTATTTTAATTTCTTTTATTTTACTTTGAAACAGCCGTAATTAAAGGGAGTGCCTACATTGATTTCTTTTCTTGATCGACGATGAAGAACTACCTCCCGTATCAGGCTATCAACGACGATAAGCGATCAATAAACTAAGCACGAATACCATTGATTAGCGGTTTATAAGGTTTCTAGCAATTAATTAAAGTACATCATATAAAATTAATTTTCAAATTTTGCATCATTTTCCTATTACCATGAAAAATGAATATTTGAACGCTTGTATTCAAAATAATGACTTCACAATGTTGCATATACCTTATCCCTACTAAAAAACGATTTTCATTATCAAGGAAAAGTCAGGTTAGTGTACTTAAAAGATAATAATACACAATAATGAATATCTACTCAATAGTTAATAATGTTAGTCCTAAAAAGGACTGAGGGTTTCACGACGGTCAACGGTTAAGATACTTGCACACTCCTACATATAAAAAAGAATAAAACGCTAGTCGCACAGAACAATAAAACGAAATATACAAGATGTGAACAGTCCAGAAAGGCTAACAAAAATCGAAAAGAAGGGGGTCATCAGCAAGATGACCAACTAGGTCGCGTTTCGGGTCCTTTAACATCTGGTACGCTCAAACTCTAGCTGGCGGACCCCCGACGAAATGGGTTATTAAGGTTAATTAGGCAATGTGAGTGTAAAACATATATTGTATGAGCTTTACGGCTGGCAATTTAACATCTGACACATTTGACATACACCGTAATAGATGCTTGCAGGGCTAACCCGGATATTTGGAATTTATTCAGAATGTGCACCATTGAAGAAAATTTGCTGGCAAATGAAGAGAACCTTTGTAAATGCGATGTCATTCCGAAAAGATACACGTCCGCACGAACAATTATATTAAGATAATGCCATCGCAATGGGAAAAATTCGGTCACGTTAATAACAACTTAAACTACAGAAGCTATCATAGCAGCCTTCGACAAAATTAGTTATATTCTTATTAGGTCTGTACAACTCAATATTTTGCATGCTCATATATATTTTCATTGTAAAATGTACATGTCATAATACATCGCTTTACTAACTTCATTCAAATCAATGAAAGATGCCTGACAAACGGTACACAGGTCAGGATGAAATTTCCAAGTAACGCAGCCTCCTAGAGATTGAAAAATAAAATCACAATATCACAAATTCTCTGCAGAAAATACGTATGCCAATCCAGAAATAAAATAAATCAATCTTCTTCATTATAATTTTTTTGTCATATCGCTAGCTTTACTGAATATTGCTGCATGCAATACTACATGACTCTATCAAGTTACTTCATATGGTATGGACATTTTCATTTTGATTTTCTTTCTTGGATATGGTCTTTCCGTCTGCTGTCGCAACGCAAAACAGAACAACGACAGTTGTGATACACAGCCAGTAGTTTTCATCCAATTTCTCTAACGTTAAAGTGCTTGACTCAACCACTGCTTCATGAAGTGTCTGTTATTTAAAGAAGTCATCGATGCTGTGGAAAGGGCTATCACTATGCGAAGTAGTTTTGGTTATATAGGAGAAAGAGGGTGACATCACAAATTATGTAGCTCTGGAAACCGACTCACAAATCGAGGATAAATAGCAAATGTGTATCATGAACCAGATTTCTACTCAAACTCAATATTGTTGATTTTTTCGATGTATTATTTACGTTTTGGTTTTCGATACACAAATGCATGTTTCTACATTTGGCTTTTTTTTCAACTTGCAAGATTCACATTAAATCCATTCATTGGATTGTTGATGTCAAATATAGAATGCGTCGCTCTAACAGGCGAAATGGATAGATTTTAAACAAATTCTGCATGACAGCAATTAGCCTGATATAGTACCTGTATCACAAACAAACAGTTGTTGTGCGACTGACTTATGTAATCGTTCAAATTAAATCCCATGTTCACCCCGTAACCTCGTTTATCTTCAATTAACTGCCTTTATCCCGTACTTAGAGAATTAAAGCGTCACAATTATAACTTCCTGCTAAAACTGGATTTCAATCACATTCCACCAACAAATAAAACCATGGCACAAAAGAGACAAAATTGCTTGATTTATTCAACTGGGTTTTGCTTCACTCAAAACTGTGAGACAAGCAAATTCTACTATTTTCATTATCTTGCGCAAGAATAGTCATGTCCTATTTGTTTTAGAATCAATTAACATTCTGCAGATAGACAGGCGATTGGGAACAATAGGATTATTGAAGTTTAGTGAACAGTAGAGTGCGTAATTTGGACTCAATCAAACATCGATTGAGACGAAAATCTTAAAACACTGGATCCTGGGGAATAGTGTGAAGTCCTCAACGAACCGCTGATGTCACGTGATTCTATGTACGGCTTGGGAGATTCTAAACACATTGACAAAACCGGGAACCCGCTCATAATCACAGAGTCAACAAAAGTCAGTCAAGAGGAGAAATATGCATGCTAAGTTTGTTTAAGAAGCTGTTGGTTACGCTTTTGCGAGATGAAGATGTCCCTCACAATTGTAAACATTTGGCCAATCTGATGATGAAGAACTACCATTCCATCTTTGGCAGCTTGGTCACCTGGAGACTACATCAATGAGACTGACTGCCTTCACGCAACACCGCCAGAATTATTCTGAATGACGTCAGAGAAGATGTTGGGACCATGACGTTGCAACGGTTAGATGAAAAGAGAGCAGTTTTATATAAAGCTCTTCATTGAAAAGTACCAGACAAGGCTAATTTATACACTCCAAATTTTTAACTGAAGCAACTTGTCAGCAATGTATGGCAAATTGATATCATACACTCGCTGAACTGCATGGTTGCAATTACAACAGGTTGATAAATGGTGTAATTTTGATTTACACATTCAATCTCCGTAATTTTTAAAAATTGTCACCATGCGATTTACCTGATAGGAGGATGCCAGGATGCGAAATTTGGTCTGATAAGTTGGGACGGACTTCTCAGCGAATCGTCGTTTTCTACTTCGTTCCTTGCTGTCGAGTTCTGAGTCGGTCCCCCACTGACCACTGTCAGTGGCCACTTGAACGCGACGATCATACATTCGTCTAAATTCTAACTCCTGACGCGCCTTCTCAAACGTGTCCGCCTGTAAATAGCAATAGAAGTGCTGACTACTTCCATTAAAATTGAAGATAAATCAGTGAAATAAGGCAGGGGATATCACTGTAACTTCCATGTGCGAGAAATACAGAAATACATTCATAATGTGAACATGAACTCAAAACTGAAACAATCAAATTGAATTCAGGACTGACTGATTGATATCATTCACAAATACATGATAAAGATCGAGGATTGAGAATTGTATTGCTTTCTTCTCCCACTAGAAAATAGCTCTTCTATCAGATATTTCTATTAAACATTTCATTAGGATGCAATATAAAAGTCCCAGAAGCAAGGAGGGATATGATTTGTCTCTCAAACTTGCAGTTGATATAAAGCATCTTCAAAATGCGATTAAAGTAGTTAACGGGATTGTCTAATTTTGTTCTATTATAAAGAGGTTGATCATCAAGTTCAATTTGACTGACCACTATCACTTTAACTTTCCTTACCGTATCTAAGCCAACTGTACAGCCTATAGTAATTAAGTTTGAAAAAGTTCCTTGGCTGCCCTGACGGCCTTGGCTGCTCATTGTTTATGAAATATTTAGGGATGCCAAGCATGAAATTTTGTAATTTATTTACACTAAAACTAGAATATCCCATCGTGTATTCGGCACTTGGTATTCCCAAAATACATGCATTTCATAAAGTAAATAGTTATCAAATTGAATGTCATAGTTTTCTCGCATATTGTAGTATCAAGCATGTTGATAAATTTTGAGAAACCTTTATGCTGAATTATTCGATATGTAGAGTTGGGAATGCAAATTCAATGTGATGAAATTTCATTTGTTGCAAATTTTACATTAAACCTTGAAATTGTTGGAGAAAATTGATAGACCAACACTATAGTGATAATGTTGATGGAGACATAGCCATGATGCATCAATATAATTTACATATTGACATATTGCAAACGAATGAAAATATGCTGAGAACTGTGAGCTTCGTCAAATGACGGAATTACAGACAATTTTGATATCTGAAGCGGAAATTGTTCATCAAACGCGTAGTTGCCACATTCAACTGACAATATCTGTTCCACATAGAAAACAATATATGCAGTTAGATCTTAAATTAAATGTAAATATCATATGCACTCATATAATATGACTTCTATCGACTCCCAAGAGTTTACATGATTAAGTTCGGCTACAAGTAATAGAACACGCAGGCACTGTTGCTATGTCTACTTCACATAAAAGAGTTTGATATCTGACAACAACGCATTATATAATACTCAAACAGGAAAACTGTCGGCTCACACTTTTGATTCAGAGATGAACCGCATTCAGGAAAACAATACAATGTGCATCACCATGCACAACACGTTAAAAATTTTACGCTTTCAAGGTCAAACTTCTCATGTCACCAGATTTTCCGAGCCAGTCCTTTATAAATTCACAATTTTCGACAAATTTCCGACATTTTTAGGTTTAGTGACAATTAACAATGAAATTCCTGCTTCCACATTCCTAAATTCTTTTGAAATTACCGACCAGATGCAAAACACAAGATTCATTACAGCTTATAACACAAACCTCATTACAAATTTCAACCCTCTTGCATGCATGGAATCAAGTTCAATTTAATGTGTTTGTGTGAGCATCGCTCACCTTTTTTCATAAATTGTGAGTTAAGTAACACAATTCCTCTATCCTATGGCTCTTCTTCTACTGATTTGATGAATATCCATTGACTCTTCAACCCCACTTGTCTCAGGGGATGCCGAATCAGCGCCCCTACGACTTTTCAACTCACAATCGAACAAATGTCTAGATTTTTCCTTCAGAAGCAAAAGCTTGGTTTTAGACTGAGTGATTTGATTATTTCATTGACCAGTATTGCGGTCACAACATGCAAATTATATGCACAGGCTATAAATGACTTATATACGCATTCGTGGTAGGTACAGTGGTGAAATTTTTGCAAAAGTCATTCGTGAGGGCAGTGTCACACATCTTCGCAATTCAAGATGTAATTTTACATGCATCTGTGATAAAAAGACCATTTATGATCCCTTCGATCCATTTTTAAGATTTTAGTGCCTTTTTGAATGCATTGCACTGAATGCGTGAAATCTAGTCATCTTGAAACAGTCACATTACACATGTTAAACTGAGAACATGAGAAGTTAAACTAAAATATAAAATGAAACTCCTCACGCATACGAAAAAATACGTTCATAATTTCATGCGATTCACACAATTATTATTCGAACAATTATCATGACATCCAACAAAAATGCGAATTTATATTTCAAGATGCTATTGATAACAACACTCATATTAGAACAAATCAAATTACAAAATAGATGTAATCATGGAAGAGATCATACTCGAACCAAGAATACCCTACTGTGCTTTGAGCTTTAAGGTTGAGTGTCTGAGTCCACCCCCCCCCCACTAATACTTCACCGATGAGAAACAGCTTGAGGCAGATAAGGTAGAGCATGAATGAAGGCAATTGAAATATTGTAGCAATTTGATTTAATAAAGTCAAAAACTATGATGCGTTTGTAAGTGTTCATTTAATGGAAAACCATATCATAATAATAAATAATGATTCAAAAGGAACGGAGAAGCTAAAATGATCCAGTTAAATGAATTCTCATGATTATGACGAATCTAAAAACACCCTTAGTTAATTATTCAAAGCTTGCTGCTAAAGTAGAACATCTTTTCAAGGTACCCTGCCACACCCCTCGAGTTCTTCAAAGAGGCCGACATCCCGTGACCATAAAACACAGGGGTCGGTATTTTTCAGATAATACTTGCCAGTTCGGAAGATGTCACCAAAAAGTGATTTTTTGAAAAAATAAAAAGACAACAACTATGAGAAACTTCTACGAATGGTACATATAAGCTACCTGATTCCATACTATGCAATTAATGCTGCGATATATCGGCATCTTGCATTGAACACAAAACTATTATCATTTAGGAAAAGATTCATATCTGATATGTGACTAGTTGAAAATCTAAGGGAAGCTGATTTTTTGCAAAACAAATTTTATCATCTACCCGTGACGTGCTCCATTGATAGCACTAAGTGAAAGTTTGGGATGTGACTGTGAAATTTCAGTCTTCTTACCTTATATTGACCGATAATCATCTTCTTGCACGAAATCTTTACAAACACTCAAAAATTTATTCTAGTAATAAGATCAGATTTTCATTGAATAGTGAGAGGTGAAGAAAGCAACACATTTTCCGAGTGAACACTGACAATCACGCAATTACATTATTGTGATAAATGGTGGAAATTTATGAAAGATGACTGCAACTCGCTCAATTTAACACGTCAGGCAATTGGCGATGCAGAATTTCGGAAACTATTGATTAATGACAGCTACATCATTAACTTTCAGATAAAATGACAATCATGTAAATATGAAGGTGATTGAAAATTCGTTGTGTTATCGCTAAGTGACTAAGCAACAAAAACAAACATTGTAGCAGCTTACAAAATTCAACATCACCAAGTACGCTTTCACACTATCTGCTTTGACATCAATCAAGAACACAAGATAGCATGCAATAGAAGGTAACCGCAAGTCAAAAAACATTCTATGAGACTGAAATTCTAATGGACTCCTATCGCAATGCACGCGTTGACCGACACCACGAGCGTCGGTCAAAAAAATCGTCTAAATTGAGGGAGAGCTATATTTTTGCTTACATCGTGGAAAATTGAATAATGAACCTCCCGTATAAGACAACAAAATATCTGGTTGCTTCCATGAATTTTCCAAGTGAAGTTCGTGTGTATATCAAGACATTGGTGTATCAGATGTTAAAACAGGCAAGAATATCCTGCTCGATTTTGTTTCTGCTTACGTGTCTCACGTACAAAGTCATTCCCAAGTTTGTTGAGCATTCCGTTAACCTACCACATTGGATGGAAACAACAGCAGCTTTGGACAGGAAAGTGGTATCCTTGAAGAATGAGATTATTCGGAGAAATGTCTGGTATCTCAAACAAAAGTCCTACGATGCCAACAGGGAGATATCCTACAACTATCTCAATCTGACGCGGCATCCCGCGGATCGAGAGGTGAAGATTGCAGCTTTGGATTTGGTGCTCTCTGTGGTGGACCAAGAAACCAATATCATTTAGAAGCGTCATTCCAACAAATGGATGTGGTGGACTGGTAGAAACTTTCCTGTTGACAGGAGTTCGTACGATTTGCAGAGCAAGTGCAGTTTTTTCTTTCCATTTCGTGATGATTTGTGGTTCCGCACTGGCGACTCGCTCGATCAACATGATAGTATTAAGGTAAATAATCACTTAATTAATGAAACGGATGTCTTTATTCCGAGTAGCATCGAAACTTTCTTATCCAAAGGTCCTAGGTTTTGCTTGCCACATATTGGCGATCAGAATTTCATTACAAATAATGAAATTGCTATAGATACTTTATCATATAAATTGAGATGGCTTCATCATTCTCGGAATGGTCGGTCACATTATATTCGGAAGTTAAAAATACCTTTTGACAAAAATACAGTTCATTTGCCTCCTAAAATGGATGATCAATTAGAAAATAATTTAAAGCTTTTTGAGGCTGAAGCTAAAAATTTAATGCGCAAAGAAGTGCAATTTTTAAAGAAAGGGAATTTATACAAAAAAACTAATAGAATAAAATCTGATTCAAGGATTTTCCATAAACAAAACAATTTACTTGTCATTCCGTCTGATAAGTCAAATCGGAACATAGTGGTAGATAAAAAAGTATTATTTCAAGGACAGAAGATATTTTGAATGACAATAGTACATACAAATATAGAGAAAAATCCAAAAATTCTAGTATAGAAAATAAAGCGAATTGCTTGATTCGTAATAAATGTCGGAACAATGCTTACATAGACTATCAAAAACTACTAACTTGTGGAAGTCATCCGGCTTACTTTCGTGTAAACATAAAAGATCATAAAGATAAGATTAATAATTTCTTTCCCTTAAGGCCCATCGCTTCAGTAATTAGCACCCCCACTCAGAAAGTTGATTGTCTTGTGAGTGTTCTCCTCAACCAATTAGCAAAATTTGTTCCAGCCCATTTGGATAGTTCTAAATCTTTGATCAAAATTCTTAATGAAAATGCTGACAAATTTGTAAATGAAGACTATTTGTTTATTTCACTGGACGTTCAAAACTTATATCCGAGTTTACCAATTGCTGAGGCTATCGCAGAAATAGAGACGTTTGCTAAAATACATTGGAATAAAATTGATAATTATGGCTTTAGAGTTGAAACCTAGTTGACTTTTTGAAATTCATATCCTATAATTATGAAGTAACCTACAATAATAAGACATATTTACAGATTAAAGAATGCCCTATGGGGCTCATTTTGCTCCGCCTTTTGCGATCATTTACATGAATGCAATTGAAACCACAGCTCTTGATAACTTAAATAAAAATTTAGGTACTGTACCCTTAATTTGCAAGCGGTATATCGATGATATAATCTTGGGACCATTCCCAAAAAGTGAAAAGTTTTTTCAGGATATATTACATCTCTTTAATTCAGCAAACAACAACATCAATTTCACAATTGAAATTCCTGAAAACGATTACTTTGAATTTTTTGGATATAAGTATTTCCGTAAGTCAAAGGTTGCGGTATAAATGGTTCAGTAAATCCTGTCATTCTGGAATTACGATGCGTAAAGATAGTTGGTTGCCAAATCACATAAAAAATAATTTTGTACTCAGTAGTATTAAATATGTGCATGATCTTTGTTCGGATACTTCCTTAGAGTCAGTTAATGTAATGAAAAAACGTCTGTATGAAAATGGATTTAAGGCTAACTCAATTACACCAAAATCAAAATCCAATACTAAAAGTAATGAAAATCAAATTAACCTTTGTGTTGATTTCATTAGCGATAGCTACTTAAGAAAAGTTAATAAACTGGTCAGTAAGTATGAACTTCCTGTTCGTGTTACCTGCAAAACCGGTCAAACTTTAGTTAATAGCATAAATACTATTGAAAACAAAAACAAATGTAATTGTAAACTGTGCAAGGATATTGGACCTAAATATACGTGTAGCGATAAATACATTGTGTATAATTTTGAATGTAAAATTTGTCATAAAAATTACATTGGTCAAACTTGCCGACCTTTAAAGTTACGGCATGATGAACACAGACGTAGTTTGAACTGTCAAGATCGTAAAAGTGCACTATCTGAACATAGTTTGACTGACCATGCCGATAGAATGATGAACATCGATAATTTCCAGCTTTCTGTCCTAAATAAACAAAAGAATTCGATGCAAACTAAAATGGCCGAAGCACGCTTCATAGCGTTGAACAAGCCACAAATCAACCGCAAGCATGAATTGATCTAACGAGTCGTCACTGCCTTATCATTTTTATATTTAAGCCAACTGCCTGTTCATTTACTTACCCCCTTGATACTGTCCACCGTGACGAAACGCGTCGGGGAACTTTATTTATTTTTAAGAAATAAAAAAATCGTCTAAATTGAGGGAGAGCTATATTTTTGCTTACATCGTGGAAAATTGAATAATGAACCTCCCGTGTAAGACAACAAAAGATCTGAAACCACGAGCAACTAGTTGGGCCACATGCCTATTTACATGATTCAGACCAGGATTTAGATTGACCGTCTGTTCATGATACAATCTGACAAAAGAACTTTCTACAATGGAATTTACAATGCAATTTTCTACAACAACCATTTTCTACTGTAATGGACATCATTACACTTAAAAATTATTTTAGAATCGTCATAATTATAAGAATGATCATAATTGATGGAATGAACATACATAGCATTATTCAAATTTTGATTCTTCAAATCCCTTTTGTGTTCATTCACTCGAGTGGCTAATGAACGACCAGTTTCACCTACATTTTGAATTCTGATTAAAGGTGTTATTACTTCTGAAAAAATCGATCACTTACCACCATTATGGAATCTTATGGAATCAAATTTCCATTACCTAAACGTTGTAATTATCAATTACCAGTTATCATTTAGGAATAGATTCATATCTGATATATGACTAGTTGAAAAATCTAAAGGAAGCTGATTTTTTGTAAAACAAATTTTATCATCAAAAAATGGCATCATACGATTTAATTTAATGGTTTCTTTGGTCAATTCCTGTGCTTTTTGCAATTATCTTCTTCTCCTAAGTAGTAGTAAATCCAGGAGAGAGCAACACACTGAACATACTATTAGCTACAAGTTACTCAGAAGAAACTTATCGTTCAAAAATTTTTGTATTGTCATCGTCCGAACTATATTTGTGCTGATGTGTGCCATCAATAATCATTGCTAAATTGTATTGATCGGCATTCCATTTTTCATAAAACCCACACTCGATTACAATGTATCCTCTAATAGAGCATGCAAGAAGATCGCAAATTGTAAAAGTTCACGGCTTTAGTGCACGACTTTTTTGGAGATACGTCTACTTAAAGGATGACGCCAACGAGGTGATTCTCCATTATTCAGCAAATCAAGACCTCACTCCAATGATTTATTGGCCTTCAATAAAACAGAAAAACCAAAAATTGCATGCAGTCCCTTTCGTGAGATATACAGGCTATTGAAGACCGATAAATCATAGGATAAATCATGGTTACGTCTGCTTACCTGCAATTCCTGATAACTAATGATGAGGTCGAAGATTGCTCTCAATTGACTCAACATTTCCCTAGATTTTTCGTTCAATAAACAGCGGGAGATGATTGAACTGAGGAAGCCTTGATGAGCAACTATTACTTGGTCCAGATCTTCTGACTTGTGCACACGTTCCAACAATTCCACCCACGAACATTCAAGAACCTGCGAAATTAACGAGTTCTTGAAACAACGAAGTCTTGCTACATAAGAAACAGCTGCACTTATCATGTCACCAAATCTTTTAAAGCGTGCAAGAATTAGAAGATAGAATATTTGTATGTTACGCATCCTTTTTAATACCCCGGATTTTCCATATTATCGGTTCTTACCCGACATACCGCTTTTACTGCATAGAATTAACATTTCAAACAAATTTCTATCGATTCTTTATCTTTCAGTTTATATCACATGTTGTGACTTGTGCATGCAGTTATAGCTATATTGAGGTCCGGGAGAATTGATTTCAAGGCAGATTAAACTGCTTAATGCGATATATGGCCTTCTACTCTGTTGGATCTTGACACCAACGAAGAGTGGTTTCTTTAAATACAAGTAGATTTTATTCAGCATTACTAAGAATAAACTATTTTGAATATCTTGTGAGATGTAGGAGGAAGCTATTATAGGCTTACAATAGAACGAACGGAGCTTAGCAAAACATATATATTAGTTTTGCGATGCATATTAATGATTTTACACGTACTGAAACATGAAATAGAAACTAATGAGCCAATAAGCAACTGTTTATTCGTGATTTACAAGTTTAATGATGCATACGTTTTTCATATGATATGTACATTATATATAACAAACGCTTTGTACCAGTGATAAATTGACAGTCAAAACATAACAACAAATTAAGGAGTTTACACACTATAGGTTTTTAAATTACTTTCTTTCCAAGAGATGGGTATAAAATCGATTTAGACTGGATCAATAAATGTGATCTACCCTAGACAATGACGAGATTGCAACTCAAAATTTCGGTGTGAGCATTCGACATAAATCTTTGATGATTAATGATGTAGACCTACTATGTCTAATGAATCAATCTGCCATTGTGTTTACGCAAGAATGATGTGAAATTTTCACCCCCAATGGAACAATCTGCATGCAACTTAACGGCAGTTTGATTGAGATTAAGCGAGGTTGAATCAACATTAATTCTCGCATGTATCTTTCCTAGTTTCAAAGCAATTGTCACGTGCAACAGGGACACGAAGATGGTAGACTTAGCTTAGCCTATTGCTAGGGAAACTAATTTCAATTTTCTATCATGAAGTAAAGATTTTCAAGCTAAGTCGATTGATTACCGGCGCTACACCATACGTCTTCCTATCATTTATTCTGGGGGAATAGCCTGAAGTGGATCTCCATTGCTCCCCGGAAAAAACAAACCACGCTAGTAGCACTGACATTAAATGATCGTCTTTTTCTTCCTTCAAGTAAACTCTGCCTGACATGTTGAAGCTTGAAACTTCTAGAATACTTTGCTAAGTTGTCACATATATCTGCTAACATCTAAATTTGATCTTTAATCTGCTAACATTTAAACGGTGGTTCTTTTCAATCAGATTGGGTGGAAAAATATATCACACACCGGTGCTAAGCATAGCGTGAGGTTGCGATTACCATTGCAAGCTTAGCTTGAATGGTAGGAAATGTTGCTAAACATTATTATTAAGCTTAAAATCATGACTTGTGACATTAATGTATTGAAGTTATTATTAATATCTATCACTAATCTGGTATTAATATCTCAGAGTCATGAAAATTAAACGTATTTCATATTATTAAATGCGTTGATTAACTTGAAGTTTGATAACGATTATCAACAGAAAAAATAGTTCGATTCAGTATCTGCTATTCCAAATAAATTCAAACTTACTTGTATATGGAAGAAACTGTGCATAGAAAGATTAAGCACATAATCACAAAATACTGTTGATGACATTCAAATGACAGAATATGTTATTATCCATGGCTTTCCACAGCTCTAAAATGTGAATGATTTTTCTAACATTCTTGAGAAAGAGGATATATCATCGATCTAATCAAAGATTCCAATGATTCACATACTTCGTCAATGAATTTATGACATAAGTAGACAGTGGAGAATTCATTCTTAATAAAGGAGTCAAATCTCAGCAGTTGTATCCCACTTCAAGTGACCGCTTGTAGTAGAAATGCTTCGTGAAATCTATCCACAATACATCTCCAGGAAGTAAGAATAACGACTTCACAGCAATGTGATGATTACATTGCTACATTAAATTCAGCCTACATGCACTTTTCGGTCGATGTGGAGAAAACTAACTCGTGACATTCATTCGAAAGCTTTCGAGTGATGACAACTAAATCGAGTTATGCTATATACTATCTCAATTCTATTCGCCTATTAATCCGGAACCTTTAACTAAAAAATTTAAGCACGTGCCGCTATATTTTCGAATGTCTATCACGATGCATGCAACAACAATATTGAGGTGGCTATTTCAGCGATTACAATGCAGCTTTAACGTCACTGCTCTCCTATTGATTCCCCGACGGCGTTGACATTGTTGACATTGCGTTGACAATGTCAGACGTTCAAGGAGTAACGTCAACGGTCAGACTTTCAATAATACTCCCGAGGCTCGACCACATGACCAAAAAATCGGAAAGCCAAGCAGTTAACCACTGTGTTACAGAGTACGCATCGATTCAATGATTATTAATCTGAAACGCTTGAATGATTTCAATCTTGTTTTTCGTCATGGGATGCACCGAGTAAACAATTTCTCTCGTATAAGGTCAATCGAAAGATTTATTCTACAATCTTCATATCCTGTTGAAGGAGGTTTCAAAGCCGGATAAATCTGACAAAAGGAATGACGAATTATCTATTTCTCATGGAGAGTAGAGAGCAACAGAAAAACTTGAGAAAGTAACAGCTCATAGATTATCTTCCTTTGTCTCGTATCAATAATTTCGAATGAACTTATTCAACCAATAATTCATGTTTCAAATAAACAAAGTGCTACGCAGTATACATATTCAAAGTTAAATTACAACAATTGAGGAAACGAATGTCTCGTTTATTTTTGCTTGGTTTGTCTAATTCCTAATTTATCGAATACTTCACTTGCTTACCAGTTCTCCTTTACTGGCACAGTGCTTTCCATCGCCAAATGATCGCCGAATCATCCCAACCCTAATATCAGACAAGATTACGAGATAAACAACTGAAAATGGGACAGGAAAGCTGAGCAGGAAAGAAGACAGTGTATCCTTCATTTTCACAGACGGATCGTCATAATTGGCAGCATATCAGACCCTGTGGGAATACAGACGTCTTTATATTTGGCTGCATAAATTTCATATTATTCCATTATTGCCAATTTATTGGTATTAAAGAGCTGTTGATTTGGGAGAATTATTACGTTGTTTGGAATTGCAGGCCTCAGCACGGAAGCATGTAAAACAGATGGATGAATTTAGTAGTGAAATTCGTGTTGAAAAAAGGAGAGAAAGGTTAACTTGAAGCAACATGTATGATATTGTGGCATTTATTGCTATCGGAGCGCTATAGCTACCTCTATGAAACCAACATCGAAAAATGTCGTTTTCAATCACTTTTTCGAAGTGGTTTTTTTACCGCCACATTGTCTGAGAGCTTTGAGGTGCCATTTCCTTTCCAGCTTGTCGAGTATATGTCGTTTGTAATAATCGTCGTCTGACTGAAATTTATGGGACTCCTGTCTAATGAGTAGGGCAAGTATTTCGCATTGTTTTGCATATTTTTGCATAATCGCATATTTCCAACTATTTTGCATTATTTTGCATAATTACATGATATGACAATTTTCAATAAATTTCGCTATACAAATCACACAGTAAAATGATTTTTTAAGTATCTTCCGCTCTTAGCTTTCTTTAAGTAAGGAACTGTTTCTGCCTATGAGATCTTGTGATATTATGTATATGTATCGAGTGTTGAAAGATCTTCACATACGTGTGAAAGTTCTTCACATAACTTGTGAAGCACATGTTATACATAATCGCGCAAAGAAAGTCCGTGCCTATTTCACTGATGTCGATAATTTGACTTCACGTGTAAAAGCGGCGACTGTGAATAACAGTTTAAGAAGAAACTTATCACCCAAATTGAAGCTCCTCCACAACCTGTTGTCATTCGATGGAAATCATGGTTAAAAGCTGCCATGTACTAGAAATTGTGCTTAAATTCAAAGGTGACGGCCTTTTGGTTACTTGTGCAAAAGAAGCGATTGCTGATCCAAGCGTTTCATCCTCGTTGATGGTCATCAAACAAGATTATGATTGTCTTATAGAGCTCATATCGATGGCTGAATCACGGTACTTTACTGCTGGGAGAAATTGTCTTCGCTTAATTTTCATGAGGATGTCTGTGACATGCAGAAATATTTGAAGAAGAGATAGAAGCTAATACGGACTTACAAGTCCGTTTCGAAACTCTAACAAAATGACTTTTTTCTTCTAAATCCGCGAAACTTCATATATACCAAGCAACATTGACATTTGTGGAAAGGAGTTCCTCCATGTTGAAAAAGATGTTGGCTAAAGACCGTAACTTTTTCAACGAAACCGTCAAAAAGTATGTGTTGCTTCATTATAATAACGCTGCATAATAATTTGTACAAATAGACATTCTACTTATCTGGATTCTGCCTTCTATTGATCTGAATGAATCCTCGGGTTGTAACCATAAAAGCTATATTATTGGCAATACTTGTAGTACCACTACCGGGTAATATAAACGCACAATTTTGCATAATTATCAGTTTCTAAATGCACAATTTTCAGGTTTTTCCTGCACAAAAAATGTCCCTACTAATGAGCCTGGAAATTTAAGTGACCGTCAAATGCGAGCATAGGTAGTCTACTGTCATGTCGCACCTAAATGAATCTTCTAATTTCCGCTTTTATCTCAAATCATTGTCGACCACCGCTGTCTCGTTCTGTATTTGAATGATGTTGATTTAGGAACAGTGTGAGTTCGGGGTATAATAAAATGGGCGAAATAGCATGTATCTGAAAAGTATTGTCCTTCTATCAATCAGAGAAAAAATTTGAGCAAAATCGATTGAAAGATGCTGATAAACCAGCAATATCTTTTAATTTAGAAGACTGTGAAAAATGTAAGGTTGCAGATTTAAAATATTCCAACTCTTAATAACTCTAGTGATTCCAATCAATCAGCAAAAATCCTATATCATTTTATGAAGCAGTGCAGCTAAGTTCACGTAGGATCAAAGTATTCATCCAACCCCCTCTTAGTACTGATTAGATCAAATCTGAGGGATGATGTATACACTTGAAAGTTTTGCTCGGTTCGTTGGAAAAAATATCAAATTTCGCAGCAGAGATGACCAAGTGCCTCAATCATGAATGCCACGAGGTTACTGTCATACATAACAATAATGAAAATTGCGTTTGTTTCAAAACGCGCACCGACGTTGAAAAAAAGAGAAAAATATTCTAGAAATAACTTTGATATAGAACTAGATATAGATTCTAGAACTAACTTCTAGAAATAAATTCCACAGGCAAGTTTATAGCGAATATCCAGTCCGAGAATTACAAAGGATCCATATTAAGCGATTTGGATTAATCACCTTAGTGCAAGGGATCTGCCTGGATACAGGATCAACAATAAGAATCCTGAGGTTCTGAAGATTTTACAGGAAATAGCTACTGAATAACTTAATTCCGAAAATTATTAGGCCGGATGGGTAAAATATATTCACATTTCAAATTTCGATAATAAAAAGTGCCTCAAAAGACAAAGTCAAAGAGTAATCGAATGAAGAAAAGCCTTCTAATTAGAGAAACGTAAAATTTCGAAGGCTGCATGCATGCGGGCATTACTTAGAAGTCACAGCTCAACAACTTATTATTGATCTCTGATTTCTGAGCAATAATCAAAGAAAGAACACAGATTTGCGTATACTACGAAGACCATTTTCTTAATTAGGATCATTATTTATTCGATCTATGTTCCATACACTGCAGGAAAATCAGACTTTACATATAGTTCAGACAGATCATAGACATTCAGTTAATTTATCAAATCAAAATTTCATAATCAGAAACTTAAGACGTGAAAAGAAGGTACGTGTGAACCCTCTTATTCCCCTCACCTCAAAATTTATGTAATACTGCACTTGTTGTACGAAGTGGCCCATTTCAGCGCCCAAGATCTGACATCTATGCAACAGCGGCGTTAATTCAGGAACACTCGACAGCAGGCGGGCATTGGTAAACTGTCGTTTCCAGATACCTGAGAGGATAAACTCCATTCGCTTCGCACGCCACAGGAAGTTGAAGGCACGGAGATACATAGCAATAGCATCGGGTGTGAAGACCGTCGATATTGGACCATCCACATGATAATCCAGAGAGAAGACATCCCATCCAGTATCTCCAGTCGACACTTCAAGCATTCGTACGTCCAGTCTCTGAAGGATAAGTTAGATGGATTTAAGATAATGTCAAAACTCAAAAGGTTCATGAAATCTAGTTTTCTTTTACGCATTACATAATAACATTTGAAGTACTGTAACAGTTACTTTCAGAGCTCACAGAGCACGCAAAACGTTATGAAATTATATTTACAAGGTGAAGGTTTCGAAACGAGTCGTACCATCACTCCTTCTGGAGGGATTACTAAACACTACCTTCTGCCATGCTGAGGAGAGAGCGAAAAATGACTAGGATGACTGACAGTTTGAAAGAAAATACGGTTGAATGGCAGTGTAACGAAAAATTGGGGAATACGAGATGCACAATTGCGAGATTGATCATTTTTTGGTTGTTCATTGTTGTTTTTAATTTGATGATAGTTTGATGTCCTGAGTATCCCTTATGTCTTTTAAAATGACTCGTGTGACCATACATGTAGAGATTGCGTGACGCAGTACGTAGAGAGATCGTGTAACCAAACTGGTTCCTTTGTCTTTCAGTGTGCCTAAGAACGACGGGCCTGTTTTGCTAAATCATGAGGTATTTATTTAAAATTTCCATTCCATGACCACTGAAGCCTCATGCGCGTGTGTCTAAATGCAAACACATTTTACTTTCACTTGATGAAGGCCGCGGCAGAAAATTTGTGGTTTTCTGTCTTTTAGTGCGTTGAGCTCTATTCATTTCTTTTGGGGTTTTTGCAACGAATTATAATAACTCGATTACTGGATTTTTGAAAAAAAAGGTTTTGAAGAAGATCAAAATTTTAGTATCCAAACACGGCTAAGATTGAAAAGGTTTACACTTGTGAGGAGAGCTAAGGCGGATCTGACAGAGATTGCTGAATCGATGTGAAGCTACCGGAAAGATGCCAAATCGGAAGACCAAACTGCTGGCGGAGTTGCACGGGAGATCTTACAACATTGAAGAAAACAAGTCCAAGATCGGATGAACTCTTGCTCGAGATCAATGAACACCTTATCCAAGATCAAAGCACACTTTGTGCAAGATCAATGCACTGTATGTGCAAGATCAATGAAAAACCTTATCCAAGATCAATGAACACTTTGTCGAAGATCAATGAACACTTTGTCGAAGATCAGATTGAATGGAGAAGAGCAACCACATAGTTCAGTACTGCGGCCATTGGGAAAGGACACAAAACGAAAAATTATGTGAAGCGAGTGATACTAACATATCATTTTCAATTTATGAAACTCGTGCTAAATTACTAGTTGAAAAACTACCTAGTAAATTTGGTGCGATCGATGTTTGGCAGTATGATAAATTTCAAAGATTTTGCACATACAATTTATTCAACGATACACTAATCAGTCAGAGGTATAATTGAATATAAAACGCATGCTAACACTAGTGATGATATGATTACAATAATGAATGATGATTAATGCAGGAAGAATGTTGAGCTTTCTAATGGCTTCTAGCTCCACATTTTTAAGAAAAGATTTCAAGTGATTTCTTTCCCTATTTCTATCTATCAAAAAGGAATTCGAGCGGTGAAATATCAACCCACGGTTTCATTGTTTGTATGTCAAAGCCAATTACGTAAGAAGCAGCTCGAAATGAGAATCTTTTGAAAACGCAAATGAACCTGCTTCCCTGCTACACATTAGAGGTTTAGCCTGAGGATAAGATAGCTTCAACAAGTCTCCGATTTCACAAGCCTTACCTCAGGTGACAAAACTTTTGCTATCACAGCTTAGAGTACTACAACAAACGCCAAATAGAACTCCCATTGTTCACTTACCATGAGGAGAAAATTCGGCGTTAACAACATCACATATCCGCCGCAGGAGCTTCTTAGTTCCTAAACAAATTTCTACTGTCAACGAGTGCATTTCTTTTTGAGACACTGAATCCTAAGTATAATATAATGCTTGAACTGAAGGAGGGTTGATGAAGACGCACAAAAAGTACATAATAATAATAATAATTCGTTCTATTTCAGTTAATGAAAATCATAAAATTACAGATTCATGAAAGTTTCTTCAAATTTGGGTTATGCAGGGTTGTGCAATACTGTACAAAAGACATGGCTCTGCGATGAGTTTTACAGAGAAAACTTTCAAGAAGTTGAGAGTAAAGCAAACGTCTTGGTAGCAAGACATGAAGCAAGTTGTTCAGCTGCATCATTTCCTCAAATACCTTCAATGACCTCATGATTCTGCGCTCACTCAAATCTGCGAGACAGTCCTCACGACATTGATTGCCATAAATAATCCGATGACACATGCGATCGATTCTGTCTAATTTCTTGATATCTCTCTTCAAAAGACCAGAATACAAGGGCAAATTGTACTGGAGTATTGAAAGACAAAAATGCATTATAAAACATTAAGTCATCCTTCTTAATGCCAGTCGATTTCAGACGGCGGAGCAAATACACGTCTACTAGCATTTTTAAAGACATCGGCAATGTGATCCTCCTAGCCCAGGCACTCATTGAAAGTAACACTGAGAAACTTGACATTGCTGTTCAAGTTCATAGCAATCTGGCGGAAATGCCTTTGCCAGTTTATCTCTTCAGAATTCGCTTTGTTTTGCTTTATCATTGTTGAGCATTAAAAACATGGTTCGTACACTACTATCTTCTGATCTCAAGAGAAATACACTCATTAACATTGCAGGGATCTAGAAGTGTGATTACGATAAGCACATCATCGGCATATTTAACCATCAATACACCATCAGAAAAGGGTTTCAAAGATCACATGTGAGCAGTAAACAGTTGTGGCGATAAGACAGATTCTTGTAGAACTCAAGAACCCATCATACGAACAGAAATAAAGAACACGCTTTGATGACTGACACGAAATCGTAAAAAAGATCGTAAAAAGAATCTTGTAAAAAGATTTAACCCAACGCATGAAAGTCCCGGGAAGCATAGCGTCACTTAGGGTATGTATGAGAGCATCATGACGAAGTGAATCGTGCGTCAAAAGATAGTAGCACGACTCTATAAGCTCCCTCATGTTCCAACTGTTGGATAATGAAGTCATAAACTTTTAATGGAGCATGAAGGGCACCAGCATTAGGTTTACAAGCGAATCGGTTTGTTCCATTGAGCAACTAATGCGAAGATGCAGTGACGGAATTGAGGACCATTTTTATCAAACACCTTTAGCAATAATGGCAGTACAGATATCGATCGAAAAGACTGACTGCTGAAGTTTCCAGACTTGGGGATAGGAATTGTATTTACTTAGGGATGACAAATGTAAGTAAAAGTTATCAGTTTTTATAAACATGAAGACAAACTTGAAATTTCGCATTCTTTCTCAGATAACATTGATATATTCTTCTACAAATCAGTGAATACGCATGGTTTGTCGAAAATTAACTTGTATAAAGAAATATATTTTTTTCAAGAATAGCAGTCTTCGAATAATTGGCCCACGATCTCCCAGTACATCTTATTTATACCGGAATATTTAATGTTTATAGATAAAAAAACAGCAAGGCCCTAAATGCTTCATTTGGTCTTTTGCTCTCTTCACAAGGTCAAAATGAACTGACCAAATTGATAGTAAACACAATATTTGAGAATATATAAAGTAGCCTATGTGACACACATTTTTGTACACATAATGAGATCAACATAATGCGATGTATGAACTGTGTAACTAAGCATATCAACCAAAGATGCTCTTCCTAGCTTTCGTTGACATTGAAAAACCGGTCGAAATTCTACAGTGGGCTCTTCGCAAAGGCGGAGTTGATGAGTGATTTGTCAGTCATGAGTTTATATCATCACATTATGACTAAGATGTACTGAATTACGAATGAGCATGAGCTATCGAATATCGCAATACAACCACGGCAGTTCGCAACCGAATTCTAAAACTCTGACGGTGGCAATGTGGATGCAGGAGTGCACCAGGATTCTGTGCTGTGCCTACTGCTATTCGCCAAAGTTGTAAGCGCCGTAAAAGAAGCCGCAAGGAAGGAACTGCCATGTGAACTTCTACATGCAGACGACTTTCATCTTATGACAGACACGGAGGAAGATCTTCAGACAAAACTTCTGTTTTGAATAAGAAATTCGTCTCGGAAGCGCTTGAAAACGAATGCTGTGAAGACAAAGATCCTCGTAAGCGGTTGCAAAGACACGATGGGAAAAGTAGCAAACATTAAAATGTCCACGTGTGAGATGCGGTAAAGGAGTCGGAGTAAGTCAATTCGATGCAACATCTACAAGGAACGGTTGCATGCACGATGCTGAAAGAGAAAAGGAAGCTTATAATGCTATCAATTGCGGTGGTGTTGAGTTAGCCGCAGTTGCTAGAATACGTTATGGGAGCTTCCATTCTTTTTAACATCCAAATCACCATCCATGCGAGGTAAAAGCCAAGTGATATGCAGCTAGAATGATATAAAGATGGTAATGAAGAGTTAGAGAGAAGCGGTCTCGTTGGGTTGGTACGGAGCGAGACAGAGTGGGTAAAAAAATTCACGTTGATCGAAGTAACTGGCAGACGTGCTGAACGACGTCTAAAAAAGATTTGGCGCAACTTGGTAGACGACTAGACGAGGATACAGTGTTGGTGAGACAAGATATCAAATTCCATCTCTGCTGCACGTAATAATCATTGCCAGTTGCTGCTTACTGATCATGCAGCTGATCACTTTTTTTGTTTAACTCAATGGCTGTTAGTTTTGAAAGAAACGAAAAATATTCGCATTATCATCTTGAAAGGTGAAGATATATCAAAAATACAATGTGTGGAGTCTTCTTAAGATCAGTTATTCAAATATGTGGAGTGACTCTTCAACCCTATAACTATAACGGAGAGACGATTCGACTCGACTCTCTCTCTCTCTCCTGTCGGACTTTTTCTGTGGGTCTTAAAAACCAAACCGCGCTTTCTTGACTTTTAGTTTTAGATAACTTTCTGAATAATCGCAGAACCTATTTTGAAAAGCAATTCCTTCAAAGGTATGAATTTTTCAGTGTGAGGTTTTCAATATGAGTAAGAAGTCACTTAATGGTAATTTAGAATGAAAATGAGATGCAATTTCATATATTAAAGGACAGTGATGATCCTCATGTTAAACATCATTGTAATTGCAAATCTTGTGTTTGCCTACTGTAATCTTAGAAACAACCGAAGAATATTTTCTTCGAAGTAAAATGTAACAACCGCAATGGAAACAAAATGAAGAAACTGCATCCAAACATGTACGTGTATGTTACAAATGGCATCCGCGCCTATTATCTGAAGGAATATGGAATAAGTTATAGATGACAGAAAAGGCATCAATAACCCTCCGAGACCGGAGATGGGTCCATAATCCTATTTTTCATCGATGGCACATGCCCATGTAAAATCATCAATCTTCACAATGATAATTCATTTCAGTTGATTAAGTAGAAGCATGATTGATAACCAAAGTGTTAAATCAAAATTTATTACTTATGTTATAACATAATTTATTTTTTATTCATTAAAAAACCATTTTAACCATTAACTGACTATCATCTTGCATTTGTTCATCACTGGCTATCGTGGAACGTTTCTAAGGAAGTATTTACAGATAGATTTTTTGTGGGTGTTATATGTGCAAAATTCACCTATTTATTGTTTATCTTATGTTCGAGCATCTGCGTTCTGAAAGCAGACTGCGAATGCGAGCCTCAAGATGAAAAATAATTGTTTCTTGGATCTACGCCAAAGATACGCAGAGATAAACTGAAATGCCAATGTTTTCACTCTATTCATTGATGAGCTTAAGATCTTCTCAGCTGTTTTGAAAGTGAATGACTGTCAGCATGTAGCCTGTGTGACAATGAATGCTTGTAGGCCCACGTCTAATGGAGTTGGTAAATTTTCAGTATTGAACATTTCTAGTGGCTTTGCAGCACACCATTTCAATAATATGACCCATGAGAGACATAAACTTAAGCAGCAAACATGGTAAAAATACTTCCTAGTACAACTACATGCAATATTTGCCCCAAGATTTCCCCTTTTAGAGACAGTGCAGTCATGCGTCTACTAAGAAGTCTGAGCGACACCTACAAGAGAATAAGTACCGGTCAGCTGCATGTAAACATCATTGTTTTACTTACAATCAGCTTTTCTATCTTTCGTTATAGATATAAGCAAGTAAACTAAGCACACACATTTGTAAGGGAGAGGGCACTGGACCGCAACAGGTCTCTGAGGGCTAGTAAGCTCAAACAATTCAATGCATACTTTTACCAGTATACTTGGCATTTCTTGAATATTTTACACTTGTCAAAACAACAGTTTTGGCAAATTTGTTATGAAAATTTAGAATAAGAAATTTCGCTTTTCCCCATGTTGCCAGTTGCTTGGTGTCATGACAGGATATCATCGATGAGAACATGGTTTACTATTTTAGGTAGATGTGAGGTTAAATACGAACGTGAGTAGGCAGAAATATTAATTTACACATCATGAAAGCCGCCCACGTCAACATTATGTTTCACACATATACATTTCAATGAATTTCATATCATGAAAAATATCTCATTGCTTGAGATTGCAGAGCGATTTCAGATTAGATTTATATTCATATCCTAATTCAAACTGCAACACAACATTTCAGCTTTCGGAAATACATGGAATTTTCTTTGCATGTAAAATACAGACAATGCAATGATGTGCTCGCATCCTGTTTACCATCAGATTTCAATAAATATTTGGTTTTTGCAAAATTCAACCAGAAATTGCACCCAAATGCTTATCCCATGGCAAGGTATCGAACAGCTGAAATACTTTGTACTAGCGTGAATCCATGGAAAATATACATCAAAAGAGTGCGTCGTTAGATAACAATACATCAAAAATCTATAACAAAATCTATATGGGAATCAATTGTAATAGAGTTCTATAACATCTATCATATTAGCATGACATCTCAGTGTTTCTAGCATCGAACAAATTTATTTTCTTATTCAAATTTCTTTCTTTCTCTTAGGACTGATCCTTATAGCATAAGTATCTCAAAGATGAAAGCTTAAGTATCTCAAGTAGATCTGATGTCCGTCTCAAATGTTCGAACGATTTAAGGCAATGGATTGCGTGATTTCTCCTGTTGAAATTTATGCTAACGCACAATGTGATTGCTCTCCCGAAGTCGGCAAGAATCCCCGAAAAGCGCGAATTGTCCGGACGATAGCAAAGAGAGGTTTTCTATTCGTTTAGGTTAATTAAGCGTGCTGTACTGTTCACAATCCCTAACTTCACTTCGGGGTAATAAACTACCCCTAAACGAAAGTGCGGCAACTTCCGGTGTGGGAGAACTTCTGGCAAAACCCGGTACATACATGATAAGCGCCCTGTAATGCATTTGGAAAATGCAATGTCGAAATTATTACAAGAAGAGCCAAAACTTTCAATCAAGCTATACTATAGATAAAAAGCGAGACTATTTCGGCATGAAACAGGCAAGCAACTCTTACATGGAAAAGTTTTTTCTAACAGCGTGCGAAAATGTTGCTAATACATGTGCGCAGTGAAGCTTTTACGTCACTACTCCCCATACTTGGGGCTTGAACGGTGCTGACATAGACTTATGGAGCGTTGTAGTACTTTTATTCCGGATGCCCTTCCTGCCAACTTCCAATGACACCTTCGGGGCTCGACCTCTGGACCAAAAAGTTCGCTAGGCCAAGCACTTAACCACTGTGCCACGGAGACCACAGTCCCGTACAGTATGATACAGAAATGTACAGAATGATATAAATAATATTTGATATATAATAAATAATATAAATTTGATTTAGCTTTACATTAATTATCTTCATGTATACAAATCATTAATAAATTTTATTATGGTAATATAACATTTTTGAGCACATAGTTATCAACCAGCGGTCAAGTCAGAAATTGACCACATAATTGTGTCCTCTAACAGCGTTCCTATATAGTATACATGACAGTAATCATGATATAAACATGTGCCCTTTCCAAGTATTTAATTAGAAAATCATCTGACTGAAAAGCTTTCAACTCAGTGTGGAATCATTTAATAATTTCAAATTTATGGTATTTACCTCGAGCAGAAGGAATTTAGTCTAATCTCATGGCAGCTATGGAATGTTGATCGACAGTGGATTGTCAATAATGGAAAATGGCTATATTACAGTCCCTTCCACGGTACTCTCATCATCATGGCAAGCAGACGGACAGCAGACACGGCTTTTCAATTAAACCCTAATGCCAACAAATAGACAGACATCAATTGACCAATTAAAGGATAGTACTTTCTAGTACACAAATCCATGTCAACTAATTGGAAAACACAAGATTAGAATAAACAAATACCAGCACCAGTAATAAATATTGACCTACTTTCCTGTGGTCACTTGTGTCCTAAAAGACGAGATCATTCATGCATCCATGACATTTGAAATGAACTGTATTCTGCCACTTCTACATAATTACTTTCTACTGCCTAATAACGGACGTAAACAGTATATGATGATGATGCCAATTTTCTCATTTCCATTATCTTTCTAACATGCTACAAAGAGAAATTTCATTTATACATTGAATTGACATTATCGCTTGGTATTTCCGTAAACAGATAAATACATGATGATTAAGATCTCTTCCAAGATGGAGAAGTATTAAATCTTTCAATTCATTAGATTTTTACGCCTGGTAATTGCCAGTTGGATTCTCAAAATTTTAGTGGATATTTAAAGAGACCAAGTTTCTACAAGTTTCTTCCAGTTTCTACAATCAAACTAGACTCCTTTGAAAGATCTTCAGGTAATCTTCAGGTAATCTTTAGTTTTGTCGAAATTTGCTGTAATATCTTTTGAAATAGAGACTTTGATGCTGCTCGAAAACCAACAGATATAATATTACAAAGATCGCATGCAATTTTCTTGTGTGACTCACACAACCACTTTCTGAGAAAATATCAATCTATTTAAAAGACAGTGATTTTTTCACAAAATCCTAGCATGAATAATATTCCGTGCATCACAATTTCCAAAGTCTGATAACAAAATCGAAGGTGGTCGCGAGTTGCTTGTGGAAATTATTGAGTTTAGCTGACAGTCAATAATATAGAGCCCTCCTTAATTTAAATGATTCAAAGTTATTCAAAATGAATCCTCGAAGATCACCTTGGAGAATAATTTAACCCTCTGCATGCAAGCGACTGCATGGTTTAATTTAGCTGGTGGCATGTTAATTTTCTATCAATCGACAAATGAATAAAAAATTGCAAAAGATAGTTTACCAAGACGCCATTTATCCGCGAATGTCCATTAAGAAATTCATACATTTGAGGAGGCTCAAATGAAGAAAATAATTAGACCAACTTGCCAGGACGCCGACCGATATCCACAAAGATGTGAATAAATGGCATTGCAGTAAGGAAATAATTTGTAGAAATTCACGCTTTCACATCTTGATTGATGACTTTTCCAATTTCAATGATTTCTTATAATAATTTAATTGCAATCAATTATGACAACCCCAGAGCATCAAACTCTGAATGCCTTGAAATGTTCATATTCAATGAAATTTTATCATCAAAACAATCGAATGTAATCCATCAACAAGTGTCATGCAAAAAACTGTAGTTCATCAAGGAAATTCAATTACAAGACCTCTCAATTTTGAGGACCCTGTAGAAAATAAGGACATGAAACGAAATTGATGATGAATAATTGACTTGACGACATCAAATAAGAGTGTGATTTTTTTGCGTTCCTCAAGCCAATGACATTCGCAATTAAGTTGCTGCTCAATGATCGAATGAACTTAAGCACATAAAAAGTGGTGAAAAATTTTAAAACCAACTTGCTAAGGACAGCTGTGAACTTTATAAAAACATCATCTTTACAAGCGCAAATGTATTGTACTAAATTCATTATTTCAGAGTTGCATCACACCGAGCTTAATACAGAAAAGATTTCTACCGTTACTCAAGCATATTTCACAACCGAAACATTTCATTTCAAATTTCGTTCATCGACACCCGTTACTAAATTTGCTCCGTCAAGATGCATTTCTCTGATGTCATTTGAGAGATTTATGCTCTTGATAATACCAAACACTTGTCATCAACAATACCGGATCAACTAGGGCGACAAATTTCATGCATGGTGTGCAATGCTCTGTAGTTGTGTTCAAATGTGATTCATTGAAATACCCGAATGCATGAAAATCATGCAAGGTATAAATTCCAAGCCGCTTACGTGCAAGGTAGTCTATGTTCACATCATGAGCTTCAAGATATGTATTTGGTTAATATTCTTATCAGGAAACAGATAATAACTTCTGTGCATCTCTAGAGAGGCACAAGTATATTCAATCGCCTCTTTAATTCGCAGTTTTATCAAGGCTCCAGAGAGAAGGCGAGAAGACGAGGGAGAATAACACAAGATTTAATTGGGAAATTGTTAGAGTCGCAAGGACATAAGCTGTAACTTGTGGGTCCCAACTGGGCGTTATAAAACCGCATACCTAAACAGGTTCTGCCAATTTATTTGTGATAGTGCACACGTGATGCAACTGCATGTCCTTACTCGTTGCTATCACACAATGAGAAATACCAGCAGCATTTTCACACACATCACATCAGTAATCCATCGAATAAGTGAAGCACAAAGACGTCTGCGCAGTCATATCTATCGTTCAGAGGTGGACCGGCACATTTGGATCCATGACACATTCTGTCACATTTTGATAATCAAGAATTGCCATATTCTGTCACACGCTGACTGAAAACATGTATCAATTTTGACACATGACAATGTGCAGAAAATTGGCAATTTTCAATTTGCAATGTTGAATTTAAAAAGTTGCATGAATCGAAAGTAGCCGATGCTGTTATTATTATTTTATTTCCCAAATTTTCGCCTACACAGGCCGCGTCATGGGATAAAAGGATTTTATGTTTACAAATATCAAACGATTTTGAAAAATATTGTTAGTAAGATATCAAGGTTTCAGTAAGTAAATAAAATCCATAGAAGTATTGATAGTATACGAAGTGCATAGATGTAATAATTACATAGATGTCATAGATGTAAAAATTACTCATGGAGGTATAAGTATAGAGAATGTTATCTAATAATTCATATAAAAAGGAAATGTTTATATTGTTCACGTTCTTCTCTCGAGTTAATTTTCGGTTGTAGCTTGTTGATCCACACTGCTTCACGTAGTCTGATGTTAGTATTGTCGTGTTCTTGTGTTATTACTTCTGTTGTTATGTGGTTACTGTTGCATAATTTCAAATGTTTATGTACTGATGATGCTTTTTGAGTAACGTGCTCTTTAATTCTGGTATGCAGTAGTTTCTTCTTGTTCATGTTATTTTCATTTTTCTTATTTCGTCGTCGTTTTTTTCGAAGCTTGAATGAATTTTTCTGGATAATCGTTCAATCGTAACACTTCATCGAAATTTTGTAGATGACTTTCGGCTATGGATTTGTTCGAGCATCGTTCTTCAATTCTGTTTCGTTCATTATGGATAACTGCCAGCTTAGTGGATAGATATATTGGACTTGAAGTTAATGAAAATATCTCTTTTGGCTGTTTTCTTGTAGAAGTTAAAGATTGGTTCATTGGAGTTCGTCGTAATTGTAAAGTCTAAAAGACTCAAAGTATTGTTATCATTTGGTAGTTCAATTTCGAATTGAATGTTCGGATTTTGTGCATTAAGAAGTGTATGGAATTCAATTGCTTTCTCTTTGTTTTCTGTTAATAGGAAACAGTCATCAATATATCGTTTAAATATCCATATATTGTTGATAATTTGTAAAGCTCTCTTTTCTATGTTGTCCATGAATAGAATTGCTAATATCGGTGATAAAGATGAGCCCATTGGTAAGCCTTTGACTTGCTTGTATATTTCGTTTTCGTATGTAAAATATGTGTTATCTAAAATTACTTTGAGAAGGCTTATGATTGCTTGAAGAGGAATATTTCCGAGGTTGTTAATTCCTTGTTGTAGAAGACTGTTGTTTACTTGAAAGATAGCTTCTTCAATTGGGATGGAAGGATACATCGAAATCACATCATAACTGCACGGATACGTAAAGTTCTCGTTATAATTGGAAGAAATAAAATGAATCAATTCTTGACTGTTCTTTAGATGAGCTTCTACTGTTGATAACATTTTGCTGAGTAACCAAGCTAGTTTCTTCGTAGGTCCATTGCTGCTTGAAACAATAGGTCGAATTTTTAGATTTTCACTCTGTTTGTGGGTATGAAGTGTTACGATTGAACGATTATCCAGAAAAATTCATTCAAGCTTCGAAAAAACGACGACGAAATAAGAAAAATGAAAAAAACATGAACAAGAAGAAATGTTATCTGAAATTACCATTCATTTCGGATCGAATGAACCAGAATATAAAGAGAATATTCGAACAAGAACAACTGAATGTTGGACTTGCACAACGTTCAAGAACTCTGAGGAATGTATTACAAAAGAAAATCACAACCAACAAAACATGTCAACTCACTAATTTTCCCATAAACAACAACGAACTTTGTTTCAGACAAAATGTGATTTATAAAATAACTTGTTCGAAATGTCAAAAATTTTATATTGGGAGTACCATCAGACTACTGCATACCAGAATTAAAGAGCACGTTACTCAAAAAGCATCATCAGTACATAAACATTTGAAATTATGCAACAGTAACCACATAACAACAGAAGTAATAACACAAGAACACGACAATACTAACATCAGACTACGTGAAGCAGTGTGGATCAACAAGCTACAACCGAAAATTAACTCGAGAGAAGAACGTGAACAATATAAACATTTCCTTTTTATATGAATTATTAGATAACATTCTCTATACTTATACCTCCATGAGTAATTTTTACATCTATGACATCTATGTAATTATTACATCTATGCACTTCGTATACTATCAATACTTCTATGGATTTTATTTACTTACTGAAACCTTGATATCTTACTAACAATATTTTTCAAAATCGTTTGATATTTGTAAACATAAAATCCTTTTATCCCATGACGCGGCCTGTGTAGGCGAAAATTTGGGAAATAAAATAATAATAACAGCATCGGCTACTTTCGATTCATTCTTTATAATGCTGTTTAAGCGGAATTTTACTATTTTAAAAAGTTGCTTTTAACATGCAGCGCAATATTCATGAATATCAAGCGAGGCAAATAAGGAATATGGATAAGGATTGATAAACCTAAAATTATCTCGCACAAAGCACTTAGGAACGAGAATCTATGGGATTTTTATTAATCAAGTGTAATTCATAGAAAACTGCCATTGAAGATGTCCTATACTCACCTGATATTTGGGTTGATAACGGGCAGACCATGGGCAAAACGGAACACAAGGGGCACAAGCATGCAAAACCTGCAATTTTGCTTTCAGTGATGAAATTCAACTCAAATGCTGTGGTGTTCCGATATTCAAAGCCTTTACTGCTTTGAATTCATTTTCATGTTAAATAATTCTCTGAATAATGATAGCATGAATTCACCGGCCATATCATTTCGCAAGTAGAACGGAACAATTTTGCTTTCAGTGAAGAAATGTCACTCTGTTTAATTACAATTACTACTATTCTTTGTCCCAATATCAAAAAAATTTATTTATTTCAATGATAATAGTGATTATATGCATGTATCATCGGAAGCATACTTTCGTAGGGACTCCTACGCTTTGGACATGATAATCGAAAAACATATGGTCACATAGATTGCAAGTTACAGCTGGGTCAGTATGTTCGAAGTCAGTTTTGAACAAATAACACGCCTTGCTTGGAGGGAGGACAATCCGCTATTGGAAGCAAGAAAGGAATAGAACTTTGTTGTAGCAGCAATGACAAACACACATTTCGTCACCTTATATTTTGATATGCTAAATGGTCACATATTGTCACACCCCTGAGTAGTGATGCAAGCTTGACATTCTTGCGCGAACCATGCACCGGTAAATGTTTAGGGCCTATTGCCTTATGAAATTCCTATATATTTGTTCCATTTCAAGAGTAGAAACAGCTCCACTTTTTACAGAATTTTTCACCCTTAACTCAGCAAAGAGCCATGTACGAAGTTAGGGATTAGTCAATCAAAAACCTCAAAACTAGATCACTTTATATGAGCAAAAGGAGAAGTATCAGGTATTCCATGCTTATTAAATTGCTCCCATCAGAAGCAAATCTGTTGAGGAAGGGCTACTAGGCCGAACATACATTTCTATGTTGGTAAGCCATTTGACGCACCATTCGGAGATCCTACGCATGTCTCTTTTCAGAACGTCACATAACCGTTGATATGACTGGCTACTCTTTCTTGTTGCTCATTGGAATTGAAGAGTGTCATGTCGTCTGCAAACTTTACCAGCTTACTCACACTAGACAATCTGAGAGGTCTGGTAACGAAAGTTTGTAGTAGTATTGAATATCTAACGAGAATGACAATGATTAAACAGCCTGATGAATGGCACCAACATCCTTGATTCCCCGACCGCACTCGCTTGACCCAGGAATCGAACCGAAGTCCGTGGTAGAGACAAGCTCGTTGACGGTACAAAAGGAGTGCGAAGGATGACAGTTGTCATCTCCAAATGATATCGATTACTTATTGTCCTATTATTATTGACAGAAAGCTACCAGTATTCACTTTCAGTGTCCGGATTCTGAATTTTTGCAGAATTCGCGCCTACCACAAAATTTTCATAAATCAAGTTTTCCGCTTAAATAAAGTTTACTATACAATAGCACGTTTGCTACCATAAACCATCGGTATTATATTACGCTAACATATTGACTGATGTTTTGTTCAATTTATGAGCATTTTATGATCATTTTATGATCGTTTGATTTTCATGTAGTACAATTTACCTAATTAAGCAAAGTATACATGTATGTTATTAACAAGCATCAAGAAAAACCAAATAAATCCAGTCAATCCTGTATATTACAGAAAATTCTGGCAGATCAGTTCAGTTTATATTAACACTCAGGTTCATCGGTTACTTTTCGTTTCGTAAGTTCTCGAAAAATTTTGTGATAATCCTCGCTGGTGCCAATTTCACCAATGTGGAGAAGCTCTTCTCAGAATCGATCTTCTTCCGAAACGCAACTACATCCAAACAGTTCATGTCATCCGTGAGAGCCGAACTTTGTCGCTTTCTTCATGACTGATGACACTCGGCAACAGATCAGCAGCAGTATTGACCCAATGCTCAAAGTCAGGACTCGCTTGGTTGTGTGGCGTTAGAAGATTGCATGAGGCAATGAAGTCATTTCCTAATGTCAAGTAATCCAAAAGTTTAGCGGTGCTTTTATCGAAGAAAGCGTGTACTTGTTTCAAGACGGTTGACTGATCGCTAGCTGAAAGAGTATTAAACAATTTCCGAAGATTTGATCCCAATGAGATGTTGTAGGGACCTAACCAAATAGTTCCATCTTTTACATCAATCTTCCAAACAGGTGTCGATAGTCTGGTCGGCTTAACAAATCGTGGAAGCCATCATCAAGGAGATTTATCATGGAGGTACTTTTCAAAAACTATATGCATTGACAACAACAATAAAATCGTTAATATAGTCAATAATTAATTTAAGACCAAATCATGTAATGTTATGTTTACAATGAAATGCTTCAGATTCGCGCCTCGATCTGAAAATTCGCGCATTCGTGCCTAAAATGACCATTTTCGCTCCAAGCGTGAATTCGCGCCATAATCGGGACACTGCATTTTGTATTGAGATAGCATATCAGCATGTCATAAGACTACGTCACACAGTAGATGGTCTGACATTCGGTTCGATTCCTGGGTCAGGCGAGTGCGCTCGGGGAATCAAGGGTGTTGGCGTCTTTTATTGACCTAATCGTCCTCATTCTTCTTAGATAATCCGAGAAGTCATTGATGAACAACAGAAAATACTGGATCTCAAAATTCACCAATGAGGAGCCACTGATTGAATTGGCATTGGCCAGCTTGGCGGTGGACTTTTGACCATTCAAGACGACATGCAAGGACAGCAAGAAGTTTGTGAAGTGGGTTACGAACTCATAAGACCTGAGCTACGTAAGAAGTTCCTGATGACAAATTTGATCTGTGAATCTGTCAGCACTGTAGAAAAGTCAATGTTGTTAGAAAAGAATACAAGCAAAGTAGGATAATGCCTTCGCCAATAAATCATCAATTTACTACAGTCATCATGTGTATATAAGAAATGTTTGCATGTACTCGTAGATAGAAAAATTGTAATTTACTTAGATGTATGTGACCAAACAAGAAAATGGAGCTAAAAGTATTGCTTATCGATTTATACTAGCAAAAGCTCCTATTCCTTGCAGACTTATAGTTCCATCGGTATAGACATTTCCGTATAATATGCTGAAATGCATCATGTAATAAACAACGCAAGTTCAAAGATTAGGGCATTGGGTTATGCAAAAACCTATGAACCTCCTACTCATATCTTCTCATAGAAATCAAAGTATTCCCACATTTTCACAATTGATCTCATGCGGACCATTCGTGATATGATCTCCTTACCTTCAAAATTTCTGGCTCGTCATACTGTGCATTTGTTGCACGGATGGCGGTCTCTAATATCCCAGATAGATTGTGCAGATAAAGAGCAGTAGCCGGTTTAGCCAAGTCGGCCTCAAGCAGATCCATTAAGTGTCTGATGAAGTCTCCTTGGCCAAGAAGAAGATAACGCCTCATAGCCTTTAAATGCTCCAGGAATTGATACTTTTGATAGAGTACTTCCAGCAAGTATTGACTTGTCTCGCGATATGCAGTACTGACCATTCTCTCGAATGAACGATCCAAGTTTTGAGTAAAAATTGATTCCGCTGAAAAATGAAGAGCATTTGACTGGATTATCGGTAGATTGTGTCAGATGCAAGTAATCTGATTTAACTGTTGACGCTGTGTGACCGCGCAGGGTAGCTAGTTCTCAGCTTTTGACTGTGCTCACAGATCAGAGAAATATTTCTTCAAGGTAGGAAATTGAAGTAATGCTGTATTGCCATCAGAGAAATAATTTGACTAACAAATGCACATTTACAATTTGATTTGCAAAAACACTTTTCTTGATCATACTCTCGATTCCAGCGTCGGGAATAGAAAGCGGTAGTACATTTAGTTTCTACCAGGAGTTTTGATATACAACGAGGTGGGACCCATGACACTTGAGCCTGCAGTTAAATTTCAACCAGGGACTCCTGATCGCTATCACATGAATATCAGCGCTTCGTGACGTGCGACTTTTATCAGACAAATCTTAAGACGAACACTTTCAGAATGGCATCTTTATAAATTCGTCTTCTTTTGTTTCTATCTCACTCATGAATGCTTAATTGTGATGGTCATAAACTGGGCCTTAGTCCAATGACAGAAACATCAATCACTCATCCATGCAACTACCCTTAAACTTGTCTTATCAGCGGCATAGATTAGGGTTAAATGTGAGGGTAGAATGTGATTGGATAACACACCTGAAATCAACAACGTAAAATGACTTCAGCATTGATTTCAGTATAAGTATCAGGAAGAAACTTCTTTTGAAATGGCTCGTCATTTTGGATGATAATGATCGTTAACCAGCAAAATTGTTGAAATAAACTTCCGTTTTTGATTTTTCGCCGGCATAAGCAAAATCATAGTTGATAGCCTCATACGGGAGGGTGTTCATGATGAGGATGCGAAAGCAAAAATACGGCACTCCCTTTAGTAATGGCTTTAATAAAAATGAGTTGCTAAAAATATTTACACGGCAAACGTTTCGCGACGCAGTCGCTGCCTCAGTGCACTAAAAAGAAGGTAAAAGCAGTCAGAGTGTGTGGTTATATAAACCTGATATATAAACCACGCACTCTGACTGCTTTTACCTTCTTTTAGTGCACTGAGGCAGCGACTGCGTCGCGAAACGTTTGCCGTGTAAATATTTTTAGCAACTCATTTTTATTAAAGCCATTACTAAAGGGAGTGCCGTATTTTTGCTTTCGCATCCTCATCATAAGCAAAATCAATCAAATGACTTGAAGACTAAATTCATTGTATTAATGGTCAAATTTGATGCATGGAGACATAATGTATGCATACAGATATTGGCGCGTTACTGTTTACCGAGCTTCACAACTTTTTGAAGTTGAATATGAAAGAAACACCGAAGTACCTAGCTTGCTTTTCAAGTTTGCGTTAAACGATCATTTCATTAATAATGACCAGCTTGTACGTTGAAAATAATAAGACAGTTCGTATCTTGTCACTTAAACAATCTTATTTTGTGGTCAATAAGTTGGACAAAAATGTTCCCCGCAAAATACTGGAATTGCCGTTAAAATAGCCATGTATTTTTTTAACAACAGATGTATTTTTTTTCAGTTCTTCGCACTGAATTTCGATCCAGTTTATGCTCCTGTTCAAACTTACTTTGTGTCAGCATAGTTTTCATAACTGCCTCTCGATTCTTTACACTAGCTCTCTCCTTGCACATTTGGCGCAGAAAACTGATGGACTTGCCCGTTAGCAGAATCTGCAAACACAAAAAAGCGAATATGCTCTCGAATAAACACGAATAATTTTAGACTGTAGTATTCCAAACTGCATCACCAGTAAAGCAAATGAGTTATCAACACAAACGGAGATGAACGTGATAGATCACCACACATGAAAGACTCTGTAAACATGATAATCATTCGATCATTTTGGTTCATTCTACAATCATTCTCAACCATTATCAAAAAAACTCCTTTGACATAACGTATGAGCAATATTTTTGAGATATGAGATTGAAAGGAATTTCGTACTGTTCAATTGCTTGGATCAAACTAATGAGCTTGAAAAAAAATGAGATACAGAGTTCAGAAAATTATTCTCCGTTTTTCGTCCAACACTCAAAATACGAAGGAAATGGACGTTAAATCGTGCAACGTATAGAAGCAACGAAACCACTCTTACGGTTGATGTTCAGATAGCCACTCGGCTTTTTTCAAACTCTTATCTTCCATCTCAATCCATAGATGTTAAGTCAAAATGGTCCTCGCAGAATCTGGTTACAATGACACTATCCCCGGGAGGCCTCGTAAAAATCAAATGACACGAACTCTCTTAGCAGCATCTAGAAGTTATGGTTCAACCAAAAACTTTGCCAGAAAATCAGTTGCACAATTAGACGCGCAAAAAGGAGGCATTTCTTTAGAAAATAAGGATATCTTAAGAATTTTTTCTGGTCTCACTGAACTTAGCGGACACGGCGAGAAACATTAGGCGTCATAACCAATATAAATAGCTTACTCATCACTAGAAATTCAAAGTAGCTTGCACTATTGCTTTGCTTATATTATCAATATTAACAGTTTGTTGGTCATTGCAGAGATACATACATGCTCTAAAAGTGAATGTTCTTTGAATCAGTTCTGATATAACATCAAATAAAAGATTAAAATGATACGAGGAAAAAACCGAGAGGGTTCAGAAAATTTTGCTTTCATAGCTATTCTATTCCTAGTCAATTAGCAGAGAAGCTTATAATTTTCTTAGGCTTGCGGAAAGAAATTAGAAAATTTAACATTTATGCACTTCACTGATGATAACACCTACATATACAACACGCATTCTGTAAGGAAAGGATAACAACTCCTCTTCGAAATCTTGGCGCTTTTTTTTCTTCGGAACATAAGAAAATAATGCCAGAAAGTACACTAATCCGAAAGCAACATCAAACATTTCGTGCGATGGAAATCATTAATTCAATGCGTTATTTTTATATTCCTAAATATGATCAATTTTGAAGTACATCTGAATGAAGTGAGACAATATTTCTGCGTCTAAGCGTATTCGCTCCCTTCACGCATTTGTTGACGAGTATAGCTCAAATTGATCTATTTATCTAGAAACCTGGACAATAGCGGTACCATGGGCATTGGTGCATGCACACCATGATCCAGTTAGAATAGAAACTGAGTTTTCTGGGAGATCAAATTTAAAAAATGAGAGATATTTGGTGCTGTCTCCTTTGTGCCCCAGGGTATTCTACTAACATTCAAAGTAGTAATTCTAATTGAAGAAAATCAAAGGCATGTCTAACCGGGAAATTTTATGATTTATTTAATGCCTTCGATTTAAATCTTGATTGTGATAGTTAGGAATGATTGCATGCCTTGTGGACACTCAGTAACTTCAATTTTGCAGCGAATAATCACAGCTTTACTCATTGAAATTGAATTGCACCTCGACCACCGAATTTCATGACTCCTAAACCGAAAATGCTAATACTATAGCGCATCAAAAAATCCAGGACAGATCATGAATTTCCAGGGCATTCATGAACCGCACAAATGTTTATTATCAATATTTATTCATTTATAATAATGATGCTTGTGATAATACAGAATCAAATTTATCAAGATACTTGCTTCTAATACATAATTTCTAACATTAGATGTCGATCGAAAAACTTAGATTGTTATCCACATTCCGCAGAATGACTCAATTTCAATTATAACACATGAAAGCAAGTAATTTGAATAGTCCAATACAAAAATTGATGGATATAAAACTTATCACCAGGGAGTAGAGCTCAATACTAAATAACAAGGAGTAAAATCTAGTTGAACGCTACGCGCCAAACATAGATGAATAACTTGATTAGGCCTATATTGATAGCATGCCGTTATTTTTCTTTTGTGACACATTTTATCATCGGAAAATTTATACATTAATTCAACGATGCGAGTGTGCTAATGCAAAAACGTCAGTAATTATCAGCCTGTTGGGCTCCCTCCAAGCCGAAACCCTTGGCACCCCACAGGTTGTTGAGATGCGTAGTAATAAAATATAATTGTGTAATATACGAGGAAATCAATTGCTAATATCCTGAGTCCTGAGGGTAGCGAAGAGAGTAAAAGTTACTTACCTTTTTGGATTGCTCGTATGATATGAACGAAGGAATCATAGGACGTCTCAAGCTATATTTCTCGTGCCAAAGTCGCTCTTCACCAATGACCGGATTCGACGCAACGAAAAACTATTGGGAAAAGGCAGGATATTCATTATCTATTGAAAATTAGTGAAATCAAGAAATCGTTGAGCAAAATCTTAAGTCAGTCGGTATTCTAACTAACCGAATCTAACATAACACAATAATAGTAAGATATCAGAATAAGCGCGAATCATTTTATATCAAATTCAATCTGACTATTATGTACTAAGATCTCTTCTCCTGTCACACATTACAAAAAATGGATTAAAACGGATTTTCACAACAGGGGACCAGAGCCAGAGTAATTTCCATCATTAACCGAATGACATCAACAATTGCAGTCAACTTTGCCACTGCTTTATCAGTTGGTATATAATTTAGTCCAGTAGTAGTCGAACTTCATTGACATGCATGAAATGTTTATGAAAATGCCTATTTTCCAGAGCAAGTTATAAAACGTATTATGATGCCATGATTTTGCTCAGCAGCTGCATATAAAAACCCGCAAAGATCTGATTACGCCTATTATGAATTTCTATTATACTGAGATATTAAGAAATGACAACAATGAATAGTTGTGTGGATAGAGGAGGGCGCTTAAAACACAATAAAGCTGTAATACCATATTTTCTCTAATAAACGCCGCCATTTAATAAGCGCCGCAACTGAGAAGTCAACTTTTTAATCAAAGCCGCATCTATGACAGTAATAAGATTAGAAAAGAATGACTAAGTGCAGTACATAATCGTCTATTGAGGTAAAAAAAAACAAGGATAGACTCGCAGTTACAAACGTCACTGAAATGCTTAATGATATTCCACTGTTTGCGGTCTAAATTATGATAAGTCACACTCAATCTCACTCTAATCAATGTATCTCATTTATTTTCATATCGTCATCAACATCAGACTCTGAATTAGAATCAGATTCGGTAAATTATGGATCTTCCTGTGCCGTCCAGCACTGAGTCATATCATGTCAAGATTTGTGTGAGCCCCGCCTTCAAATGACCATTAGAAAGAAACAGCAAATACAACTATTGCACCAGTAATTCCAAGAAATTAGTCCCACACTGTGTTCATTCAACGTTGAAACCACCACGCCATGTCGGCAATGAATAAATCGGTGATGCATCAAGAACAATGCTAGATTATTTTTCAACTCTTGTTGACACTTTTCCGTGACGGTCATATGCCTGGTAATTATTTTGTTATTTGATTTAGAAAAATCTAATGTGTGGAAAATCATACATTTTAACATACGCCACCCTCTAATGAACGCCGCACTTAAAAGTTGGTGATTGTAAATAAGCGCCGCGACGTTTATCAAAAAAAATACGGTTCTTTAGTAAATGAACACATTGACATTCAACTTCTTATCATATTCATGGTCTCCCATTGAGCACTAACGATACCAAGAGGGCATGACACGCCTGAACAAATTCACCTTGACATTCAAGAATGACGTGAAATTTTCATATCCATCTTCGTAAAATATTACATCCACATCATCGCAATATCGACTGTAACAATATGATGGACGAAATATATCCTTAGTGTCACTGCCGACTAGAAGCTACATACGGCAAATGACTTTTTGATACAATCGGGAGAAAGTGATACTTCGATAGTGTTTGTAAAATCATCATGTAAGCAATCTACAAAAATCGAGGGATTTCAATTAAAATGTCAACGCTAAAGCTTGGATGCAGAACGTATAGGAAAATCCAAATCGTTTGATTGTGCCACTCAATTCCGATCTCACATGCCAACAAATAGAAAAACAATCAGTTATACAAACACAAGTCAAACAACTGTAGATAACGAAATCTCGTCCGCACACGTCTGAATTCTCTTATCGGGGCGAAAAGAATTGTACGTTGGCAAATCTTATTTCATCCTTGCTGAGATTTCTGACTTGTTCGAGGTCATCGACGAGACGAGCGACGATGAGGTGGAGTCGAAGTTAGGATATCGGCGCCGACACAATGTACAGGAAAGATGTGCAGGAAACGGACTGGAGGAAGATTCATATGATATATGACGAAGGGAACGAAGCGAATTTTCAGGTGAAGACAACAACTTCGGGGATGTAGAGGAAGCAAGAAAAAGGACTCAAGATGTCGTTATAGCTATTCAAGCAACAAATGAGTGAATCGATATCGTTCAGTGAATGCGATTTTGTAGTTTTCAGGCGTTAGAAATTAATTGTCCGTATAATCATGAAGGAGTGGAAAACTATTGGAATGGATAGCACTGGAGCAGAGATTTCAGCTAATGCATATCCGTGATCCGGCAAATAGAAACATAAATATCCAGATACGGAACCGGCTCGGATCCATTGCGGGGATGGGTCGACACATTTGGATCTGCGAAACATTTGGTCATATTTTGATATTCGAGATGTCACATGTTGATGGACACATGTGGCTAAACTTTGACACATGACGATGTGCAGAAACTTGGCAGTGCTTTTCAATTTTGCCTTTATTGCGGATTTTTTGAAAAAGTTGATCTTATGACGTAAAATTCAAATTATTCAAATGGGGCCATAATGGGACAAAATCGAAAAACCTTTAATTAATTCATTAACTATTATCAATTTTTTATCTTTTTTGGTGGTTTCACAGAAAATTGTCTTTGAAGGTGTTCAACATTTATCCCGAGATTTGTAGTAATAATAAAACAGACCATGACGCAAAATCTGGGCATTTTTAATTTTGTTTTAAGTGAAAAATTGCATTCAAACATTATAGTTTTACTACAATTATTAATGTTTTTACTGTCTTGAATTCATTTTAATGGCAAATATGAATATGTGCAATAAATACGTATAATGAATAAATCTGACTGTGAATTCACGAACCATATTACTTCGTTCAGAAAAGGAACACTTTTGTTTTGTTTTCAGTTACTGCATCTGGTTTGTTTTGTATTCAGAATCGTGGTATATAAATCCACTTTCACTGGTATTGGAACGATCTAGACATGACAAACGAGAACATATGCCCGCATAGAATGAATGTTGTAATGGCCATCAAGTTCAAAGTTAACTTTGAACAAGTGAAAAAATTAACCCGCTTCACCTGGTGGAAGTACGAGTCGCTATTGGGAGCGAAGAGAAAATATCAATCATAGATGTCTCTCTGATAGTACAAATTATCATTAAAGACTAAAGGAACATCAAAAATGACTTCTTCGCCTTTTCAGTCAAACTAAGCTAATGCTCCAATGCTACTATAAAGTTCATTATACGTAGTCGTACTACCGAGAAATCATTGCTTCTGTCAAATTATTGTTTGGTTAAGTGAATTTGTCACACCACCAATAAGAAACACATATTTAGTCACATTTTATTTTGAGATGAAAAATTGTCACATGATTGTCACATTTTATCACATCGGCACAAACCCCCTGCCATTGAGTATCAATTATTAAAGCACATGTCACAAATTTTGCTTTTTAATTTTACCCAGCGTTCAATTCATACGGCTATAACTTTCTGTTCACATTTCACGTGTGTTGTTAAACCCAATGACATAGATGGAATTGAATTAAGCCGCTAACAAAGCCTTTAAATATGAATGGAACTGCAGTGATGATAGCGAAGAATATCTTTGACACGTTGCCTTATAGATTAACCTTATAGACAACCTTATAGGCTACTTCACTTTCAACTTCGATTGTTTTTTTACATCAGTTGATTCGATCGGCGCGTCGCAATGCTAAAATGTCAACTCGGTAAGCAAGTATATTAAGTACTGAACATCAAATAATCATTAAAATTTAAAATTCACTCCAGGCTATGCAATGATAAGGGAGACTGACCAAAACATAGAAATTTATCCATGAGATTGAATAATACAATTTTACAGCTCCAATGAATTCTTAAAATGGATTAGAACAGCATTTAATGCACTCGCTTGACTGAAACGCTACATCAGAACGAAAATGGATGGAGATCCGATTATTATTCAGATCATGAACGTTTGTGCTTCGATATTCCCTGACTTACCTCATTGTAAGGATCCTCTAACTCGCCTTCGTACATCCACTGACAAATGGTAGCGTATATTGGCGCCGCCACATGACACATGATGTCCATCACCACTTTCCGAACATCAGGGTCGCCATGCGACATGTAGGAGAAGCATTCTGAGGCCAACAAACCGCCCTTCTTGCCTTCGCACACGTCTACCAAAGACGCGATCCATTTTAGGCGGAAACGAGGTTCCGATGTCCACAACTCCAGACGGCGTACTGTTAGAGCAGGAAGATCACCGCTGATCACATCCATTCTGTCCTCCTACAGGCAGAATCAAAATAGAAGATACAGATGAGCTCAGCTGTAAAGGCTGTTCATCACATTTTCTGTAGAAACCACGAAGTCGTTTCATCACTATGTTTGTCAATAATTAAATATCTTTTTAGGTAATAGACATCCAAAATATTTCTGTTATAAATTATATTACTCCACTGACAGACAATTGAAACTATCAGAAACTTACTGAATATATATCATTTAGTTCCAATGTTACAACTGTTTGCGACGATTTCTTTTCATTTATTATTAACGAATTCAATTATCCCAATCATCACGGTCTTTTCTGAGGTCGATTAGATGCCTCTCAGAATATCTTATTCGAGACGAAAATGCAGAAAATGGTTCGACAGCTATGAATCGAACCCAACATTGGAATCCGGAGGCATTGAAATCTTCTAAATTTGTCAGGGAGTGGTTGCAATGAGGCAATTTGTCAGATACAGATTTTATTTTTAATCATTTTGATACATGCATTGCGACTATTTATAATTCAATCGGAATAGGTCAGTTGAAACAGCTATCACTGCAGCATTTTTGATATAGCATTTTTGATATAGGCTTAATATTTGTGTAGATATCTATTGATCACATTTCTGCATGGATGTCTCTTCTGTGGAAATGCCAGTTACAACATGATTTAATGGATTTAACATGTATTAACATGTTTATCATGTCTGAACATGATTTAACATGTGTGTCTGACAAAACACAATCTAAACAAAGATTTCCTTCAAACATACTCGTATGCATTCACATGTACATTTCTAATTGTTCGAGATATTTGATGTCATGATCATCTACTACATATTAGATCATTTTGTTGATTTCTGCTCGCAAAGATGAGGTTTCAATATTTACTTAGTTACATAGTTTCCCTTTTGAAACAGAACAATGGGTCACTTCTAGGGTAGCATCAGCCTTATTTGTAGAGCCTACTTGGAAATTGCTGTCATCGCTTCACTCATCACTCGCATATCGCTAAATTGAAAAAATGAGACATGTGATGCAGAAGGAATCCTAGAGAGAATATTATTTTGTGTTGACTTCATTTGGGTAATCAAATGTTTTATTCGAGTCTAAATTGCCCGAGTAATGAATTTTTGACTTGTGGTTAGACAGGGCCAACTACACGCAGTTGGGGTTGAACCTTTGATTGGAGTAGTCGTTTATTTTCCTTCTTACGCATACACTTTCTCATTTATGCTCATTGCTCACGACGTATTCGCAATCATAGCCCGGTGCCCTCTGAGACATCAGGAATGTCTTGTACGCCATTGAAGGAAAATTACGATAACGTGCATCATGGGCGAGATATAAAAAATGTAGTATCTTAAGCATCACCGTAGTGTGACGCCTAACACTGATGTTTTCAACTTCCATGTCCGTCGAGTCTTGTGCGGAATTAGTGCTAGAACTCAGAGTATATTGTGCCATAGATGGAAAGTAACTTGTGGCTATTGAATGAGCTCGATGAGAACGACATGAATAGCTCCTAAATATGTGACGTGACATAGAATGGCCTGTCACTCACTTCATGCATAATTATCATATGATGATTTATAGTAGAAACGACAAAGACGGAGTTAGTGTAGCAGTCATTCTCGATAGACGGCACAAATCAACATTTATAATATCATCAATGTTAAAATTTTCAAATCATGCTTAACATCAAGCCTACCGCACTTGTATCATCCAAATGCGAGGGTCATCCTAAAAGTTCTCTGTTTTGTTGTTTAATTCATAAAGTACGTCAGATATTACAACGTATTCATTCTGGTACGTCAGGCTGTACATATTGATTGAAATTGGAACTGTTAATTGATGTGACTCGCGATCATTGCTTAGAAATTTAGTGGTTCGCAAGAACATCGTTGATTGTCTGACCGGACTGTCATTTGATCATTGAAATGAATAGAGAAGAGATGCAAGAAAGCTTTTGTAAAACTGACATGCGTCAGTTAATCAAATTTCATGTTCTTTTGTATAAGTCGCCAGTAGAAACGCATAGTATCCTACAAGAAGGTTTGCAAGAACATTGTCCTTCGTGTGAGACTGTGAGTAAGTGGCACAAGAGTTTCTGTGGTGGAACTGTGGACGTTCAAGATGGAGTCAGATCTGGTCGTCCGACTACCGCTTGTGACGATGTTCATGTTGACCATGTGAACTCACTACTCGAAGAAGACAACCGTTTGACATGTGAGGAGTTAGCGAACCAGGTGGGCATCAGTTCTTCTTCCATCCACCTCATCCTTACTGAGAAGTTGAAGAAAAGGAAAGTGGCTGCCAAGTGGACTTCCCATCTGCTCAACGATCATCAATTGAGTGAACGTGTACGGATTTGCTCTGCTCATCTCCAACGTCTTCGACGGAAAGGGAACAGCTTCTTGCATCTAATCATTGCTGGTGATGAAACATGGACCAGAAGTTTTGAGCCTGAGCTCAAGCGCCAGTCAGCTCAATGTATTGGCCATGACAACCCACGTCCAACAAAGGCAATCAGAAGTCCGTCCCGCATCAAGTCAATGCACATTCTTAATTTTTCGACGTTCATGGGCTCCTTATTGACCATGCTGTACCGACTGGCACAGCTGTGAACGGAGAATATTACAAATACTTTATCCGCAATCATCTTCGAACGGCCATCCGCAGAAAAAGACCAGGTTTACTGGAAGAAGGTCCGATAATCCTCCATGACAATGCACCATCTCACACGAAAAGAGACGTGGTGCAACTTCTCAATGATGAGTACGACTGGGAGATCCTTCAACATCCACCGTACTCGCCAGATTTATCACCGTGTAACTTTTACTTCTTCCCGTTGGTGAAGAACGAACTTCGTGGTCGTCGATTTTCCACCGTGGAAGAAGTCAATCATGAATTTCACCGTGAATGTGTTGCCCGGGCATCTGGTGGTTGCAGTGATGGCATTGACGGGCTATTGAAACGCTGGAAGAAGTGTGTGGACCTGGAAGGACATTATACTGAGTAATGATACCCATGAGTGCTAAATAAAAGTAATTTTGGATTACAGATGCGTATTTTTATTTTTTCATAATGCAATACAGAGAACTTTTAGGATGACCCTCGTATATGCATCCACAACAGCAAGCAAAGACGAAGAAATTGAAGTTTTTATATCGTGTAGCAAATGTGGAAAGATCAAATCTCTTGTAGAGAACTCACTATGACAATGCCTGAATGGGCGACGTAAACGCCTTATTTGAAGTGGATAGGAACTTCAATACAGATGCTGGTTGTCACGGACTAGGAGAAAGAATGACATCGTGTCAGTGGTATATACTTTCGCTACATGAACTGCGACAGTAGTCCAAATAGAATGACAGAACAGAATATAATAAAATGTTAATAAAACCTATGGGAGAAAAAGGAAAGCATGAAACTTCGTAAAATTTTGGTGTGTTTATTCATTAGTAAACGTTTAAAAACGTTTTCAAACGGATTTCTCCAAGACAGTTCAGATTAAGAGATATTAGTGAATTTTACATGAATTACTTTGATGGCATTGGACTAAAGTGTTATCTTTCTGTCAGTAAAATATTATACTGATAATTTCTTGTCAATTATATTGAAAAAGTCTAGTAAACTTTTATTCCAGTAAGCAGGACATCAATATTGTTCCATTCGACTCTTCGTTTTTGTTTGTGAGAGTTAATTCCCCAAATATCACCGGTAACGTACGTATGCAGCTAAGTAATGTATTATTTTCTACTTCACACGCGCTAGCTTTAGCTTGATTTGCATAGGGAATGCAGTCCAAAAGCCTGTTATGTCAGGGCCTGCATTCACTGAAGATGAATTATACTGCAGTGAATTGATTTCGTACATCATCAAATGTCTCCATAAAAAACACTTCAGTGTACCATCTTATAACACAAGAACCGTAAGAATGTTTAACATACTAAGTATACATACGTAGCACGACAGTGATTCAGCTCTAAACAAAAAATATATAACATCGCTACCCAAGGAACATTCCAAAATTCGTCTCTCCAAAATTCTAAATCAGCAGCTACGGAAGATCAACAGAGTCAGCAAAAACGCTATTGAAGATGGTCTGTGCCATAACTTTTACACAAGTTAGATACGCAGAGATTCCAGTAAAAATGGATGGAGTGTAAATTCATTTTCGAACAAAGGTACGGGTGCAATTAAATTCGAAGCAAGTGCGGGAATATCAAATGTCCATCCACAAAAGGTTCTTGTCATAATCTCTAAGGGAGCATGAGCTTTCATTAACTGACCTCTGATGACATTTGCGCCTCAAGAGTTGCTACCAGACGATAATACTCTGTCAACTGTGCATGTAGTGCGGAGCAAAAGCTCTGTCCAACGGTACCAAAACTGCGCTCGGCTTTGCGGGCGTCTGTGTAGTTTCGAATTCGTCGATACAGCCAACCGCATTCGGTGATCCGGCAAGCTAGTCTTCGAATCGGCCCAGATACTCCAATCTTGTCATCAATTAAAAATGCATTAGCTTGTGTATCAAACCGTACAATCCGACCTTCGATTCCCAACAATGATGCCAGCAATTCTCGCATTAATTCCATCTCCGGGAGATCGGGGCGAGCTGGAAGTAAAATGATTTGTCACATTTATTCATTCTGTGGATTAGCGCGCAATGTTGCAATTCTTAACCTATATAATTCATATAAATGCACTGAGATGCATTTTAGCAATATCACATTAATTTGCCAAAACAATTAGATATCAATTTTCTAACTAGCAATAAAAGGTGAGTAAAGCCTGAACATAGCCGTCTACCGGCTGAAAGGTATCGCCAACACAAAGCCATATCAAGAGTATCTATCGATTTGGGTTTCCATCATCATAACGAAATGCTGATCACACGAAATTTCGAACTACTTCTCAACTTACTGTTAGCGATTCTAGAGCTGGATGGACGAGGAGTTGGATCACTGCGAGTAGTTGTCGTACTATTATGTCCCGTCAGTTGAGAAGTAAGGGAATGTGAGCGGTTACCGAACCTCGCCTCGTGAATTTGCTGTTGCTGCGGAGACATTACAGAAGATCGGGAAAACGGACGAGTAGAGCTGGACCGCTCACCAATCTTCCCGAGTGTTTCTTGCGACTGACTCCATTTGCCTGACCTGAAATATAACAATCAATGTATTTCCCTCCATTTATTGGCCTCATGTCCCAGCAACGATAAAGCAATTTTACTTCTATTTCTTTTTAACAGCTATTTTCACAATCAAAGCTTGAAGGAAGAGGATCAGCTTACACACCAAATGCGTTTCCCAAGTCGCCTTGCTTGACCGTAATGGCCTTGGCTATATGACTGTGATGGTCTTTCTTAAGGAAATGACCATCTTTTTTACCGAATGCAGCACGGTATTTGCATCAGTAAATTGGAATAGTTGATTGTCAGTGTTCCGCGTGCGAAAAAATGAGCTGCAGTCAATAGAGTTGCATTGAAGCTTATTAACGGTTCTCCTGGATACTTCAACACTGACCAGAAGTTAGAAATACGTCCAAATGAAGTCTATCCCACCATCTTGCTTATCTATGAAAGTTCTCGTGACATGCTCGCTGCAACGAGGACTGCCAACAAGGCTTGTGATCACATCTGCGTCTGCCTAAAATGCGCAAGTTTAAAATACATGCAAGTTTATCAGAACAGAAATTGTGCGATTAAATGCATATGAATGTCTGAACTACTTGGACGGCCTAACTTATTGCTCATTACAAAGGAAATTGTCAGCCAAAAAGGAGTCATGTAGAAGCACACATTTGTCGAAACGGCACAGGAAAATATCAGTTATTGGGAGAATGCAGTAAATCATATTACAAATATAACGTGAACTGCGTACCTTCAGTACTTCGCAAATCGCAATTAGTGGTGGACAATTTCATAATTTTGCTATTAAAGCAATTCTCGAAAGCATAGTGGCTGCAAGCCGAACAAATCATCAAACTTATCAAATAACCATCTTAGATTAATTCAGCAAAACCGCAATGAGTATTAATTCCGATGACAATTCTCCATGAGGTTTTAATACATCGTATATTCTCATCGTTTCACGATCTCATCCATTCAATAGCTCATTATTCTTCCTCATATGAAGAGTTACCACTCTCAAAGCGTCGTTAATTCGGGAAGCACCAAAAACCAAGCGGTTTATGCGGTCATCGTATAACATTATGTCAACAATTAAGTGAGATTCATGCGTGTAGAGCTACGTTTTTATTTCTTCGCAAGATAAGGCGGTGGGAAAATGCGTACAATTTTCCATAACTTCGAGTGTATGGAAGCATGAAAGTTTATCTGACTGCTGGCATGGCTTCAGTCACTACTCTAAATTGATCAATCGATTTCATTACTATTTCCAAACACAATGTCTAAAATAGATGAGACTAAGATGCGAAATCCTATTCAGTTATGCATGATAAGCCTGATGCACCAGGCTTACAAAGTTTTGTTAATAAATGAAAAAAAGTAGTACTTAAAAATTAATTGAAATTGGGAGAGCAGCAATTACTTGTCCCTTGCGAGGAGCTGCATAAAGTTGAAATTCGTCTAAGCGATCTCCCAATCATCAGAAGCACATCATCAACAAGCATAATTTGCATCTCACATAAAACTATCCTCCATTGGATGACAGAGCAAATGAAAAATGCAGTTTGGCGTTCAAATTATTCGATATTTATATTCGAAAATTGAACTTGTGGAGCTTGAATCAAGAAATTACATTGAGGATGATATTCAGTTAAAATTGAAAATTATCTGAACATTCCAAGAATATGACAACAGCTACATGTAGGCCTACAATGTACATACGTGACGTCGCGAGGTTGTAACTGCAGGTTTTGCAAGTTGCTTCCCTTCATTGTGCTGTTTAGTTCGTTTTCAATTATGAATCTCTTTCGTATATAATACGGCTGAAATTTCAAAATGACTTCCATGTGTGAGTGTTGTTGATTGTTCACATATAACTGTAGTCAATAAATAAGAAAATTCATTGCAAACATAAGCCATCTTGACAATTCTTCATTATTTCTTCTGATTTCAACACCAAAACCTGCCAGACGTGTAGGCAGACTCATCATAGATCACATGCATGCAGAAAATTCGCATCCAATGAGATCAGGTATGAAGATTCCCTATACAGCATTCCCGATCCTCATGACAAAGCTTGATATTTGAAGCAATGAAAGTCTCTTAATCATATTATTCAAATAATCGCTTTTCTTCTCTATGTCTGATATGAATTCTTATGTTCAAATACACCAAAGCAATCATCAACTATTCGGAATCAGAGTTTACCAAACATTGTTTGAGCACTTGCTCCGAATTTCTGTTTCACAATACATCTTTGCTGTTTATGGAGCGCATAGTCAATTCAGTCCATTTTCCCACATAAATTTCCACTGTCCTTGCATTTCTCACTGCTTTAGCCCGTTTGAAACATCGGCATAACAGATCGTCTTCGCTATATTCTCACATATGTCGAAGTTGTACACGAGAGGAACAGTAGCGAGTGCGTGTCTGCATCGCCATTGCGATAATCTTCATTTGAGTTGTTCCCTCAGATGAAAAAATGACATGCTCACCGACTAATAAGACAGCAGGCTCTTGAAATCTGAGCAAATGATTGAAATACTTTGCAGTTTTCGGCTTGACCTATTATACGCATTATCCGCGTCAATCAAAAACATGCAACATTGAACAACATGGAAGAGTCCCAGCAACCTCCCGGCGGATTCACCAATACCGATGGGCCTTACTCCGCGGTTCTTGGGTTAATTGAGTGCCCTTGGTTGTGAATTGAGTTAAATATTTATCGCCTACTGCCTCTACTCTCTCAGTGAATCTCTTCGTTTTCCAAAAAGCGGCTACAGATTCATATAAATCTGAAAGATTAATTTTCTTGTGATCAGTAAATATTCTGATAATGTAATATCTAATCACAAATCTTGAAGAATATTCACCTTACTTCCTCATCATTCAGCCACTTTAGGGAAATTGACAAAATATCAAATGTTATGTGATTAATATTATGCATCATGCTACAGATAAAGGCCTATCTACAGATTGACTGGCGCAATCTGTTGGCTGATATGTTCACCAGTCTCTAAAAACTACAATACATTTAAATGTCACATGCCGATTGCTCAGGTATATTGTAGTTGATTGCAATGGCAGAGATAAAAATCCAAAATCAGCCCATAGTGGCATTCTGCGTTGATATAGTGATTCTTGCTATCGGCAAGCTGCGTTATCAGTGCAACTTCAATTTTGAACTTCACAGGTTTCCCAGATATCAATTTTCTCCATTTTCATTTTCCGTTTTATATTTGCTACTCTCCACGGCAACAATCGAAAGTACGCCTAACACATTAATCTGACCTCTACAAGACAGAAAACCAACGATAATTTTCCCTCTCTCCTCCTTCTCAGAATGGATGGCCGCTGAATGACCCCTCTTTCACGAATTTTGCCGTCGGCTTCATTCCAAGCTGATGTTAAAGAGATATTCCTCATGCTAATTGAACAGTGTAGACACGCATCCTTTATTTCTACTCTAACCGTGGAGATCTAATTCCTGACGTCAAATCTTTGTCAATTCGTAAAATTGTGCCGTAACACATAGCTAACTCTATAATACAAAGTAGACTTAGACATTTCAATATGCGGTTCATTCACGCTCAAAACATACAAAAGTTCAGTGTAGAAAACGGTCAGCAAATTTCTAATTATAGAAATTACTTATTTAGGCTATGAGAAAACTCATCAAAAACATTGAAAATCATTATGTTTGTCTTCTGAATGCACGACAAGCATTACATATAAAGCGAAAGTAGTCACTCCTGGAAAATCGCTATTTTTCAAATTATTTTAACGTTTTAGAACATTAACGTTTCTTCTTCATAATGCAATAACTCGAAGAGCAGTGCTTTGGAGATTATCCTCGTGATTTCTTGTCCATATGGCACGGGACACGATGAGAAATTTTGTGATCAATGAGAAGAATGACGCGCTGGTGTAACTGTGTGATGTATTAGCACGGATATGATTGATTACAGAGGCGGCAAAGCAAACAAAATAGGGTGAACCCTCCCCCCCAGGACTGCTATATTTTCATTCGTTGTGCAAATCTACTGGTGGCCATGGATAGTCATGGTGGCCTATAGACAAAGCGCCTTTGAAGCAGCAAGGCGAATGTCAGGTAGAAGGATGTCTTAAAGGCAGCACAGCGCCTACGAAGATGGAGTGCGCTTGAGTTAGGAGGGAAACTCTAAGGTGGCAGGGTGCCTGAAGCAGAAAACGTAAGGAGCAGCATGGAGCACGAGTTATGGAATAGCGCCTGAGTAAGGAGGATGCCTGAGGTAGATGTACGATCGATGGTAACATCCACAACCACCTATATTTTGATTTCTTAAGGAACAGATGACAGTGATAAGGTTGACATTGAAAAGAAAGGCATCGGTGGTAGGATACCTCAGTTGCTTAAGGATCACACATCGGTACAGAATTGTTGAGGGTCCATAGTTCGAATTCGCACATCAGGGTACAGACAGGATAAAATCGAGACAATAATCACAAAAACTTCTTACTTTTCATAAACGTCTATCAATTCTGTATATCAGTACACAGTTCTAGATATAGAACGGACTGACATTATCATCGCATCATGGTATCACCCACTGCCATCATGCTCTCGATATGAATGAATTCATCAATCAAGCTACACCGAAAATTTAAAGTATTTGACACGAATGCTCAGTTTGTATCTATAAGCATCAGGGCTATAATGAATTCGAAAGAAACTCTCAAATTCATAGTACATCCTACCACATATTATTTTTTTGCATATAGGTGAGAACCGTGAGACTAGCAATAATTAGAATATAATCACAGAGGATATTCATGATTTGTACTTAAAACACGAACTTTAAGAAACGAAGAGAAACTTGAGCGAAATAATGTGGTCTCTGTGTCCCAAAATGTGCTCATGCAGCTGATGCGGATTGCTTGTTTTACAGAAATAAAGATCAATAATATCCTGAAATAGCTGGATAAAACAAAAGAACTTCAAAGATTATATGAAGTCTAGAATATTGAAAACAATTGCGGATGTGGCACAACTTAACATCCTGCATTCTGAAATGAAGGGTTAATTCTGAATATTAATAAATTTCAAAATGAGTGTAAAACCTCTCCCCACTGGGATATTTTTCCAAACGCGCCCTACTGGAGGGGGGCGAATTTCGACCCCCTCCCCTGTTGATGTTCCAAAATATTATACCAACTTTGCCAGAGTACACATCAATCGAAAAGGCATTACCAGGGGATTCAGAAAAGCAGCATTATTTTTTGTTTAAGGTCATTATAGGGCTGAGGTAAAGATCCCAAGGCGAGTGTTTTAACGAAGTACAGTTGATGTGGTAATTGATGTGGCCGTCTAAAGAAAACCCATTTCTTACTTACGTTCAATTAGACATTTTTGAAATGTCCGAGTTTCGGAATAGAAAAATGACGAAATTCCATCTAGTCATGACTAGGTTGTACACGGAAATCCTAGTCACGACTAGCCATGAGTCATTCACAACCCTGTCTGCGTCTTGCAACTGTCCAAAAATTAGTGCAAGTCAAGACTAGGAAGGAACTAGACATGCTTAGGCAGCACACGATCAGATGAAATTTTCGTCCGATTTGTGGTTGTATGGAAAGCTAGATAGACCTACCTCAAAATATTCATTACTTGGTGCATCGGTTTCTCTAAAGCTTCATTGCCCACCATCCGCAATATAGAATTCTGCTAAAAATTCATACACTTGCAATTCTTCCATTGATGAAATGTTTGAGGACACACATCATCGAACATGGGTTAAATTGTAGCAAAATTATTTTCGCGGAAATAAGTTGATAAAGAAATGATTGATTCGTCAACACCGAAATTCGTTGAAGAAAAATATGATTCGCTAACACAGAGATGAGAACAGTAAAATGAATTATCTGATACCCCGAATAGAAAATATTGAAAGCATTGCTGATCAGACTTACTATCCCCGAGAAATGTCAAGGTTTCACTGAATATATCGGTGGAAGCAACGAAAATATTCTCCTAGTTAGATTTTCTATAAAACTATGTACATACTGTCGATGAAATGCAAGTAGTAAATTTGGAGAATTATTTACAATATTATCAAATTGCAAAATTAGCAAGTGTTTCCACAACGACTATAAAATTATTTTGCATTTTAGCATCATGTTCGGCTCCTAAGCAGTGGCAATGGTCATACAGAAAGACGCCATATACACTATACACACTATAAAATGGAGTACTGTTTTCTTCTGTGCTCATGCTCTTTTCACTAATCCAGTGACTCTACATAAACTGTGATCATTCCTTCTACAGCTGTGGTGTTGTAGACCATGTTTGTAATCGTCGCTCTGATAATGAAGTATACAGAACGTTCGATGCCATCGCATTCTTGTGATAACGTGGCTCCAGCATCATCAGTAGTGGGATACGTCACCTCTTCGGGAGATGTGTCGAAGAATGCCTCTTTAGATTACGTAGTGCTTAGACGCTGTTGCTTTGACATCGTTTTCCTGCTAAGACAAATGTCTCGTCGCTAATGCAGACAGAGAAATCCTGCGAGGAACCAGCTCAACCTTCATTAGAAAAATGGCAAGGGAGAAGGTTAATACTTCGAGTAAAAAATTTCTTTTAGGAGAACAAGGAGTTGATTGATGATTACAAACTATTCCAATAATCTGTTTCATCTTATGTTTCGTAATGGAACCTCCGCCGACTATTCGACGATGATCTTAAAGTGCTGAATGTTCAAGAGGTTTCATCGATTGAAGCGATGATGAAGTTGTCATTGAAATTAAAGATAATTGACGAAGAAGTGAAAACTTCTGGTGCTTCGCAAGTCTATCCCATGGGAAAATGACAGACTAGTGACTATTTTTATGTAGTAGTTGGTTGAGTCAGTGAGTTCAAAAATCAAAGAAATAGCGTGAAGACAGACGGATCCAGGTATCAACAAGATTATCAAACAGCAATAAGTCCATCTGACTAAACAGATAACTCATTATTACCTACGGTTTTGTTCTGTAATTTATTACTTCAAATTCAGAAAACCTCATCAAATTACGATTTTGATGTAAAAATAAAACATCAATCTTAACTAAGAGTTTGCAAACTGCTGCTGTCAAGGTTTTTGACAAAAAATAAATGAAAATGCATGCCTTGCTATAGTGATTGAAAACATTTAGTTGGAACTAACTACATATGCTACGGCGATGCTATATATCAAATCGGAAACGACAATCAAAGTTATGGACGGTTCACAACATTGGGAAGGGGAGATATTGTTCACTATACCGCAGCACTGCGGTTCAGTAGATGCTGCATGAAGGTTGGTTTGCCTTCATTATCACATTCTTTTGAATCAAGTATAAGTAGGCCTAACTGAAAAAAGCATTCAAATAAAAAGTATAGATGTAATTACGAGAGCCAAGCTTCAAAAGCGAAAGGCATGACGAAATGAGAATTTTCTTCAGTGAGTTGAATGAAGAGTGGCGAATCTTGTTCTCTAGAATCATCAGTTTTTGGAAGAATTTTAATAACAAATGCTGCCCAATGCCCGTCTTAAGAAACAGGCATTTCTAGGATCTCGGATTTTTCTTTGAATGCCCTGTACGATTCGATCCGATCCGAATGGCATGATAGCTAATCATCCGACTTTGGATTGAATACACGGTACATCATGCAGGATTTAGCCCAATAGGTCAAGCCATGGACTGCTGGTTCCGGCAGCTCTACGCTCGAAGGGTCATTCTATCTCATATTTCGACAGAAACAGGGTAAAATTCTGACTTGTTAAATATACATATTCTGGTAAACATATGATGCATGGCTGATGCAGTTAATGCTATTTTGACTAATTGTATTTTCAATGGTTTTCAATGATTGATTAAACAGCCGCACATCCTAAATTTACAATACGATTTTCATGCTTGGATTTCTTTCGAATTCTTTAAAATCAAACGTCAAGAATATAATACACATGTAGCTGAATATGAAGTGCTGTGTGCATCGAAAGCGTTAAGAATCAAAACTGCTTTCATTTAATTCCGAAAACAGTGAGATGCTGTTTCCTCTAGATACGAATAGTACAACTGAATTAATAAAGAAATTCTGACATTGAAACACGATCAATTCAGATTTGAAGAAATAATTCAGATTTTTCGTTGATCATGTAGTTTTTCACACTCTAGCATGGTGAACTGATAACAAACATAACCTAACTTCACCAGTCAAACAAGTTGCGACAAGTTTTATGTCAGATTTGCATTCACAGTCGATTCAATGTGTTATAGCTGGAAGACATGTTGTACTTTCTCAACAGATTTTACAATGCAAGGCAAATATTATTGATAACAGAATGTCCATTCTCTAGGCGAACGCAGATTAACAATTACCTGACAATGGTCGACAAATACATAACTATTTGAGAAGAGACGACATCCCACTGATGAGGTGCACCCTCCGATGGTTGGAAGTGAGAAAATACTCGTGTAGCTCAATAAAAAGGCCGAAATCAACTTTCTGCACAGGTTAGTATTTGAAACGAATATTATATTTGTAAACTCATTTTGAATGCATGCTTCCATAATTTCGATAAAAGCATTAAAAAAGTCTTAAAGAAAAAAAAATTGCCTGAATGTAAAGGGGGCTGGAAGAGAAAGAATTCATTAGACGTTATGTTAACAACACATTTTATGCAGCAGCAAAGACGATGCAAATAGAAAGAAAAATGTTGGCATGAGCACTTTGTATCCCACAGATTGATCACCAAACGTTTATGACGGGGTTAACTTTGAAAACATCCCCCCCCCCAATCCTTTGAAGTTAACTTACGGAAAATCCTAAGTTTCTAATTACGGATTTTAGTTACGGAAAATCCTCCATTTAAATTTAAATAGAGAGTTGTGTCGATGTTGTGGGATGTGAACAAGGCCTACTGATGATTCCTGACATTGGATGAAATGGCAGCTATTCAGGTCTGTTCCCATTTTTCAACTGAGGATGCGACTCAATATTTAATTATTCTATCTACATTGTGTTTGCAAAAGCAACATTTTTTAATTATTGCAGGCGCACTAACTTAGGCAATTTGCTTGTAGTGTGTTTAAAAAGTGATATTTAATGAATGCTCGTCGAAATTTCACCAACTTGCTAATTGCAAATCTTGAAAATGTCGTCGAACTCTATAGCTTATTCGATAGCTTATTTAAGGAGCTGAAGCCATATTTAATGACCTCAATTAGGGTTGTAAACCCTGAACGTTTGAACTGTTCATTTTTCTCGATCCGGTTGCAACATTGACTTACATGGCAACACTTGAATGAAGGCTACTGATTCCACTGCTTTTGCTGCTCCCAAGAGCAGCTATTCCCGTAGATTCCTTCCCATCAGCGGCGTTATTGGCGTTGCGAAACGACTCTGCGGAGTCTCCGCTTGGGAGATTTACCAAGGACTTGGACCAGCCAGTCTGAAAAGAAGATATTTTGTAATGGTTTTGGAGTGATTAGAGAATAATCATCTCACCCGTGTTAGGGGGGATTGGTCAGAATAGTTTGCCATTTGATGAAGGAATTGTAGCAGCTCTGTAGTGTAGCGGAAATAAGACTGAAATTCAAAAGTCAACTGAATTACTGTGAATCAGCAAAATCATGTGTTCATCAGATAGGAGACTACCTAGTATATCTACTACTTGCATTTGCATTTGACATTTGTGTTTCTGTGTTTGCAGTTTAAAATCTGTAAGTCACTATCATTACAGGCAAACGCTAGCAGACAACTGAATCGACGAACTAGTAAAACATCAACATTGTTTATACTGTTTTTTCATGTAACACAATAAAGAATAATTTTCCATGCGATACTTGTCGATGTCTTTAATGTTTAGCTCTACTTTGTAATAATCATGCTGGAATAAAATAGTCAAATCAATAGTCAATATTTCGCATCATGCACTGATTTCGTGAACCTTAACAAGGTGCAATATTTAAGACCTTACTATCCATTTCAACGTGATCGACTCCTATTTCATGTTGTATAGCAGTTAATGATTCTAGCTGAAAATCAGAATCATGCTTTATTAACAGCATCATTGCCGTAATCAGTCAAGACATTCAGACATCAATCAAGACATCTACACATTGAAAACCAACTCGAGCGATTCAACCGTTTATCAATCTAAGATAATAACACTCACCGCATCTCGCAATTTCCGCTTGAGATCTTTAAATCGAAGGGCATCAACATCGCGACCCACCTCCTTTACTGTAAAGTAAGGAAACGCTGTGTTGTGAAATCATACACAAACAAATGAATGCAAGCAAATGTGTATTTGAATAGGTCGCTTTAGCGCCTACACAATTTAAAAGGGCTTAAAGGAACAGCTTCAGTTGCTATATGAAATTGCCTTACATGCATTACCACTTTTAAATAATTCACCAAAAAATGACAATTGAAAAGGAAATTATCAAATAGCTTTTCTGAACAGGAATAATTTTTCAGAAAAATCAATGCCTTTAAGAAATATAATCACATATTTTGTATTTCATTGATTATGCCAATTAGCATAGGAGAGATGAATTCATTTTGGGCTTGCATGATCCTCCACAGACTTAGCAATATCGACAAAATCGTGGAGAGCCAATCTAGTGCCTAAAGTGAAAGCAAAATTGTAACATCTTACAATTTCCCTACATCAGTTGTTCCAAAAGAAATAGTGCAGGAAGCTACTTAATGCAATGAAAGCACGTCGCACTCTGTCCACAAACGGTCTGATTTTGAATTTGAAATGGATTTGTCCACAAACTTCCTGCAAGTAAAAAGGCGCAGTGAGGTCATTATGAAGTAAATATGATGGAGTAAATTAAAAACCTCGAGAACAGCATGTCATCTTGAAGATGCTGTGAATACATGCGCTTATTGACTTCCATTTGAATGTGATATATTTTCCTACATTATCATGATTACAAGATATCCTGTCAGATTTTTAGCTTATTATCCTCATTATTAGCGAAAGGCAACACTAGTGAATTGAAGGAATCTTTTCTTTACTTTACGCTGGAATGAAACGACATGATGTTTACTTACAACGAGCTCGTATTTCTTCGTCGACCTTGATAGGATCATAGCTGCCCGGGGGACTGAAAGTGACGACAATTAAAAGACACAAAGCAGTATATCCAATTTGATATTACAGATATTACCTCTGGTGCAACATCCGAAGGGTATATTGAACATAGGGCTCCACTGATTCTGAAAATAATAAATAAATCTTAACCACAATGCTGTATCATGTTTCTTTTCTACTTCTGTACTCATAACGTGTGTCAATCATGCCCACACGAAGATACATCGCCTACGGCTAGAAGGCAACTTGAAGGAGTGGCATAATATGTAATAATTATTCATGCACAACGTACACGAATGAGAAAATCTACAAAAAATGATGCAATCTACAGGAATTCAAATCGCTAATGAGCAACGACCGGGAGATTGCAATGTCAGAAATCATTCGTTACAGTCGTCTCAAATAGTCTAACGAATTATTCTCTTGTATTGAACTCTTCTGAATACATTAATTTATTACAATATGCCCCCAGATATCAGACCCAGTAATTCCTTAAAAATATTAAAATAATACTCGCTTTCAGAACATCGCATTTGAGAGGCCTCTCTACGTCTTCCATGAAAATTCGATTTATTTTCCTTTAGGTGACTACGAAGACGATTTAATGTCTTGACGCGTGCCATAACAACTGGCATCCTCAGAAGACAACTTAACGCATGTTTAAACATATGCGCAGATACAGAGAGGTCATTTTTCTTTCAAACTAGTTTTTGAAACTTCGAGTATATTGTCATTTTTTCTATCAATCACAGATAAGATACTGAATCAACTGATCTAGCTGTCACCTATTTTCAGAAAGAACTTGTAAGTTTCGACGTAATGAGTGAATGAGCGAGCAAAGTATTTCTGATCAGACTCAGTTGTAGAACTACAAATACTTGAATATTTGATGTCAACATTATTATGAAAAACACGTCATATCATGTTTGGATTTTTATCAGTTTATCTTTGTTTATCAGGTTGTGTGCAGAGCCTGACATATCATTCACTTTCATAAGTGCGACGTACAGATAGCACATCATCATGAAGTTATGGTTGTATCCCAATACACGTAGTCACATGCATGAAAGCCTTTGTTCAGCATGATTGGTTTGAATCCTTAAGAAATATGTAGTAAGATCTGCCTTCATTCAAACAGTGCTTCGTCGCACGGACATTCACACGTGATATATTTAAGCGGATGAACTAATGAAATATTTTACAAATATATTTTATTGTTCATGTCAAAATTCAATGGACTACGACATAAAACAGGTGCTTGGTTTTTTATAATGAGCGACGACATAGTAATCATACGTTGCTATCATATTCAGTAGATCTCATGTGTCCTCTTGAATATTGAAAGGTCATCAAACTGTATTTGTGAAATTTTGTGTACCAATCTTTCGGAGAAGAATACATCTATCTACAAGAGAATAATCAGTTGTATGGAAAACTTCATACAGTATAAAACCTAAATATACAACCTTTCATATGATGTACTACTTTTTCACCGGACTTACTATGGTTCTAACTATTGACAAACTTTTTAACATGTTGTACATGCAGATACTATGTTGAGTGTTGACGGAAGCTTTTTTATTCAATCACTTAATATTATGTATGCACACTTTGCTACAATATGTTGCAATTCAATAATGCAAGTCAGTGAAAAACTAAGTTACATTATCAGTTACAATAGCTTTCAGAGTCAAACAAGGAATCGATTCAACTGAAAGTGACGAAGTTGAAACATTGGTTGCAGATATCGAAATACAAAGATTGAGACAGCTGAAAGATAGATGTCAATGTTATTTCAAAATCAATATTATGATTCTAAGCGTAGTGTTTACTAAGTGCAGAGAACTGATAAAAACATTCTCAATCCACCGATCTATATTTCAGTCAATGTACTGACGATCACCCGACAACCTCGTCGCATGCTGAAACTTACTAGGATATAACGGATCTACTCTACAAACAATGCGAAATGTACGTCGAAATATCAATCGGTGGCTTATTTACCTTTTTACTTCTCTAAATGAAGTCACATCAAGTGAGGGTATAAGGTATCTTTCTAATGGGCTAAAAATGGCTGTCACTTTTTCATTAAAATAATCCAGAATTAACTTAATTATTACCTGAAATTTTACGAATCAAAAGCAGAAGCGCAAGTCTTATTTAGCGAATTTCGTGTTCAACAGACATCTGAAAGTGAAACGCGTGATGCCAAATCGCTATGACGCGCACTCAAACTATCCTGCTTTTATTGAATTGAGAGACAGGAAATTGAATTAGGGCATCATGAATTAGGACAGCTATTCATCGGGCCTGCAAGGTGAAGGCATGAGGAAGTCGGAAGGTCGTATAATCGACTACTATATGATCACGTCTAGGGTTGTTTCCCGGGAATCCCGGCCCAGCACGATAAGCCATTTTCCCGGGAAATGGGACCTATAAATTAACCATACTAATTCATTATCAGTACTGCATCATTAATCAATTAAATGTCTCTGATAAAGTTCACTTCGTCTGTTACATCAGGACTGTTTATTTATCCCTAGTGTAATCACAGAAGAACAGAAGAACAGAAGAACAGATAGCTAACTCACCCGACACTCCATCAGCGCAATGGAAGCTTCTCTTTCCCTAATTTTCACCGTCGTTTTGCCTCGATCGAGACAAGAGTTTCATGTTGAATACATATGATTCAATAGGAATTCTGATCTTGTTTTGTAACTGTTTTCTAACTGTAAGTTGAATTTCACATTGCATGCTTCTCTTAATTGATCGTTCAGTTGAACTCCAGCTGGCTGCTGGACTGACTTTTGTAATTGTTCTGAATCCTGAATACTATTATACAATAGGGGCCTAAATGTGATTAAATTAGTAGTCACAATAAGTGAACTCAATAGAAGAGTGAAAGTTGAATCATGCTTTTTCATTATAATATAATGTTGGTAAGCAATATACTTTGTTCTAATTATTTCCATTACGTTCTGAAGTGCTGTTCATACAAAATCCACCGTGATTAATGAGATTAGGCTACCGGTTTAGTGTTTCGGTCTTACATATTCTATTTCCCAGGAAATGTATTGAGTGCTTCCCGATTTCCCGGGATATACAACAACCCTAATCACGTCTGTCTAGGTCTTAGCATTTTCGTTGTATTTTATGCGCACCGGAATGCAGAATAAGAGGAGTTCATAAGTGGCACCGTTCCTGCTGTATTGAACAAGAAGCAAAGTATTATTGTCTGAATGACTGAAAGTTTAACTGCGCAGTCAGGAAGATCGGTAGAGATTAGATCACAATGCATGGACAGAGCAATTCTACAATGCATGGAAAACAAATGAACATTGAACACCTCTACACCAGGTTAAAAAAAGTCAAAAATCATCGTAGCCTAGTCTATTACATTTACACTCTGCTTGCTCACTTCTAGGATATTTAGATTCTTTTTCCTTAAGCATTACATGAGAACCAGTGTCCTGATAGGATGTTAATTATCCGAACACACAAAGTCGAGGCTGAATACCACTTCATTAACCAAGCGATAGCGGTCGTCAACACCGGCATTTATACCAACTTGAGTCGCTGTACCAGTTTATATCTTAGGAAACATTCCCACTTTTATACATGTACATCATAGACTCCTCTATTAACTATGGCTACTAACCACTATTTATAGAGAAGTCCATGATGTACATGTATACACTGGGACCTTTTGCACAGTCGGTTGAAATTTAGTCAGCTCTGAATATAACAATGTCCTGGGTGTCTCATGAAACACAAAGCTAAACACAGAGACTAAGCCACGAGCAGTATCAGGAGAAGCATTGTGCCACAGATTATAATTAATGTTACTATCTTAATGTTGCTCAGCTAGAACTGTTATTCCGCAACCTAAACAACTTGAAAGTCGAGATGAACTTCTTCACTGTGTCATTGGATTGATGATGACCGACTGGAGTAGTCACATGTTGTATGTTGTTGTCTCAAGAAATTCTCGAATTCAGAGCTCAGAAAATTGGTGCCATTGTCGCTTACAAACATGAGATACACAAATATCCTTGAAAACTCGTGTGAAAGCTGTAATAGACGAATTAGATGATAAATCCGATACTGTTTGAATATCCCAGTTAGTAGCAGCGTCGAGAAACTGAGATAAACTATAGCCTTGAAGTGAGCTAAATCAACTTGGACCCGATCCAGAAAATCCCTTGCATCGGACCAAGAGGATGAACCACGACGAGTAGTGGGACGTGCATAAGTCTAGCAGATGCAACAAGTCTAAACAAACTTATCGATGTCCCGCTCTATTACAGGCCAGTGAAATATTGCCTTGGAAACTTGACATTGTGAAATATCTTAGTCATGTCAGGATGTCCTTTAATAACTTCAGGATCCTTTTGCGAAACTGTTGCGAAGCAACTATTCTGATACCTCTATATTAGACCATTGCTCACCTTGCTCACCTTGGCCGGGCTCGATCCAGTTTCAGGCTCCCGGATGATCGGGTAGCATGGGGTGGCCCCTCAGTCCGTTGCTTCCACATGGCTCGGTCGGAGGCCATGTCTTCGGTTATCGATCTGACCTTCATTCCACTCTTTGTCACAGTTCTCCAACTTGTTCTCGGGCTTCCCTTTCTTCTGTCGACAGGTTCTTGTTTCCATGCTGTTTTGCAGATGTTATCCTCTGGTCTTCTGAGCAGATGTCCGAACCATCTCCATCGGCGAGTCTCAATTTCTTTGCTTATTGGGGGTACTTTAAGCATACGACGGATCTTATCGTTTTTTATTCTATCCTTCTTTGTCCTCCCCATTGACCACCTCAGCATCCTCATGTCTGATACCTCCATCGCAATAAGGTCAGCTTTCTTCGGGGCCCAGAGCTCAGCATGCTACAGCATTGCGGGTCGGACCACTGTGTGGAAACCTTGCCTTTGAGTCGTAGAGGTATCTTTTTGTCGCACAGGACACCAGACATAGCTCTCCAGTTCTGCCAACCTGCTTGTGTTTTCGCCTTCATGTCCCTCCCTGATGTGCCTTTGTCATCCAAGACAGTACAGAGGTATTTCAGAGCATCAACAGTCGGGATTGCGGTGCCTTGCAGATGGATGCGCTCACTTTCTTTCGTGCTGAGGTACACCGTCTTAGTTCTGCTGAGTCGCAAACCATGGGATTCGAGGGCTTCTCGCCATTTTTCCAGGCGCGCTTGGACCTTCTCCTTTGTGTCTCCTGATATTACCAGATCGTCGGCAAACAGTAGTTCCAGTGCGTCATTTTCTCCATTCGCTCTGATCGACTTTGCTATCTCATCTAACAGCAGGATAAAGAGGTAGGGGCTTAGAGCAGAGCCTTGATATAGACCTACCGAGACGTTGAAGCGGTCAGTATCACCGTGCTTTGATCTTACTGCTATCTTGCTGTCACTATACATGTCTTGTATCAACTGGAATATATTCCTGTATTCCTGAGAATATAGGGATGTACTCCCTTGGTACTGTGTCATACGCCTTCTCCAGGTCAACGAACACCGCTCTAAAGTCTTTCTGTTCCATGAGGGCATCCTCTAACCTCATTCGGAGGGTGAAAGTAGGTTCAGTGGTTGAGACACTCGCCATAAATCCGAACTGGTTTCTATCAATAGTTGTTATCTGTCTTAATCTGTCGCAGATGATTCGCTCCAGCAACTTAAGACCGTGGCACAATAGATTTATACCTCTGTAATTGCTGCATTCTCTGTGATCCCCCTTTTTCTTGTAAATCGGGACCAGTGTACCCTCTCTCCATCTCTGAGGTATCTTGGCGGAGGCTAAGATTGAATTAAACACATTGGCGATCTCATCTGTTTTCTTAGCAGCGCGCAAAGCTTCGGTAGGCAAGTCGTCTCTCCCGACAGCCTTGTTATTGGCCATTTTCGATAGCTGATGTTCCACTTCCGCAGGAGTGATTTGGGGGAGTGCCACATTGTTTCGAGGTGCCATACCGCAGTTGGCATGAGGTCTCTCTTTGTTTTTCGAAGTACTCGCGCCATCGTTGCCGGTCACTGTCAGGCTCAATACACAAATTTCCTCGATCGTCTCTCACATAGTATCCTTCGATGTTGTCCTTTATCATTTTGTCCCGGCTTCTCGCGATCTTATACACCAATTTCTCTCCCTCTCGGCTTCCAAGCTTATCGTATACGTCGGCTAGGCTTTCAGCCTTCGCTGATGACACAGCTTTCCTGGCTGCCTTCTTTGCTTCCCTGCACACCGCTCTGTTTGCATCCGCATCGTCATTTCTCCATCTCTTGAAAGCTTCCCTCTTTGCCGTTAAAACACTTTTGACATCTGCATTCCACCACCAAGATTCCTTTTGTCTGTAAGTCCCTCCACGCGTGGTACCACAAGTTACTTTCCCAGCTTCCTACAAATCATTGCTCAATTTTTTCTCATGATTCCCAATCCTTGTCGACGAGCTTCTCGAGAAAAACCTTCGCCACATTTTCTTCTTTCAGCTTTCACATTTTCACCTTTTGTAAAACCATCTTTGGCTTCTTTGTTGGTACAGCATGCTTTTTCAGGTCCAATACCACCAATCTGTGCTGAGTGGCTGCACACTCAAAAGGCAAGGCTTTACAGTCGCGCACATGTTTTATTTCATTTGCACTGATGGCAATGTAGTCGACTTGTGTGCTCCTTCCTCCACTGTTGTACGTTATGAGCTGAGACTCAAGCTTCCGGAAACGGGTATTCGCAATGCTCAGATGCATCGCATCTGATAGCTGCAGGAAACTTTCACCATCTGCGTTTGGTATGCCAAAGCCATGGTTACCATGGGAACTATGACCGCCGATTTGTTTCCCCACATGATAGTTCATATCTCCTGCTAGATGATGGTATCACGGTCCAAATCCAAGAACGCGTCCTCGAGGGTTTCGAGAAAGGCCTTCTTTTCACCAATACTTGTGCCCACCTGAGGGGCGTACACTGAGATGATCGTCTACACTTTCTGGGAAGTTTCATCCACAATCTTCACCCACATGATCCTGTCGTTGATCCTTCTAACGTCAATCACTTTAGTCAGTAGATCCTGGTGGATCACCAGACCCACTCCGTATTAGACCATTATGAAAAGAATATTCTTGTCTTATCCTATTGTATGGAAGAAACTTTTGTGGAAGGGCAGAAGGGCATCCATTAACACTATGATGTTCTTAGGTATCCATATCTTTGCCCTTTGCTTGAGATAACTGTCGCAACACAGTTTCATTATCTGCAATTCATTAAAAGGCATTAAGTTCGAGCTAAATTCAACATCGGAACACAGGAATTTTCACCACTGCCAAGTCGAGATAATGTATCTGCAGCTATCATGATTTTCTCTTTAGTAATTAACTTTGTAGCGATAGGCTCGAAGAGTAATCGTTCACCTTTGTAAGCGCGCCGATGAAGTCATTGCTCTTGTTCTTGTCAAATATAAATTGTAACGGTCTGTGATCGCTAGCACTGACGAACGAGCGACCACACATGAATTTATGGAAGTACTTGGAAGTACTGCTTCACCTGCCCCAAGAGCTCCACACTAAATGTTGAAATTACTTGATTCCGCAAGTGTCAAAGCTCCACATCCAACTTACGAGTATACAACTTCTGGTTGTTCTTTATCATGGGTCAAGATGAATCCCAGATCGCTTCTTGAAGCATCCGAAATAGTGACCTGCGCTTCTGTTGAGGATATTCCGCTGATATGACGCACATTATTGAATTTGTGCCATGGCATTCTGATTTGCACAGCAAACATGGGCGAACAGAAAGTGAGTGCTTAGCGTAAGCGGTCATCGACAGGATGACTGCACTTGAGCGAACAAAATCGTCGAACAAATTCTATAAAAATATTCGCACTACCAGAATTGACAGGGCACGATTCATCTGATAATATTTAATCATGATGTAGATGTGTTTGAATATCCCAGCTGAATTCTTCATACAATAGCACACTCTGCGTAACATAAACCTGAATTGCGTTGATACTCGAACATTTAAGGAGAGTTTCTCTTCTATAATTTTTATTTTTTCGATAACTTTTCAGTTTCTGAATGAAAATTTTGACAACCATAGGAACGCGATACATTCTAATGACACACGGAGGTCAACTTTTTGATTTTTTGTTTCACCAACTTCAATGCAAAATCATCAAGTTGCTGCTTTGATGAAGATATTCCTTGTAGTAATATCTCTTGTTCTATGAATCACTTGAATGCCTTTAATCATATGAAGGACCTTTAAGACAGGCCTTTCGGGCTTTAAGACTCTGTAGACAGCTTGTTCAATGACGTGATGAAAATCTTGATAATGTCAGGCAACGGCAATCGACAGAGACCACGCCGAATTGTGAAATGCGATGGCATCTAGATGACTTACTCACTTCTACAACGATGCAAACATCAAAGTTAACTGTGCCTCGTCGAAGCAATCCTCATCAAGTCGATGGATCCTGATCGTGTGGACTGAAGATATATTTTGATTATTTACTTTCCTTTCGACTTGACATATATTAAGTCCATGGTGACTGAGCATAGGCCTAGAATTAGAAAAATCATCTCTGGATTTCTGCTTTCAGGCTTGAAATTTTTTCTGAGGTACATGTAATCGATTACTTTGCTGTTCCTGCGCCAATGAGCGTAGTAATGAATGTCTGTCCACAAGCTCATTGAGTGGCAACCATCTTCATGACGATGCTACGGTCGATAATTAACATTAGCGTATTAGGCGGAGCTAGAGCTTTACTTTGGATGATAAATGATTTTTTTGCAAAATGTCTCTTTGTTATCAATTTCAAATTTCAAAAGCTATCTGTAAAGCATACATTTTGAGGTGAGATAAATCAACTACATGCCACATTCGGATCATTGTTGTCGTGGAGTTTTTCTTTGGTTGATAAGTAGATCCTTCATTTTCATTGCTTGTTGCTTGTGTCATTATTATAGAGTGCGATCAACCGAATACATTTCTTTGCAAAAATCTGCTAGATACCATGTCTGTTTTTTCGACTGCAACCTGTCCATCGTTGAGATATTCCATCATATTTCAGTAAACATTATACTGGCTTTGTTAATAAATGTACCAATCTTCTGTAATGTTGATCACATTTTGTGTTATTAGACAGTATGTTATGTTGACAGCCACTCAGTATTCCAAAGTATATCAAAAATCATGCCATTTAAAAAAGCATCAAAATCTATAAGAACCATCTCGTTGATGTATTGAACTTCCTCTAAAAATGCAATATCATTGACTATGATATTTTACTTATCATTTTATTTGACGCAAAGCACAAGTAGACGGAATATTTTTGCAAAAGAGAGGTGATTATGAGAGATATCCGCGTACAGCAGTAATGATGGAAATGGATAACCTGATCTGAAATATACCTACAACATACATTATAACAGATAATGGATGATTTAATTCGGTCATATAGAGTTAACCTGAGGCCTAACGGCCTTCAGTTAATAAATTCTATGATGACTCCAAAATCATCCATCATTTATTAAATAATGAGCGTTGCATTAAAATGACCAATAATGCAGTCTTTTTCGCTCAATCAAGCATGTATTGCCGGAAATACGGATGCAGAGTAGATTTAGAAATACGCGTTGTTGAACAAATATCGAGATCCGAGATATTCCTGACTGAAATTGCTTATCGTTATCATTCAGTTTTTCGTACGAACATCGACTAAACTGCTTCGAGTGAGCATAGGCAATTGCAAAATATCTGTCGGTGGAGTTTGTCATCAAATACTTCATTTTGGTCATGATACTGCATAAATGAATTTTCAAAAAATGGAAAACATGCTCCACATTCGCTATCACTTTCAGAGATCAAATTAGGCGTTCCCATCGTTGTGCTCCTGTGATTCTTGGCATCTGACTATCTCGTTTCATTTTCTCATACTTCCTATGATATCGTCTCGGTTCGCACGTTACTTCATAACCGATTTCATTACTTTTCTAATACAGCTTTAAAAAAAGACAAAAAGTCGGAAAGTGAAATTTTGATATACGGTTGAAGAATATTTCTGCAGAACAAATATTTTTGAAGATTTTGTTATGGTCTATCACTTTTCTAAGACTGCCAATTACCACAAATTGTGCTTCAGTTGAAATTGAAAAATATATTCGCATCATGATTCCAGCACGTCACTGACTGAAAATTAATTGCATCCAACAATGGTGCAATATTTTTCATGAAATAACTTAATATGATGTGTGCACAAGCATCAAATTACTTGGAAGTACATCAAAAGACATAAACGCAACAAGCATCATAATAACTAATACGGCAAACTCTCAGATTTCGACAATGAAGCAAAATCACAAAGCATTATGCAGGCACAGCATTCTCAAATACCTTTGTACTTTGGCGATCGCCGCCTGTGTTTCGTTCGCTCTGCAAACAATCGCAATCGGTAATTTAAAATCAGTGACAATCATATTTTAAACGTCATCAAATCGCTGTGATTATACGGATGTCCAGTGAAAGCATTGCATAGATTTCTATCTTGTAAGTTTTGATATTTCTCGTAGATTGGCAGTATTAATTTACATTAACGTGTTGTCTCTCAAAAAATGCGACTTTTCAATTGTGATTGTCTTGCATTATCATTTTCAGAACATCTCTATATCCGTTTAATATTGAATTACAATGCATGTACAATGTAATATTTGATTCAATTGATTTCTTTAATAGTAAATAAAATTTGAACTGGTTGTCTACTTTGATGACATTTCTTAATCCTATTCACAACGGACTCTGAAACGCATCGAGGCATCCTACTGAATTTCTTAAGCATTGTTGTGTATCGCATGAAATTCACGTAGCATATTTAGGGTGTGAACTTTTCTGAGGTGGTCTTCATTTGCTCTGATTCGTTTATCTTCATACTAGAAAAAGCGATTCAAATAACTGAATCTCCGATTTTGACATAATTTTGACATTTTAAGCTTTACTGAGTTCTAGCAAGAACTTTCCTTCATAATTGTTATTTGCGATGTCAAACTGTTTGAATGTTTTAGAAAACTATTTATGAATACAAAAAAAGAGATCACAAGATTTTTACAAACATGCGCATATGAAATGTAGATCTTCTTCAAAAATAACCATTCCCACAGAGGCCTATCTCTGAAATGAAATTCTTAAGTTCAAACAAAGTAACTTCAAATGTGATTGCAGAGAGTACGAAAAACGTCTAATGCGCAAGTATTCGGGAACGATAAAAAAAGTGACTATTCAAATGTGTCATTACTAGAGCAATTTATCTATGACCTAAAAATTTTTAGAATGACTTCAAACATGCAAATTTATGCTCTTTTATGACCTCAAGTATAATTCCCACCAAAGCCAAGAATCGACAAAATGATTTTGCACGAAACAAAAGAAGTGTTAATTGCTGTTAAAGAATAACAGTTAATTTTCTCGAAAGAAGTTCGACACCTTACTTAAGTTTTAAATAAGCAAAAACACCAAATTCATCAACAACCGCCTTCGTCCGTTCTATTTCATGTTCAACACGGAACTGAATGACAAGTATGCGACATGACGGTGTTAGCACAAAGGATCAATAGTCACGATGCCAGAAGTATAGTGAACAATATATCTTTCTGAACACGAAGGTCAGGTGAAACCGTTTCATACACAATGCGGTTCAATGCCTCATAGATGGACAATAGTTGGTAATCGCGAGGACAGAAAAAGGGAAAAGTCTTTAAGGGACCCAATGCGTCATCAACATAACAGGAAGATGACGAGTGATGACACTGGATGCTGGCCGATTAGAACAAGGTAGAGAACGGTTTGTGTTGTGAAGTCAATTAGGAACATGGTCACGAATTCTGTCATCAAGTCCTAATTAGTAATGTTGTAAAACCAAAAATTCATGTATGAAAAGTGTAAAATTTGGAAATATTACCAAATATGACAAAAATATGCAAAAATATTGCAAAAATATAAAAAATTGCCCTAGGCATTACTAAATATTTCATTATTTAAGAAGTGTGTACACGACACATACTCATTGACAAAATTTTTGAAACATTTACTTCTTTCATTTTTGACTGGTATATATACACGTATGTATGATACCTTGATAATTTGGTCACATTCTCCACCAAGTCGCTAGCACAGAAAAACAACGCATATAGCAGATTCAACTTTAATAGCGCGTGTGCCCCCCTCTAGCCCCATATACATTCAGTAATCCGAGATGGCATGGATTCATAAAGTTTCTGAATGAAGGATGTTTCAAGGAGAAGCCACTGCTCTGTCAGTCTTTCAGAGAGAACATTCAGGGACACTGGTGGAAGTGAATAGCGGTCTCTCACTCGCCGCCCAAGCTCGTCCCAGACTTGTTCAATGGGTGAAAAGTCAGGTGAGCGTGCAGGCCAGTCAAGGGTTTGAATGTTCAATCTCCTAACAGTGGCAGTGACAGCCGAGGAGCAATGTGCTCTTGCGTTCTCGTCTTGGAAGACGAGATCCTCCACCCTGACCACTGGGGCAACAACAGGAAGCACAATTTCATTGAGATACCTCTCTCCAGTCAACGTGCCTTTGATGATGACTGCTGTCGTTCGTCTGCCATGCCAAATGCCACCCCACAGCATAACACTTCCACCACCATATCTGTCGTGTTCTTTAATACAGCATGGGGCAAAGCGTTCACCTGGAAGACGATGCACTCTGACACGACCGTCATTGAAATCCAGAGTGACTCTCGATTCATCGGTCCACAAGACTTTCTGCCAGTGATGGTCATTCCATGAGCGATGGGCATCACACCAGGCAACTCGTCTTCTGCGGTGCTCAAAACTCAATGAAATTAGGACAGCTGGTCGTCGCGATTGAATTCCAGCTTCTCGCAATCTTCGGAAAGCCGTTCGAACGCTGCAGTCTATATTTGAGGCACTCTTACAGTGTACGACTAGCTTTGAGACTAACACAAATCTATTCCTCTTTGCAGCTAAAACTAGACATGCGTCTGTCATTCCTGCAGACTTTCTTGGTCGACCAGATCGCTTCTTCTTTTTAACATCTCCTTCCGCTTTCCATCGACACCACCACCTCCAAACAACGACTCTCGATAGTTGCAGCTCTTTGGCAACACTCGCACAACTTCTACCACAACGAATCATTTCAATAGCCATACCTCTAGTAAACTGATCGTGTGCCATTTAATTTTCCAAAAGCTGGATTTCAGCTCACGTTTATGTTCAATTTGTAAAAGCAATTGTGACAGTTGTATCGATATCAAAATTTGAAATTTGACCACCATAGATCTTTCTTCATTCTCTAATGCGTTGAATGGTAATACATGAAAGCGAGATATTGCATCATACCTGAGAAAAAAATGAAACAAACTTCAATTCAAGCCAATGATAGTTTGTTTCATTAATTATGTCAATCAGTATACATATTTCCAATACTCTATTCAATGTCTACGACATAGTAGATGATTATGGTGTGATTCTGAGACATATTTATGAATACTGCGTTCATGTTTTAAGTAATCAAGCAAAATGGTTACAAAAATCAACTTAGACAAAAAAGTCGTGCGTCGAGTACTACGTATTCCAATACTCATGCGTGCATCCACTATATGCATAACATGCCATGCGCTACCTGTGCTCAATGAGATTAGTCGATTGCAGCTTTTTCTAGCATGTTAAATTACTTGAGTATATTCAGTAGGCACCGATATATGTATATAAAGTAATTGACAAAATTCGCATATAGCCCCTATCAATTGAATTACACCTTTTAAGTTTCTGAAACGAAGTAAAATAGGACAGTACTTATACTAGAGGACCCAAAGTGTTTTGAAACAAGGAAAGCTGAAAGATGTCGAGCAACCATAGTGATTATAAAATAAAAATTGGAGATAAACAGCATGGATAGAAAATATCCTGAGATCAATTGGGCCTACTGGAAAAACGAGTGTTCTAAGCTTTTCCCCAATCTATCCAAGCTTCTCTATGTGTGCCTATATATGCAGTTGCATGTAACTGATATCTGAGCAAAACTATAGAAAATGAAAATCATACTTCGCTATATCTGAGTGGAGACATGGACAACGATTTGTTGAATAATCAAAATAGACTCGAGGATGCCAGGGAATGCTCAGAGGTGGACAATTTTTGATTTAGATTGCTCAAGGTTTTTTTAATCGCTATCTTTCTAAGTCGCTCATTTGAAAATAAATTTCAAGCTACACTACACAAAAATATCCATAAGCTACTCATGTGAATTGGATTGGACACCTTTTTTCAATGAGTAGTACAGTGCATCTATTTAAGCCAACACTGACACTTGATAAAAAGGTTCACAAGGCTTCTAGAAAGCAGCATTATTGCGTGACAAATACGATAAAATCGATGATTTGATGACAAATCAATAAAACCTTTTCTGATATTCTTGCAGAAGCACCTTTTAAGAAAAGCACCGTTTTCACGAAAGCGTGTTAGGCAAACAACGCTAAATAAAATTGAAAAATGCTGATAAAATTTCTAACAGTGTTTCTGACAACCAAAAAACAACCCCTTCATGAATGCGTGTTAGCTTCGTTTTAACTAGCACCAACGAAAAACGGTGTTTAAGATTAGTGAGTCAATGTGTCATCTGATTGGTTGCAAGAACTTGACCTTTTTCTGAACAAAGGTATCGATATCCATTTCCGTTCGATAAATGGCATGTTATGAAGCACGGTTTTTCTAAATTTAAGCGTCTTTCACTGTGTACAGGGCGTCTTTTACTGTGTCCTTGGATGGGTCCTACTGGGGGTACAACCCGCCTCCCCACCTCCATTGGGAGCAAAGTCCATCCCTCACCATCTCATTCTGGCGCTTCTCATTCTCCTGGCAGAGACATCGAACGCAACCCCGGTCCCACCCCTACATAGACCTGCACCACACTTAAAAATAACCTATAGCAAAAAGCCTAACATCCATACAGTGCAACATCCACAAAAATCAGTGGCTTCATCTCCAATGCACAACACACTCAACACACCACACACAGGACTTGTGGCAAATACAGACCAAGTACCACCGTTACACACAATCAAAACAAACCCCTCAATCAAAGACAATCAAAACTTCCATTCAACAAAAACAACATCCGCTGAGTACACACAGAAAAACCAAGCATCCATACGGTACAACATTCACAACAATCACTGGCCACCAACACAAAAATCACGCCTAACCTAACAGAACAGGCCAATTCAGACTCCGCAAACAACAATTTTCCTGGATCATATAAAAGCAACATAAATCACCTCAAACACATCGGCCCGCTGCCATCCAACTCCCAACTTTCATGTACATTCTCTCAATATCAACCAGATCCCCAGCATCTGTAAGACAGCTAACATCACACTAGTACCAAAACAAGACAAAAACATCCATCTTCATACCTATTACGGACTTATTTCTCTTCTCTCACTTCCTGCGAAAACACAGGATAAGATCATTCTCAGAATCTTAACAGAACTTGTCCCTTCATTGCCTGTTCAACACGACTTCAAAAAAGAATACTGCACAAGCATCGCACTTCATCAAATCAAAACTTGCACTCGGCACTCATTCGCCCTCTCTTTTCGACGGACTGAGGAGTTTGTCTCCCAAATAAGCATCAGTTCGATCACGTCAGCTTCTAATCAGTCTCAACTACTGATTTCCATACTTATTAAAAAAGCATCGTTTTGACGTTTGCAGGTCAAAACTGTGATTCTTTGCAGTGAAGCTGTATTCCTCTGAACACCTTATGGTCAACTTACCATCCACGGCAGATGTATATGATTCATTTTTGGTAAGCTTGTTAATTAGTTTAGTAACTTCGTTCACTATTGTCCCATTAACTTCATCCATCTTCTAATATTTTGGGGTAACTTAAGGCACAAGCATGATTGATCGATTTTCACAGATGTTAACTCGAAAGTCTCTATCAAATAACGGTTTAATATCTTCATCAATTTTTTTGCTTGATTTAAACAAATAGAAAATCCAAGAATTTTAGTGCTTAAAATCCGTCACAAAAGTAAGAGAAATCCCCAAATTTTAGTGCAGAGCATATTATACAAAATCACAAGAATTCATAGACTAGACTTTGCAGTCCATCACGCTCTAGCGGTTGACTGTTGGAAGGCACTGTATAGTCAGTGAAATTGCTTAGCCTATTCTTCTTTGGTCCAATCACATGGGCCCAATAGATGAAGATCTTAACTTTCTTTTTCAGATTTCATCAACGCAGGTCCACAACGATTTTTGCTTGTCTGAGTTTTTAAGTCGATGTTCAGCTTAGTGATTAAGCACAGCTCTAATATCAGGGACCTAAATACAGTCTAAATATATTCAGTGTTTATTCTAAGCTTTTGTGGTGACTGCACAGATATGACTGCACAGATAAGATGTATCATATACACATGTACATGTATGATTTTGTGTATCAATAAAGGTCTGTAGCATTTACATGTACCATTGTACCCCAATTACATATAGGCCTACACGTCTAAGCCTGTGCACGAGACAGATTAGGCACAATTCAAGGCCTACATTGTCAAAGCATACATAGGCCTGCACTGAATAACTTTGTGCATAAAAAGTCCAACTTTCATCTACCAAAAAGGACTCATCGGTAGGCCTACCCAAAGCCTACCGTTTGAAGGTTTCCAGTAGGTCTATAATACAATACAGTGTAGAACTGTATTATACGGTATACAATGTAGGCCTATAGCGAGCACACAGTTATAAAACTATAGTACATGCGCACATGTATTTGATTTACATGTAGTTCTGCCAAAATTATTTTCTTATTAATAAGCTGCTATGAGCGTAAGAGCTATTATGAGCGTATATCAATGGTTATAGTAACGAGCAAGTTTAATTCATTACGCTTTCAGAGCTACTTACATCGGGATTTGCGTATAAATTTCTACAATTTATTTAGGAACAATAATGTTCGAGTGAATGATGATACATGTGATTATTTATTATTCATTATATTTGTTACTGCTTTTCATATGTCTAAAAATGAATACAACTTGTTATATGTCTTAACGGTTGTCCTACTTTACGGGTATACAGCACCCGACGCCATCTTCAACGCAATATATTTTCGCTTGTACTTATATTTACGAAACTTCCTTTCGCGACTTTTAGCGAATGTATGACCTCATTTGACCATGAGAGTCTTGAGTTACAATTCCACATAAACAACTAGAAAAGCAAGATAATGGTTTAAGGACGGATCGGGTGAGTCATACCCGTGTACTATATTTGTATAGCTCGTTTTCAGTTCAATCTCGGAATTGCTAGTGATTGATGCTCAATAATCCACAAAATAGTACATCACAAAATCTTGAGCCAGAAGCCATAGAAAAACTGCGCAATTCAACATTGAAAAGACGCATAAAATTTAAAATTTTGAATGGCAGTTCATCTCAATGTATATTTGTCATTCTAAGACAAATACCAACTTGGTACTATATGCAAAATGATAACTTGACTCGTAATAGGAAAGGATTTTTCAGTTCTGTGATGAACAGCACACCGCTGAAACACACCGCACGACCGAATAGTGTCAAAGACAATGGATAATATAAAGACTGTAAACTCCGCGAAAATTTGGAAACTACTCCTCAGAATGTATACTACTCGTTGAGGACAAGATAGCAGTAGTATGCAATAAGTCTATAACTTGCTGCAGTCTAGAAGTCGAAGGTACCTCAACCGCAAGCGGTGTCAACCTTGTTCGACATCATGAAGCGACCAATCAGAATCATTCACAGACATGAGGGAGTGCCATGCTCTTATTTGACATAAGCTTATAGAACAGGAAAGCGGTGAATAAGCCACATTGTGTATCCTTTCTTCGGCTCGTAGGATGGCCTCTCGTCCCAAGCGTCAATGCAAAGACCGTGCCATTGAGGCTATGAATAATATTGTGCAACGACGCTTCGAAGATAGTGATGAGGATGAGGACGACTCCTCCATGCAGATATTTGACAACGTCGCTAGTGATGAACAGGTTCCTGAGGAACAGTTCGACGAGTTGCCTGCGGACGACGAATCTCTACATGAGAATGATTTAGTGACCATGGACAGCGATTCGGAAACTGAATCAGGTGATGAGAGAGCCGATGTGCCTATCCACTCAGACTCATATGTATCTCCCTCCGGACGTGTGTGGAAGACCAATACAGGTGTTACTGCGGGAAGAGAACCTGACAGAAACATTGTACGTTTTACGCAAGGGCCTGCTGCAGGTGTGAATCCGTCGAATGAACGAGAGGCTATACTGATTGATGTTCTTGTCAAAGACACTTACAACCACACTGCTTTACTCCAATTTGCAAGGTCGCCGAGTCACCGTCAACCGGAATCGACCGAACCCCGACAACCAGAAGAAGTTTGTTCCTATTGATTTGCCAGAACTTGAAGCCTTCGTTGGATTGCTTATTTTGCTTGGAGCTTTTCGTTCGAAATATCGGGATGTGACGGAACTCTGGGGTGCACACGATGGGTTTCCGATCTGTAGAGCAACTATGACTCGAGAAAGATTCTTACAAATCAAATCAGTGCTGCGATTTGATGACCCTTTGCGTCGCGATCACAGTGATAGACTTGCTCCGGTACGAGATGTGTTTCAAGAATTTAACGCTGATCTGTCTCGATTCTTCATTCCCAGTCCGTACTTGACTGTTGACGAGCAGTTGCTCGAGTTCCACGGACGAGTTCGCTTCCAGCAGTATATAAGCTCGAAGCTTGGAAAGTTTGGTATAAAGTTCCTATGGCTTTGTTGTGCTGAGACATTCTAAATCTTGAATGGGATTGTCTACATTGGTGTTGGAACTGTCAGGCCAAATGAGAATGTCACAACACTCGGCGTAACGATGCATTTGATGGCACCGTATCTGGGCACAGGTCGTCATCTAACTGCTGACAATTGGTATACTTCCATGGAATTGGTTGATGCACTCAGAGAGAAGAATACCACGTACATTGGTACCGTCAGGAACAATAACCGTGGAGTACCTGCCGTCGCAAAATCCACCGAGGGTCGTCAACGGAAGGACACAAAAGTTTTCTACGATGAGCAAGGCACTGCACTTGTTTCATTCTGGGACAAGGGTCGAAAACCTGTGTTACTTGTTGATAACTTTCACAGACATGTTCCTGAACCCGAAGTGAATACGAAGGCCTCCACTGTTCTCGAGTACAACAGGACGAAATCAGGTGTCGACATCGCGGACAAGCGACTTCGTGGATTCAGCTGCAAACGGAAGTGTCGGCGTTGGCCGGTCTCGATATTTTCCAACATGGTGGACATAGCTGGAAATAACGGTTGCATAGTGTATTATCACAAGCATCCTGAAGAAGCGAGAAAATGTCAACAGCACTACAAATTTCTCGTAAATGCGGGATATCAGCTGGTGGACAAGCAAATCAAAAGACGCCTCCAGACACCAGCAAACCTTCGAGAATCTACAAAATCTGCCATGAAACTCGTAGGCTATGCGGTTACTCAAACTGAACACTCCGGAGGACTTCGTTTGGAGAAGAGTGTTCAATGTGCTTTCTGTCCTTCGCGCAATGATCGAAAGACATTCGTTTGTTGTGCAAAATGTGAGAAGCCTCGTTGCAATAGTCATCGATCTGACCTCTGCAAGGAATGTGTGTAGCTTTTCTTTCCAGCAATAACAACAGATGATTTCCAGGAATTCATTGTCTTTTATTTACAATTTTATTGATTGATAGCATTTTACAAACATGTAGGCCTACATGTAAGCTTATACATGTATCGAATAGCCTGTGCTAAGATAGACTACCAGACGGTGGGATGGGCCTGATTATACATATCAGCACGAGAGTTTATAATCTACTGGTATGTCTAATATGCACTGTAGCATGCCTGACTGTGATAACTACCGGTAGTAGCATCGTGATCAATAATATTACAGTTACTACATGTACCAACACATGTATTCACAATGATGTTGAAGTTATTGGATATATTCTTACCACAAATTTTTATTTTCATCAATGTTCAAGCGTGCTAACACATTATTAACAAAAACACTTAAAACGGAACAATAAAAAGATGCAATGCGATGATATTACACACGGGTTATTTATACCCGCTTCGTCTTTAACTGCTTATTGAAAAGCGCGTAGGACAACCGTTAAAACCCTAACATCACATTTAGGCCTATAATGCTTTGTAAATATATTATTGTACATGTAATTCCAAACAGGTTCTACCATAGGACTTCTACAATAGGGAGAGTCCTGCAGATGCATATTGCTGCAAAAATTGATGTTGTAGTAAAAAAATCATTTACTGATTAAAACGAGAGCAACAAGAACAACTGAATTTCAAAACGAGGCACAAAGTCAAAACTTTCGCTTTTTGTTCACCGCAGACTCAAGTTTTGTGTCATCCTCATTGTCAACTCGACCCCCTTCAGCCAAAATGCCTCGGAACCAGGCCTGCTGTGGAGCTTTTGGAGTGTCTTTCACACGATGCTGTCCTTTTGATGCTGTCTGCTTGATATCCAGGCATGGACAGCCTTCCGAGGATTCCAGAGTCCCAGCGGCGGCATGTTGTGATAAATGTAAAGATATTGGTTTTCTGAATCCACTGATAATCTGCTGCGTATCGCATTCTTCAGGGTGTTGCTGGTGCTTACTAGCCGTTCTACATCTGCAGAGCGAGGTTTTGCCGCAAAAATACGTGCCAGTATGATCAGCACATTCTTGAAGGATGAGGACGCGAAGCGAGACACAAGACCAGCAAGAGACAACTGGCGTAAGGAATCAATGTCATCTGTCGACAAAATTTCTTCATACTCAAGTGCCAGTGTTGCCAAATCAAGATCAGTGCCCAACAAATTGTGGATCTTCGGGATATTTGCCGAGGGCTGCAGTTGTACGATGGGCTTGATCGTAACCAGCATTTCTTTATCGACACTGAATCTCTGATTCAAAAATTCAACCAAGCTTTTACTGATCTCGTTTATTATCGCATCAACCGATCTTTCTTAGGACACATAGAGATGATGTTCTTTTCCTCCTCTCGTGCGATTTGTGCTGAGCTTGATACTGTTCAATTGAACCGTATCATCGGGCAGCTTCCCGGTGAAAAAAAATTGTCGGTGAACTGTCGGTCCATTGTCGGGAAGCCGACTCGGCTTAATAACGGCAAAGGTCCTAATTCCCCGACAGCCGCCGACATCTAATTATATGTTCACATTCTTTTGATGAAATTACAGTTATAGCCTACTTGACTTTGTAGCAAAATATTGAAGAAATTTGCTGTTGATAGTGATGAATATTGTTGATCAAAGTCATCCTGCTACGAAATGCTCCAAGGATTAACAGCAGAAAAACTCATGCTGCTAAAGCCAAAACATTCGGAGGCAGTGACAAGAATAGCTCGATCTACAATATTTATACATTATGAAAATGCTGCTGATCGGTGTCATCCTGCTACGAAATGTTCCAAGGATTAACAGCAGAAAAACTCAATGCTGCTAAAACCAAAACATTCGGAGGCAGTGACAAATAATAGCACAAGAAATTATTTTAGCGACTCACCTCAAAAGTAAATGTCGGCCTAGTACAGAACAGTGGTATGCTTCTCTGCCATCGGTTGTGCTGGCTTGGTAGTGTCCGGTCTCCATTGATGATATCTTTTTGAGAGACAACGACTTTGGTCTAAAATGCGCAGTAAGATGCTTGATGCAAAAATATTGAATATTATTGACGCATAAAAAGAAGTTATAGAATTTAACATAATTAAAATTAATAATTAAAATTCCCCTTTTTTTATTTGTATACATCAATTTTGTATCTGTGACTTCGACATAATTTTGCATGAATTTGTTTCTACTTAAACGTTTTACAATGAAATATACGTTTCCAAAACATAATTAAAATAAATAGGAACATACATGTACATTTAACATAAAAAATAGGAAAACGACATGAGCTTTTATTCACTTCATGTAATTATGCTGCTTAAAATCAATAGCATTACATTAATTACCCGACCTGCTATTATTTCCAGGCAAAAAATAATAAAACTACAAGAATCACTATATGTATTACATGAGCACTATAGACAAGTTCCGATGAAAAATGTGTCATAAAACAAATGACGAAATTCAGGATGATTACGAAGGAGATAAAGTGTTCAGTCTGGGAATTTTCAAAAGCAAATATGTAGCTGACGATCAGTATAAAAAAGGAAGTACATATGACTAATATATATCCATATGAGAACATGATTGTGAGTGTGAACCAATAGCACATTTTTGGAAATCTTTAAAGACAATTACAAACAGCTAACAATCATGAAAAATAACTATATCAAATACCTGTCCACTTGCAAACATGATTAAGAGGGTGGGTCAAGTCAAGTCTAATTTGGAAATCTTTTAAGATAATTATAGACAGCCAACAATCACGTAGAGATGATGCCTCTTTGGTTGGACATTCTAAATGAAAGAGAAAGTAGGATTGCTAATATGATGCCAATTTATTAGATCATGAACCAATTAATTTCAACTATACTGAGCGTAGCCATTTTCAGGGTATAAAAAATGAAAATGCATTGATGAAATTTTAAGCATTCATAAATATACCTTTACGCATATTCTTCATTCGCATGTATATAAATGCCTAAAATTCCATCAAGGCATGCTCTGTTCAATTATCATTTTATACCCTGAAGATGACTGCGTTCCGTAGTTGAAATTACTCGAAATTGGTACGGATGAATAAATCACATCATTAAGTTACACATGCATAAATTACATCAGATAATAATTCAAAAGTATGGGAATGCCAAATTAGCAGCAATTTGGCATTCCCTTACTTTTGAATTATTATCCGATGCATATGTAACTTAATGATGTGATTTATTCAGCCGTACCAATTTCGAGTGATTTCAACTACAGAACGTATGCAGTCATCTTCAGGGTATAAAATGATAACTGAAAAGAGCATGCCTTGATGGGATTTTAGGCATTTTTAGATATGTGAATGAGGAATATGCATAAAGGTATATTTCTAAATGCTTTCAATTATAAAATGCTTCAATTAATTTGCATGTATTGTTACTAAACAAATGTAATTACATTTGTAGATGAATTTATGTTTTCCTCACGAAACTATCTTCAGGGAACATAAATGTTAGGTCATGTTTAATTAATTATAAGTTAGACAAATAGTCCAGCAACCAGAAGTTAATTAATTAATTGTCATTAATTTTTTTCATAATAGTATGTAGTAACTAACTTGGCATTCCCTTACTTTTGAAATGTTTACATTGAGTTTACGCATTTTTTTCACAATTGCATCAGTTATGGCTTTCCTATTTTCATTTGTATTTCGATAACAGTATCAGTGTAAAAAAGAAGCAACGAACCAATGGAAGCATGATTACAATGTCAATATGGTCCTGTTTCCGCAAAACGGACCATATGCACTTTTTTACATGCAGGATTTTTACAGTTTATATCATCGTTGTGTTGTCACTAAACCAATTTTAGATAGATGAAGATTGCGACTACACAATTCAAAAGTCTTTGTCATTCAGTAACTCGTCCGAAACGTTTAGCCGTGGTTCATCAGGCCAAGAGAGCCGATAATGTAGGCCTAATCACTGCGGCATTTTCACTTTCACATAGAAGTTTTATAACCTATTTCAAACACGAATACTTACTATCGCTTTAATGGTTGATTATTGCTTGACATCATTGATTATTGATCACTCATTCTTGAGAAGAAAAAAATGAATTAAATTAGAAGAAAAAAAATTATTAATAAACTTATTCATAAAAAGGATTAACTTTTCTTATTGTATATTATTATTTATATCTATAAACTTTATTAAACTACATCTTTATTTACTGAGTTAAAAGCTAAGAACTGTTTAACTAAATAAGGATACTAAGCTTGCGACCGATATCCCTGAAAATAACTACTTGAACTATTATATAAGATTTCACTATGGGTTAAGCAAAATTAATTTTTGCCATTATCAAAATGAAATCGTACGTCAAGTTGTACCCGTCCTTTGCTAAAGATAGTTGGGTCTCCAGTTATGTGAAGAGAAACTTCACTGTCAACACCTTTGACAGCATCGATAGAAGAAGTACAGCTCTAACTCTCTTGGCATCGAAGCTGGAAACAAAACCAAATCTCGTCTCAAGTGTAATGGTCGCTCTGATAGAGATCTCGTTATTAACAAACGCTCGCGTAAATAAAAAACTATTTTAATGAAAATAAAGTTGTTCTAAATATTGATTTTATTAGTGATAGTTTTCTCGCAAAATTAATTATCGTATTCGTAAATATAAACTTGACATTAAATTCGCAAATTAAAGTAACCTAAAATTATGTTACTTATTTCGAAACAAGAATAATAATAATACACGCTAACTAATTGTTTTCTTTGTAGTAACTTCTTAATCATAAAAATTGCAATATTATAGTTTTGTTGTTTATCCGTCTATTTGTCATTTTAGTTCTAATAGTTACATAGATGATCTTCACGCCCTTTTCGTTTGAGATTTGATGAACATCGCAATGTAGCCACCCCATTGGGTGGTTCAATGTGCCCCACGCATGAGGCACATTGAGCCACTTAGGTAGAAATTTCAAAATTAAAATTGTGAGGAGATTAAATGTCACAAAAACGTCCAACAACTCAGAGATTACTAAGGATATCTTCAACCTTTCATCCGAGTTTGATTTTGGTTCATTTGATTTAGTATACTCAAACTGCTGAGGAAAGATCAAAAACATGTTCAATGTGCCCTACCCGCCCCTGTCAAGAATGGAGATGCAGCAAGTCCTCTGACTGATCTCTGTTTGAAATGTACCGCGAACTGTATTGAAGACTGACGTCAGTATATTGCTAACTTTGGATTGCCCTGTCAAAGCCAGTATCAACGAATCACAACTATAATTCGAAAATTGATTTGTACTTCGCTGTGATTGCCTGGCATGATGTTATTAAATATAAATACACATGTCAACGGATTCTCATCGAAGATCGCACCCACAAACTGAAAGCTGTAACAAATACGCGAGTGACTCACAACCAAAAGCAGTTTAACTTAAATTAATAATGGCAGTTTTTCGATTAAGCAATCAAGCAGATTTTTAGAGTCATAACCACACATTTTCACTAAAAGTTGACGTATCTTAATGAACAATACGTCAAATAAAAGCCTAGGATTTGACTGTTCATCTCATGCGGGTTTCATCTCTTCATCAACGCGATTTCATGTTTAAAAATTATGATTTGTGAAGTGGGTTTTACTTCTGTAGAGGCACATTAGGTAATGAGTAGACGTGTTATATACTGTCATCAATTCATCATGAAAAATGCAAATTATCATATCATTGTAATAACATCAGGATAAGCTTAACGATGTAAAATGTGGAACGCCTTTATTTCTGAACAAATATTGCCAGTGAGAGCTATGCGTACAATAATAAAATTACTAAATCCTGTACAAATTATAACTAACAACCGATGGAGAGAAATATTTATAGATCAGCTTACCTATTAACAACTTGATTGTTCGAGTCATAGCAGTGACTTACATTTTGCATAAATTAGTCAATTCCGTTTCTTAGATTGTGTCATTCGCTTCCAAGAGATAATAAAGTCGATTGCCATGTATCCTGATTCCATCGATGTAGAAGTCAAATGACAAATCATGAAATATACGAATGAAACTTTGGAAGTGTGGAGACAATTTATTGTTAAATGATTCTGAAGAAAAATGAGATAACACTGCGCACTCGGAAGTCGTAATATATGTGTAATTTGTTGGGAGATTTATTGAAGGAAGCCAATCTAAGAGATCCTCGAAATCGGTGATATCATCCTTGGGAATTCGAATGATCAAGTTTCCATTCTTGTGTTCTCTCCTTCCATGCGAGCTGTTGCCGTTGATGCGTTTTCCACAAAAAGTTTGGTTTGGTTGGTGAAGATGCCGAGGTATAGTAAGATGGAAAGTTGTTGAAAACACTGGGAACTGCCGAAGATTTGAGTTGCAATAGTTTCAATTCTTTTCTGGGACGCTTAGATGATATTGAATTGTTGACTTGTCTTGATCAAATCATTTTCGAGGAAGTGCAGAGAACAAATTCTCGACGACAAGGTTGGAAGGAAGACGCTTCTTTGGCCAAAATTATCGACATCCTCTCGTTTAATTGCTCTTATCCATTTGTCGCGAAGAGTCTGGTCATGAGATAATGCAAAAAACGAAATATGCACATTCGTTGAGTTATCTGATGTGCTTTAGTGCACATGCTGTTTATTATCGTAGACTGATCTGCAGGGCGCGCTGCTTTCCCAGTTAGGCGCACGCATAATATGTTTTGAGACAAGCTAACCAACTTGATGATATAGCAACGCATCGATCAATCAGATGACGCTTGCCTCACATATTTGCATGCAGATTCGGCAGATCACTGTGAGGACGAAGGACAAAGGCAGAATTATGACTGCGTGTGCACACACTGTTGTGCTGTCCTGTATGGAACTTCCCGTGAACAGCAGCTCAATGAATTGCCAATGAATTGCGCTTTGCGCTATCGAAGAATGAAATCTACCAGTCCTGAGTCTGTATAGAGTGTGGACTATTCGTGAAAATCTATTCGTGCTCTAGATATCTCACAATGGCTAGAAATAGAAGGTTGGAAGAAGCCCTTTCAAAAGGAATTACCCTAATTCACGGTCGTTCGGAGATAGCGAAAATAGACAGATAAATGGCTACTTAAAACAGCACAACAATGTGTTCTCAGCAGGGTTTTCAACTTTCAAAAGAATGTTTTTCTTTCGTTTGCTTTCTCGTAGCGTTTGAGTACTAGCAACATTTTCTGCGCTGCAGCAAAGAATGTGCAACAGATTAATGCACCGATTAAAATCGGGCTGTTTTAAATGTAGGATTGTATACACACATATGTGTGTTAATGTATTATATAATACATTAACATGCGTTTTTCTTCTTGTCAGGATGTTTTGTGAATTTCCATGTAATTCTATCTACATTTTGAATCACTCAAAAAGAAAATACAAGTAACGGAGACAGAACTGTTGACCAATAGCTGCCGCTATATGTAGACATGTATTGATATCAAATCTGGTCCTGATATCTGGTATGAGGAATTCTGTAATCCTTTTTGCAAGAGGTTGCCATTTTGTCTTTCATCTTTGCCACTTGCAAAGAAGCAGAATGTGCTGACTATGCTCCTCGAGCGCAGCAGGAGTCCTCTGTTGTAAATCACAGCAGTGTTTAAGTTATATAGATCACACAAATTGAAGTGGACGACATTTCCTAATAATTGTCCAATCAGAGTTGCTGTCGGCATATAGGGAGAACATGCCGACACTTCCCGATTTTCCAATCATCATGTCGGTGCAGCCGTTGCTTAACCGATGGGTACTGACAACACCTGTGTCGGCATTCACTCGGTGCGTCGACACGGTTGACAGCCGACACTGCCCGACTATTTGCCGAGTAATCGCCGACGATTTTTTTTCACCGGGTTTTGTACCTGGCTCTGGAGGGCCTCAACCCAACCTCCAACCAACGGAGTCTCCCGCATGGCTTCCAATCGGACTTGTGTTGTTTTGGTTGCCTGTTCCATATCAACAAGTGTTATGTCATTGCTTTGAAGATTTTTTTGGTACCGTTTGAAAACGAACAAACAATCCGCAAGAAAGGACAAAAGAAGAAGGTTGTCTTCAGTCAAGAGGAATTTCAAAAATCCACGACATTTGGAGTCAGACGATGATTTCATGTACTCGACAAGTACCTTCCAGGAAACAAGCACTGCATTCAGTAGAGCATACAAAAATTCAGACCATCTCACTTCGAAAAGTTTGGGCAAATGGAGTAGCGGACACTTCGTTTCCTCGGCAACAGCCTTCAGTTCTCGTGTTCTGATGCCAGAGGAATGGAAGTAGGTGGATATCGAAATGATAACTTGAAACATCTTTTTCACCTCAGGCACAATGTCGCTTGTTGATTTCCACGCCAAATTGGACCGATGCACAGCGCACCAAACGTTGAACAATGGGAGCGGTTGCTCGCTGTTCGAGTCTGTATTCCTGCCTGAAAAGCGTCCACAAACCTCCTTTCTCACCGGTATTGACTGAAGCACCATCGGTTACAAGGGATGTCGATCTCGATAGAATTTGTTGTGCGCCATTCGGTCCCAATGTATTAGAGCAGGCTTGCTTCACTGCTTGAAGAACACCATTTGCACCACGAGCTTTGGGCTCACTAGCACCCAGAAAGTACAGTTCGCTCTCACCTTCTTTTGTAATCACTTTGGCCATGACGTAGATCTTGTCAATCTGGGTACGATCTACTGTTCCATCACATCGTAAGGATATGGCCAATGTTTCGTTCGTGAGTTTATCGGAAAGTTCACTGCTGTCACTCTGCACTATAAATGTTAAAAATTCCTTGTGGCTGCTGGGAGTAAGATATTGGAAATCAATGGTTTCTGTCGCAGGCAGATGTTGTTTCGAATATGAAAACTGATTCGCAATTTCACAAGTCACAACTCTCGCAGGGAAAGAAAACTCGCTGTGGGTCAATTTTTTTGCGTCTGAGTAAGTATGCAACATGAGACGTCCGATTTTATCAGCCAAATCGGCATTCATTTTAGAAATAGTCTTTCCAATAGCGGTGGCATGTGATTTCTCAACGTTTGAGAGAGTGTTGATCCTGTACGCTTTCACGCATTCCCTATGGTACGGTTGGGCTAAATGGTTTGCTGCAATTTCCTTTCGGAAGATTGCCCCATCTGCAGTGATTATCTGTGGAAATCGGCTGTGATCAGTGAATTTTTTCACGATATCAGGAAATTGTGCTCATGGTTTGCATTTTATGTTGTGGCGTCCATTTTTTCTTGTCGGATAACAGATTCATCCGAAAAAATGTCTTGCGTTTGAGAGCTGGAAGTATCAGGTTGGGAGCATTGAGGATGACCGCTTTTTACCAAAGATTCAGGAAGTATGTTGATTTGAATAGCTGTAGCGGCATCTTCAGACAGGTTGGTAGACGAAGGTTTCGGAGAAGTACCCCGGTGAAAAAAAATTGTCGGTGAACTGTCGGACCATTGTCCGGAAGCCGACTCGGCTTAATGACGGCAAAGGTCCTAATTCCCCGACTATCTGCCGACGAATCAGTGAGCCGACAATTCCCCGACTGCTTCGCCGACACACTACCGACAATTCCCCGACAGCCTCCGACAATTCCCCGACAGCCTCCGACATCTAATTATATGTTCACACTCTTTTGATGAAATTACAGTTATAGCCTACTTGACGTTGTAGCAAAATATTGAAGAAATTTGCTGTTGATAGTGATGAATATTGTTGATCAAAGTCATCCTGCTACGAAATGCTCCAAGGATTAACAACAGAAAAACTCATGCTGCTAAAGCCAAAACATTTGGATGCAGTGACAAGAATAGCCCTACAATATTTATACATTATAAAAATGCTGCTGATCGGTGTCATCCTGCTACGAAATGTTCCAAGGATTAACAGCAGAAAAACTCAATGCTGCTAAAACCAAAACATTCGGAGGCAGTGACAAATAATAGCACAAGAAATTATTTTAGCGACTCACCTCAAAAGTAAATGTCGGCCTACAAAACAGTGGTATGCTTCTCTGCCATCGGTTGTGCTGGCTTCGTAGTGTCCGGTCTCCATTGATGGTATCTTTTTGAGAGACAGCGACTTTGGTCTAAAATGCGCAGTAAGATGCTTGATGCAAAAAATATTGAATAGTATTGACGCATAAAAAGAAGTTATAGAATTTAACATAATTAAAATAAATAGGAACATACATGTACATTTAACATAAAAAATAGGAAAACGACATGAGCTTTTATTCACTTCATGTAATTATGCTGCTTAAAATCAATAGCATTACATTAATTACCCGACCTGCTATTATTTCCAGGCAAAAAATAATAAAACTACAAGAATCACTATATGTATTACATGAGCACTATAGACAAGTTCCGATGAAAAATGTGTCATAAAACAAATGACGAAATTCAGGATGATTACGAAGGAGATAAAGTGTTCAGTCTGGGAATTTTCAAAAGCAAATATGTAGCTGACGATCAGTATAAAAAAGGAAGTACATATGACTAATATATATCCATATGAGAACATGATTGTGAGTGTGAACCAATAGCACATTTTTGGAAATCTTTAAAGACAATTACAAACAGCTAACAATCATGAAAAATAACTATATCAAATACCTGTCCACTTGCAAACATGATTAAGAGGGTGGGTCAAGTCAAGTCTAATTTGGAAATCTTTTAAGATAATTATAGACAGCCAACAATCACGTAGAGATGATGCCTCTTTGGTTGGACATTCTAAATGAAAGAGAAAGTAGGATTGCTAATATGATGCCAATTTATTAGATCATGAACCAATTAATTTCAACTATACTGAGCGTAGCCATTTTCAGGGTATAAAAAATGAAAATGCATTGATGAAATTTTAAGCATTCATAAATATACCTTTACGCATATTCTTCATTCGCATGTATATAAATGCCTAAAATTCCATCAAGGCATGCTCTGTTCAATTATCATTTTATACCCTGAAGATGACTGCGTTCCGTAGTTGAAATTACTCGAAATTGGTACGGATGAATAAATCACATCATTAAGTTACACATGCATAAATTACATCAGATAATAATTCAAAAGTATGGGAATGCCAAATTAGCAGCAATTTGGCATTCCCTTACTTTTGAATTATTATCCGATGCATATGTAACTTAATGATGTGATTTATTCAGCCGTACCAATTTCGAGTGATTTCAACTACAGAACGTATGCAGTCATCTTCAGGGTATAAAATGATAACTGAAAAGAGCATGCCTTGATGGGATTTTAGGCATTTTTAGATATGTGAATGAGGAATATGCATAAAGGTATATTTCTAAATGCTTTCAATTATAAAATGCTTCAATTAATTTGCATGTATTGTTACTAAACAAATGTAATTACATTTGTAGATGAATTTATGTTTTCCTCACGAAACTATCTTCAGGGAACATAAATGTTAGGTCATGTTTAATTAATTATAAGTTAGACAAATAGTCCAGCAACCAGAAGTTAATTAATTAATTGTCATTAATTTTTTTCATAATAGTATGTAGTAACTAACTTGGCATTCCCTTACTTTTGAAATGTTTACATTGAGTTTACGCATTTTTTTCACAATTGCATCAGTTATGGCTTTCCTATTTTCATTTGTATTTCGATAACAGTATCAGTGTAAAAAAGAAGCAACGAACCAATGGAAGCATGATTACAATGTCAATATGGTCCTGTTTCCGCAAAACGGACCATATGCACTTTTTTACATGCAGGATTTTTACAGTTTATATCATCGTTGTGTTGTCACTAAACCAATTTTAGATAGATGAAGATTGCGACTACACAATTCAAAAGTCTTTGTCATTCAGTAACTCGTCCGAAACGTTTAGCCGTGGTTCATCAGGCCAAGAGAGCCGATAATGTAGGCCTAATCACTGCGGCATTTTCACTTTCACATAGAAGTTTTATAACCTATTTCAAACACGAATACTTACTATCGCTTTAATGGTTGATTATTGCTTGACATCATTGATTATTGATCACTCATTCTTGAGAAGAAAAAAATGAATTAAATTAGAAGAAAAAATATTATTAATAAACTTATTCATAAAAAGGATTAACTTTTCTTATTGTATATTATTATTTATATCTATAAACTTTATTAAAGTACATCTTTATTTACTGAGTTAAAAGCTAAAAACTGTTAAACTAACTAAATAAGGATACTAAGCTTGCGACCGATATCCCTGAAAATAACTACTTGAACTATTATATAAGATTTCACTATGGGTTAAGCAAAATTAATTTTTGCCATTATCAAAATGAAATCGTACGTCAAGTTGCTCTTGTAATTCCGGAAGTCGGCAACTCTCACAAGTTCTAGACCTACAAATTGGCAACCTGCCGGAAATCGGCAACGTTGCCGATTTCCGGTTAGAAAAACAGTCGAGAATTTTGAGGAAATTAATATTTGGATTAAGCAATTGATGATTCTTACTCATATGCTGTTGGGTTACAGCTGATGAAAATATGCGGTCATAATTTTATTTATATCAAAAGTTGTTCCTGAACTTGTAAACTGCGGAAATCAACACCATGCAGGATATTTTGCTTGTTTGAGTGCAATACTAAAAATAAATACAGATGGATTATATTTTAAATTTGCGATTGCCAGAGAAATCTTTTTACTTTTAGAGCGTTGAACTTATTTATGGCACACTTTTATAATAACGGTGCGAACATGACTCCAGTCAGACCTTGATATAGCGACTGCGCTATCCATAAATATATCCATTCCCGTTGCATTGAGATGGCGACGTCGTTTGTCTCGCATTTCATTTACGAGGAAAGGTTGAAGGGCTGGTGAAGGATCACTGTCGTCATCCTGGTCAGATTCTTCATTTTCTTCTTGCACGATTGATGATATTGACGGATTATCGTCAAAGGATTCGGTTTGAATTTCTGATATGCTGAATTCTTCGAATGGCATTGGATCTTTGAGCTTCAATCCGTTGAGAGCTTTATCGAACAGCTGTGCCAAATGAATATCGTGCGTGCGGGTTCGGTTTCCATTACAAGAAAATGGCACACACACAGGCGACATCGAATGAATAAGCAGTCTGCATAATGTGTGCCCACAGCTCCTTTATATCAAGTCACACATTAAACATCAACAGTCGATGACAAATCCTCGATGCTATCCCTATCCACACATGCCGAGTTGTCGATGAGTATAGATGGGAAAGGTGCTTTGGCGTGTCTGGATTGCGTTTCCTCGTAATTGATGTTGACTTAAGATGCCAATTTAACATCTTGACTTAAGATGCCAATTAAACAAGGTGCGACATTTCTCTCTCTAAATTCCTACAATTAGGGATCACATTGCCATCCAAGATGATAACATCGAAGCGTTGCGTCATTTTCCCGGCAATTGAGCAATTAGCAGAAATCAAAATTTTATGGACACCTTGTTGGCATTCTACAAGGTGTTGCGGTCGCTATCTCAGGAGAAAGTGGTCTGTTCGTTCCCGATGAAACCGGTCGCAAGGCGCGACAGTCGCTATATCAAGGGGTCGCTACATCGAGACGCCGATATATGGAATTTCCTCTTATTGTTCGGTAGGCCTACATGGAGATACCAGTCGCAAAAGCAAGACGGTCGCTAACCGAGGTTTGACTGTATTTTCAGTTTTGCGTACAGCCGTTATGCTCGCAACAAAATTCGATTGATTAATGAATCCAAGATAACACAACCCTTCAGTTATATTTCGAACATAGGCCTATAATGCCAATGTTGTTTTTAAAGGGTGCTAGGTTGATGCGAGACGTAGTTGAGTATAAATCGGAGGGAATGGAATAGTTTGAGTTCTTGTTAAGTCTAGGCATAGGGGCCCAATATACACAATACTCTCTATAAAGAAGGTATTGCTGGCCTTTAATTTTGATTCGGACAAGATACCGGTATTGTGAAATAGGAGCCAACCGGTAACCTCAACTACAGGCATTTACACACCAAGGATAGAGACGTTGGATCAAGTTGTGGGAACGAACATTTGCAAAATTTCAAGTGGCTATATTATTGTGGCCTACCGATATGTAGGCATGCCATAAAAATGCCAGCACTAGCTAAATCAAAGTTTCATGATTCTGCCTATACTAAGCTCGACTATGAGGCATGTTTAATGGGTTTACCGTACTTTCCGGCCTATAAGGCGCATCCGCGCAGAAGGCGCACAGGCCGATTTTAAGGTTAGATTCCTATTTTGACAACAGATAGGGCGCACGTACACTTTCATATATCATATCTTTTGTAATAGGAAATAATTGGATAACTAAGAAATAATGATTGAATTATTAAACTAATTTCACCGATAGAAGCTCTACCGATTGTTTAGTATAGCCAAAACCTGCGTTGGGCTATAATAAGCCATCTGGCATAATTTCTGAAAAATTGCAAAGTATCATGATCGACATGATAGCCTAAGAAATATTCCAATAGTAGAAGGTTTAGCTGAAAACAGAACGAACAAAATCTAGCATGTCAGAACTGAAGTCGAAATTTTCGGTGTCTGAAATTAATGTTTGATTCAACTGCAGGCAGGAAGTCTGAGTGTTTACTTCAATATTCATTTCGTTGTCTTAATCAAGGCTCGTTTAAGTGATGGATTCAATGTAGGCTTGAGTGTCAGAATCAATATCACTTCAGTATCTGAATGAAGGTTCGCTCCACTGTCACAATCAACATTCGTTACAGTAGGCCTATTTTAGTCAAATGTCAAATCGGTTGAATCGCTCTTAGAAAATGACACCCTCATTGCTTTCTTGAACCCATTTCGAATGACCTTTTCTGGCACCTGCTCCCAGGATATCCTATATTGCACTGAAAGCCTACCTATCTCTTATCCACCATAGAAATCTAATTTGACCTTAGATAGAGCGCACTCTGCAGATAAGGCGCATTAGCTGTTTCCGAGTAAAAAAGTCGCGCCTTATAGGCCGGAATTTAAAAATTTGAAATTGCTGAACAAAGTAGTTTAAATGGATGTAATATGGGGTTTGTATCGGTTATGACCGAAAGTCCATAAGCACAAATTTTACAACTTAGTCAAATTTTGCATAGAAACCTTCACATATATTGTAGATGATAAGCTATCTATATTTCCACGTCAAAATAAGCTAATTGCCAGAGGTTGACACTGCCACTCCATTGTATATTCCGTCAAATAGGAGTTCATCGAGGTTGGGTGGAGTTCTTCGAGTCTAAGTTCGGCCATTTTTTGTTCTGCACTCAATAACTGAATGTTAACTAAACGATTAAAGCCGCTGTCTATATCATATACACCTTAGGTTAACTCCAAAATTATGGTAGGGCCTAGTGAAGTTCGTATTTTTGCTGTTTCAGCTTCAGTACGGCTACCATTTATAGAGGTCAAGATGTTTTTCGAGCATGGGGTAATTTGGGTCTATTCCAGTTGATTTTGTAAACGTAAGATGTTAGAAATTGACTATCAACTGGCTTATGTTATTCGGAGTGGTCATTTCCAAGTTAAAAATCATGCAAATAGCTGAAAGAAGTCGCAAGATTTTCCACGTTAATATGATTGGTTAATTAGTAACGCAGAACACCAACTTATGTTATTCTGATAGGTTATTCAAATATGTTTCCTGATTAAGAATTTCTGTCATATACTACCAGCAATTGTTGGAAATTAGTTTCCAAAAAACCTGAATTGAGTAGCCTATAAATAAAACAATTGCCCTCGAAAGTGTGGATCCATAAATTTGTTATTAGGCCTACTTAAAATCAACCAATCATATTAGAGCGGTCACTATTTTCACGATTTTTAACGTGAGAACAAACCTGATCTCGCATTTCATTATGAATCGGCTTACCTGTAAGCTGTTAAGAATCTCATTCCATTTGATTATGATGTATTATGATGGCTCTACTCCAGAAAGTGTGCTTTTGGAGCCCAGCTATGATTGGAGTCGGAAAGTAATCGTAAAAAAATAAAGTAAAAAATAATCACGAGTCCACAACTAAATTCCTGAAATTCCTAAAAAAATCACCAGTTGCATCCTGGTTACTAATTACGGTTATTAGCATTGGTGTATGGTTATTACCAAACTCCCAGGTCGGAGGCTGAAGTTCTAACAACTCCAAAGTCTCTGAGTGAGGCAATGGAAAGAGGGGCATGCTCGGTCAAACGAAAGGCTACTGTCGCCGCGAAAACATGCTAACCGAAGGTATAAACGACCTCTGATAAGTTAAGATACTTCTACGGGCACAGAATTTAACCGTAGCACCGACACCGTAGATATCTCTTAACTTGCTAATGCATGATTCGCAATGGAATACCGGGCACGGCTGCATATTAAATAGGGAGTCGTGATGATGTTGGGGAATGTGAACAAGGTCTGCTGATGATTCCTGATAGGATGAAATAGCAGCTATTCAGGTCTGTTCTCATTTTTCAACTGAGGTCACGACTCAATATTTAATTATATCGTTTGCAGTTTGTTGACCTCTGATAAGCCTACCACATCCACACATGGCAATATTCTGCCATCAACCAATCAACGTCCTCTGATAGCGAGATGGAAAGTTGCTTTTCCAGTAACTAGTCGCAAAATTCTACAGTTGGTGATTGTAGCATAGCGCAAAAAAAATTTCGATATGCGTAATATTGTGGGTGCTAGGTCAAAAAATCTTGAAATTGATTTTTTCGGTAAATTTGCTATATTTATTATTAACTGAACGTTTAGGTTAAGAATGTTTGATGATGTAGAAGCCGAATAGTAAGTTCTCTTATAGTCCTGTATTTTTTTTTATAAATCATTGATATATAATAATTGATTGATTTTTATCACCCTATCATTGAAAACATTTGAACTGAACCACATTCCATCTGCTGCTGTTGTATTCTTTTTGATAAACTTGATAAAATGAAAGTTTAAATTATAATGTCAATTATGCTATTTATCTTTTATAGGAAGGAAAACCAGGAAGGGAGTCGAAGGCTGTCGCCTTGAAAAGAATGTAAGTTGTTAGTTGAAACTGTGATGTTATAATTACGCACTAGTAACTTAATTGCTCCAATGTGGCCTGTCGCTCACTGATTTGTTGCCAGTATTACAATCACAGTGTTGTGAAAGTACATGTAGGCCTATATGAAACTTAGATTAGTCATTTACCGGTACTCTTCTAAGTCATTCTTAGCGATTGCTCGTTTCAGAATCTGCATTGTCTTTTAATACGGTTTAGTTTCTCATTTCCGGCATACTGCAGCAAAACAGATCTCACCCATGTGAACTCCTTCGCATTCCAGATATTTTCGCACATGCACAAGTAAAACAGGTTCGTAAATGTTGAAACGTTATACGGATTGCATATCATTCGGTATCACAATAACAAAGTTGTTAAGATATGGGTACAATAATGAGAGTGGTCCCTCGAGGCTCACATGATTGGAGTGTGGTCTCCCAATTGCCTACATTATGGCGGGTAGTAAACGTCTTATCACTTTTGCACTTTGCTTGCGAATTGATTGGGCGATGTAAGTTGCTATCGGCGTCTGCAAGGTTCCCTTCGTCATTCATTACCATGACGACGCACGCCGAATACCTATTTAGGTATATTGTCGCACGCTTGTCGGGCACTCACTTTGAAATTAAGTTGACGAACGCAATTGCCTTGTGCATCGACAAAGCCACTGCAAATGATTTCGTGCACCAGCGTGGAATTATATCAATTATATCCCCCGATGTGTGACATGGAATACTGCATACGTGTAATGACTGTAGTGAAGAATGGATAATTATGCATTTTAAGTGTTGGGACCACAGGAATTTTAGGGACCATACTCTCATCATTGTACCGAAATATGTACTCCTACACTACATTGAAGGGAAGTCCACTCAAAATAAGATATGACCTCAAAACATTACTCTTGTCGCCCTGTCGGTAGTATATCAGAACAGCATTCCGCTCTAGACACATCAGCTGCATACAGCCTCAATCGTGATTTGCTATTTGCAGATGACGTCATACGGGCAATCGAGTAAGTAATGGAACACACGTGGAAGCGAAGTAATGTAGCGCTCAATGAATGTAATTGACTGATAATTACCTAAATATATGCATTTTTAGCTCAAGCGTATCTGATGCACTCACAATGCGCACATGTGAGACAATTTTCTTTCCAAATATGAAAGACGATTTCATTACTCAAGCAGAACCTTTGAGGTGGACAGAACCTCGGATCTTAGCACAGTTTGCATATGAGAATCTGTCCATTCTGAACTCGCTGTAGATTCCATTCTGGTAGTCGTAGGATTCCAGTTTCTTCATAATCGGAAAGTTCAGCGTATTGAGAACCACTTTCAGCAATAAAACATGTGTATCAGATCACAAAATCTTTTAAATGGCTAGTATGGTCAATTCTTATGACGGGGAAGTTGCGTACATGTGGTTAGACAATATATACGCTTAAACATCTAAGGAATGTAGGCTCGATAGCGAAGTTAGGAAGAGCTGTGTGGGTCGAAAGCTCTATACTTCAAAGATCTCTTGCCTCCACTGATAATCCTTCGTAATTATGTGCTCGAATTAACCTTCTCGTGGCCTTACGCCACTCAGTTGTTATTTATTCAGCCTCCACTCCTCGTCCGATGTTGAAGCTCTAATCCACTACGGCCAATGCAATGTGACATGCGTCCCTTTGTCTGTGAAAATACAATCGTCTTTTTACATTTCTTATCATGGTCTCACATGGTTAGAAGAAGCGCTGTGTTACAACCATACACACTGCATTGAAGCATGCTTACACTAACGATAGAGCTAAAAATGCATGTATTTGGGGGTAATTATTAGTCAGTCGCATTCATTGTGCGCTGCATTACTTCGTTTCCACGACTGTTTCATTACTTAGTCGATTGTCCGTATGGCTGTATGCAGCTGATGTGTCTAGATCGGAATGCTGTTCTGATATGCTACCGACAGGAGGAACGTTTTAAGGTCATATTATTTTGAGTAGACTTCCCCTTTAATGGAAGAATACTCAAACATCAATAGGTAATGTAATAAAATACTGACCACCTATTTCACGTCTTGATAAGTTAATACACGGATCCTTTTTCATATCTTTTAGGACAATAGATGTATTTGACATATCCGCAAAAGCTGAAGTGTAAGTCTCTATGCTTACAATGATAGCAACTTAATAGCAACTTCGGATTTGAAAACCGACTTTTCCATTGATATCCTAATGTCTCTAAAGGAAAATTTCAACCTGTTGCAAATATGCCGAGCGAAGGTGTAACAGCTCTATTAGAAGTTAGGTAGGATGGGATCCGTATTTTAGGAAAGAGGTATTCCTAACTATCCCTTATACGAACTACAGGAAATATTTGTTGAAGACTTATAAAAAAATTGAACTTACACTTTAGTTTTTCAGCTCTTATCTTCAAAAGCATAAACATGAAGTGAAATTGGTGCTTTGATACCTAGAAATAAAATAACTTGTTTACATTTTGGGCGTTGGCAATCCGCGTTATTGATTGATTAATTTTAGTTGGACGTTTTTTTATGTGCTGTTCTTTGGTGAAATATTTTGGTTTCTTAGGAGAATTAAAAGTGAGGTGGGGCTATTGGCCTACTTAACTTTTTGGTATCAAAAGGCTTCAATCTTTCTAAGTTGAAAATGTCACCTTATGCATAGACGGCATTAGACTACAGTCTATTGCCTATCACAGCTACTTTTGTATTCAAGCTGTGTGCATCATCTGCCACAATTCCGTTAGTAAACTTCAGACATTTAAAGTAAGCATGCTTAGTTGATCGGGACGTTAGATATGTATCTTAACTGCCTATAAGAAGGCATAATTTCATGCTTCATCGTTATTCGTTAGGTTGTTGGACTACCCATTGCATTCATTTGGGCTGGGCTTCATCCAGAAACATATTGCCAAAGTTACTGGGATTAGACCAAAATAATCAGCTTTTGTTAAGTGTTCCTAGCGAGGACGCGAATTACGCGAACTGCGCGAAATGAAAGGGTGAGAATACGCGGAATTCTCATATCTACGTTTGCCAATATTATGGACTTTTACAGCTTTAGGTCTATGTTGAAAAGTGCATCCTGGTCGATGGAAGTCTGTGAATTGAACATTGTACATGTATGAATAATAGACTGCTATGTGAGATGTCAGCCTTCGATCAGAAAGAGGATATCAAGGCTCTACGAACTTTCTACATTACGGGCGCAAAGAAACTGGATGAGTATTTGCCTTTCGGGAATCATTTCCTCAAATATTATAAGTTTCTCGAACTGGGAATGCAGCGCAACAAAACTTTTGAAGGTTGCCGATAATTTACCGTCAGTTGTTGACGTATCCGATAAACCCCCGCTGACGGTCGAAATTCGACTGTATCAAATGTGGCTCGATGACCAACAAAACAGGATCTGTCAAATGAAATCAGAACGCATTGGCTGCTAGTGGACAATATTGAGAAGTCCTGGACGCTCACTAAGGTGGTAATGGCTGTATTCACATTGCCTCATGGGAATGCGGAAGTCGAACGAAGCTTCTTGATGCTATCAAATATTGTAAGAAAGGAGAGGAGATGCCTTCATCCGGAGACGATCAGAACAATGGTTGTTACTAAATCTGTAGTGAAGGGTATGGGTTGGACTAATTCGACCATCCCGATTACTCCTAAGCTGAATCAAAGTGTCGGAGCGTCATACTCGAAGTAGGCCTATCAAAGAATGCTACAAGAACGAGGACAAAATGAAAATGTTGAGATAGCCGAAGCATTGGAAAAAGAGCTATCTCGTGAAATTGAACAGATGAAGAAAAATGGCAAGAGAAAACTTAAAATAGACGAAGAGATGAAGGCTAATGAAGAAGCGGTGACCCAGAAACTGAAGAAGAAGGAGAGATTACACAAACTTCTCGAACAGGCCCAGCGTCAAGCTTTGAGGTCCGATCAGCAATTGGAGGAACTGCGGTCAGAACGGCGCAAGTTGGACCAGAAACAAAAACGATTATCTGATCAGATTGTGCGGTCGGCTTTGAAACGTCACATTGATGATTCAAGAAAAGAAGGCCCATCATCGAAACGACCTAATTGCTGAATGAATAATAACATTCACTCATATACATGTATTCTTGGTAACAATTTCTTATCGTGATAGTCTGATATATAACCTAATACATCCACTAGATCGATGAAATAACGAGTTCTTAGTAAAAAGAACTATTATGCAAATGATGATGTAATAGATATTTTGTACTGGTTGATAAACGGGTGTATGACGTAGACGCTACTTTATAGCTATCAATCGAGTAACTGTTGACGCGAAATGTTTTCATTATCGTGCTCGTGAATCCTTCACAAATAACCTGAAAGAGAATCTATATTAAATGGTTTATTTCAGGATACCCATAATGTCACTTTCTTCGTTTCCAGGAAACATACCGGAAAATGTCAAGGCGACCAAGTCAACTCAACTCAAGAGAAAAAGAAGATCAGTACCTTCACTCACGCTAGACATAGTTGATGAAACAGATCAAGAGTGCGACGAGGACGACGTTGAGAAAGAAAAGGAAAAGCCATTTCAGCTCAAGAGAAAAAAAAGATTCATAAATGATGTTCCTCTTGAACTTGAACAGAGTCAGTCCAATATTCTTGTAGCCCCAAGGAGTCAAACACCTTCACTCACGGTAGACATAGTAGATGAAACAGATCAGGAGTGCGACGAGGACGACGTTGAGAAAGAAAAGGAAAAGCCATTTCAGCTCAAGAGAAAAAAAGATTCATAAATGATGTTCCTCTTGAACTTGAACAGAGTCAGTCCAATATTATTGTAGCCCCAAGGAGTCAAACACCTTCACTCACGGTAGACATAGTAGATTAAACAGATCAGGAGTGCGACGAGGACTACGTTGAGAAAGAAAAGGAAAAGCCATTTCAGCTCAAGAGAAAAAAAAGATTCATAAATGATGTTCCTCTTGAACTTGAACAGAGTCAGTCCAATATTCTTGTAGCCCCAAGGAGTCAAACACCTTCACTCACGGTAGACATAGTAGATGAAACAGATCAGGAGTGCGACGAGGACGACGTTGAGAAAGAAAAGGAAAAGCCATTTCAGCTCAAGAGAAAAAAGAGATTCATAAATGATGTTCCTCTTGAACTTGAACAGAGTCAGTCCAATATTCTTGTAGCCCCAAGGAGTCAAACACCTTCACTCACGGTAGACATAGTAGATGAAACAGATCAGGAGTGCGACGAGGACGACGTTGAGAAAGAAAAGGAAAAGCCATTTCAGCTCAAGAGAAAAAAAAGATTCATAAATGATGTTCCTCTTGAACTTGAACAGAATCAGTCCAATATTCTTGTAGCCCCAAGGAGTCAAACACCTTCACTCACGGTAGACATAGTAGATGAAACAGATCAAGAGTGCGACGAAGATGACGTTGAGAAAGAAAAGAAAAAGCCATTTCAGCTCAAGAGAAAAAAGAGATTCATAAATGATGTTCCTCTTGAACTTGAACAGAGTCAGTCCAATATTCTTGTAGCCCCAAGGAGTCAAACACCTTCACTCACGGTAGACATAGTAGATGAAACAGATCAGGAGTGCAACGAGGACGACGTTGAGAAAGAAAAGGAAAAGCCATTTCAGCTCAAGAGAAAAAAAGATTCATAAATGATGTTCCTCTTGAACTTGAACAGGGTCAGTCCAATATTCTTGTAGCCCCAAGGAGTCAAACACCTTCACTCACGGTAGACATAGTAGATGAAACAGATCAGGAGTGCGACGAGGACGACGTTGAGAAAGAAAAGGAAAAGCCATTTCAGCTCAAGAGAAAAAAGAGATTCATAAATGATGTTCCTCTTGAACTTGAACAGAGTCAGTCCAATATTCTTGTAGCCCCAAGGAGTCAAACACCTTCACTCACGGTAGACATAGTAGATGAAACAGATCAGGAGTGCAACGAGGACGACGTTGAGAAAGAAAAGGAAAAGCCATTTCAGCTCAAGAGAAAAAAAAGATTCATAAATGATGTTCCTCTTGAACTTGAACAGAATCAGTCCAATATTCTTGTAGCCCCAAGGAGTCAAACACCTTCACTCACGGTAGACATAGTAGATGAAACAGATCAAGAGTGCGACGAAGATGACGTTGAGAAAGAAAAGAAAAAGCCATTTCAGCTCAAGAGAAAAAAGAGATTCATAAATGATGTTCCTCTTGAACTTGAACAGAGTCAGTCCAATATTCTTGTAGCCCCAAGGAGTCAAACACCTTCACTCACGGTAGACATAGTAGATGAAACAGATCAGGAGTGCTACGAGGACGACGACGAATTTAATTGTGATACGTCTTCGGAATCAGAGAATGGCTGTATTGATTTTCAGAGAAGTGGGAAGCATGTGAGAATACTGGTTGAAGGTCACTCAAAATCTCCGAAGAAAGACGTTTGCTTGATATGTAAAATAGAAATACGCACCGCTGCATTTGCTAGACATCTGACAAATATGCACAAATCTGACTCAGATGTGTCCGCCATGATGCAATTGGAAGATACACACGAAAGAAACCGGGCCATCCAAGTTATTCGGAATAAAGGAAATTACAAGCACAATTTGGACGTTCTCCGGGACGGTGGAAATGTCATCGTTGTGCAGCGGCCCCGTAATACAATAGATTCATCAAGAAATATGTCGGCGTATGTCTGTTGTAACAAATGCTACGGATTTTATTCGAAGAATGATATATGGCGACATCGATGCCCTGCTGAAAAAAATCTCCAAAGAATCAAGATAAGACCGATAACATTCACTTCGTCGCATGGAACGTCACAGATGAAAGCGTTTGAAAATAAATTGAGGAAAGATGATATCTCTGATATCATCAATAAGGATGGTTTACTGAAAACGTATGCTGAAATGGAAATTACATCAAAAGGAATGGAGAAGTATTCCTCAATCGCTAACAAAGCGAGGACATTAGCGACATTTTTGCAGAGTTTCCGTTCTCATTTCAATCAGTCATCTCTTGATTGGGTCGGCCTGCTCAAACCATCAAATCTTGATCGAATGGCAGCATTGATTATCAAAGATTTCAAATACAAATGTGATTCAAATGAGAGCATCACGATGGAACGTCCAGCGTCCCTGAAAAGACTTTGTCAATCCATAATTCAACTGACGTCTCACTCGGAAAACCAGTTTTTGAAAAAATCGATGTTTGATCGAGCTAAGGAGGCGAAAATACTCCTCAAACTTCACGAATCCGACCTGCCCCCAATGATGACAAATGCAACTCACGTGATGCAAAAACCCGCTTCAGGTAATCCCGATGCTTTGCCGCAAAAGGATGATGTTGATGCATTCAAATTGTATCTAAAGGAACAACTTCATAGTCTGAAAAATCAAGAATCCAACCGGCGACAGATAAAAGAAATAATATTGGCATATTTGATATTGTTCAATAAGAGACGGCCAGCTGAGGTGTCGCGATTGACCACGGAAGTATGGAGGAAGCGCGATATCTGGAAGAAGTTAACAAAGGAAGATGAAAAGAAATTGACCGATGATGATCGAAGACTTCTCTCTATGACCGACATCGTTTATGTCAAAGGAAAACGTAGAAGACTTGTACCCATAATATTTCCTAAAGTCTGTGTCAAGAAAATTGTTTGGTTGACATCTCTAGATGAAAAGTTCGTTTTCTCCAATGAACGAGGGAATCCTATTAGAGGAAACGATGCAATACGGAAGTCTGCGTGTAAGGCTGGGTTGGAAGCAAAGAAAATAAACTCTGTCAATTTTAGAAAACTGATGGCAACTTCGCTGCAAGTAAGTTGACTTTTGATAGTAATTGGTATGGGATGATGTCTCTAGAATAAGTATTCATGCTAGATTTTAAATGTAACCCTTGTTGAATAACTAAAAAAGATGCAGCTCGTTAAATAATCTAAAAATTACTTAGATGTACTGTACGTACCATGTACATGCCTACACATGGAAAACTTTACTTCCTTTCTTGTCGATTTTAGCTCTCACTTCTTTTTGACAGTAGCACTTAATGGGCCTACCGATACCATTTTAAATACATTTTGTTCTTTATTAACAAGACATTATTATTTCAGTCCGAAGATATGACGGAATCAGAGTACCGTGCTGTATGTGAACACCTTGGTCATACGTATGACGTTCACAAGCGGTATTACCGCTTGCATGATACTACGGTGGCTCTGACGAAAGTAGGAAAGCAATTGGAAGATGATTTCTCGTCCAAGAGGGGAAAAGAAATGAAAACAAAGAAACCAAGTAAGTTTTTGGCTACATATTTTTGGACTTAGAGGTGTACTCCGGTCAATTTTAAAAGTGTATCCGTATTGATACTACAGCATCAGATCAGTTTAATTTAGTTGATCGTTTTGCTGCACGTTTCGCAATTCTCACGCTACGCCTCGACCAATGCTTGGTGATGATGGCGCCAGTCGCATCAATAAGGGAAGGCAACCACGTGCATTTCTAGATTCCGCAATGAGATGTATCCGATTAGCATTCCTTCTTTAGGTATTATTTGCGGACTACGATGGTGTAGTAAGTAAGTAGGCAGTGTTGAATATACAGTATAATTGCCATAATCCACAAATGGGTCTGGACCTCAGAATATATCATTTTTCGTTCTCTTGGAACAAACTCTTAAGAAATAAATGGATCCATCAGGTCAGACGCAAAATTTTTAAACCGACTAAGCATAGTTTCGTTTACTCCGAGTATTTTGCTGATAGTGGTAAGAAATTAAACAGGAAATACGTTTTACTCAAAAAATTATACTAAGCGAAACTACTATAGTATTTTTAAAAAGAATGAGCTTTCCGATTTTGAACCTGGGACGAAAAAGCTGACTGTAAAAGTTCCTCAGCGAAAAAGTCGCGTGTTAGAAAAATTAGACCAGAATTGATCTGTATTAACTCGCTTCAAAGTCAATGTATCGGCTATGCTTCTACGTATTCATGTGACTTATCTGGGGATGACGCTGATGATGGTAAGAATTTATTGTAAGGTGCCATTGTAAGGTAATATTACAATACAAGGTATCATGAACACAGGAATTAGTATTTGTCATTCATATTTTCTCTCACGTGAGTCAAATCGTTGTAGCGTGCTGGATACGGATACTATTGATGGCTGATTTATGAACTTGCTTTTAAGACAGTAAAATGAGAGACGAATTTCGCCTGGAGCGGTTTAACAAAAAGTATATTAAAAATATAAAAAATACAAAAAATATAATGAAAAGTGAACAAAATACTTGCAAAAAAATTTTAAATGCATGAAGCTTGACATATAAAGATGTCATTTTGGAGTTATTGAATGTCGACATTGAAGCATGAATCATATTATATGTTAGGTAATACACTTATTCATTTTTACAGATCCATGGACAAAAAATCAAACCGACTTCATGAAGATTCGGCTTGGCAAGTATATAACCGACAAAAAAGATCTACCCGCCTCAGTAGCCAAACAGGTCAAAGCAGAGATGCCAATTCTCTTTCGTAATCGCAAGTGGAAGGAAATACAGGTAATCTCCTTTGATAATCATATACAGTCGAGGTTGCGTGTTATTTATTCATGCCCATAGAAGTCAGTTTGATTGGAAAACAAGTTGTATTGTGGTAGAAATTAAAGGACTCAAATTTGGAAGTACCGAATCAGTGTGATGTTAATTGAGATTTTTACATTTTAATGACTATAAAATGATGTAAAAGTGCTCAACAGGAGAAGGCGCAGGACTAGGTACGAGTGGAATTTCATTCAGATGTAAACATCAGCACCATAATTTAGAATGTCAATAATTTGCTCAATGACACCATTATGCTATGTTGAATAAACGAAATTTACATAATAAACATCGATTTTAGTCGACAGCCGGGAATACCCTTTTTGAGTTTTTGCGAAGACTCGCTGTTTTTTCCAAAAATATAGAACTATAGAATTTTCAATAATTGATCAGAGGAGTAATCACAGCTTATCCGAATCTGATGACCATAAATGAATTTAAAAATATCATCAATTCAACTACTAGATCACCGAAATTCGATAGAAACTAGCACACCTCAGTATTTTGCAGTGAAAAAAATCTTACTTGAAAATCGTCAATCCACGTTATTTTATTATTTTTTTTATGGGTTGCATCGGCAATAAGCCATCTAAGTACTTCATATTACATGCGTAGTTAATTTGAATAGTGACAAAACCATACAATGTAGGTCACATCACTCATCTAAACGTATTGTTATCTCGCGTATTCTTATGAAGGAAAATCAAAATCGTCACTCTAAGACGAAAAATGATGTCGCGGAATGATGCGTCATTCCGCGACATCAGCAAAAGCTTGCACTTGCTCTGAAAGTGGTCTGAGTAAAAGCTTACCTAGGTCCTAGTGTATATGATATCGAGGGCTTGAAGTGATAGAAATATCATAGGAAACCTAAAAGTCATTCCGTGACCTTGTTTCTGTCATTCTACGACGACTGAAAAATTCCTATTTTGCAAAATCAAAAAGGTTTCCCTGTAAGTCGACCATATGCATTTGTAACGAATGTCTCTAGTGTTATATCAGAGGAATTCGTTCGTAGAAAAGTCATTAAAAGACAGACTTTTTAATTTGAATGAAACGATAGATTTGTGGTGTATCAAATGCATCATTCCGTGACAATATGTGTCTGAGTGGAAATACGAGTAACAGGTTAGATGGTTTGATAAACACACTCAAACTGTTTCATGTAAACAAGATGGGTGTATAGTCTATCAAACGACTTGCAATCAAATTCTAAGGGCATCAGATGATTGAAAAATATTTGGGTGAAGATGGGTAATATCCAACTGTCATCATTCCGTGACGATAAAAATGCACACTAGGATTTTCTACTGCATAAAGAACAGCTTCATCATGAAGTTTGTAGAAATTGAACTTATAAAGGCGTATAAATACTTGTACTAACTCGTAAAAATATGAAGAAATATAGCCTATGTAGAAATAATCTATGAATATCAATGCCAGCGTATCGTCGGCGTGGCCATGCGAACTTGCTTCCACCTCTAAATTCGGTTTGATTCCATGATCATTACATTATACGAGTAGACCGGAGAATCAGATGTGTTCCAGTAAATTAGAGAGTCTGTAGTCTTATCTCTACGAGAGAAAATATGTAACTACTGTATTCTTTATTTGTTACCTACCTTAGCAAAATATCAATTTGTTTTCTTTTCTTCAGGAGTGGTGCTCACTGTCGATGTCAAGCTGAACAACGATAACTATGACGAACGACTATGACTGTGACGAACGATAACTATAACAAATCTATAATCAATATAAATCTGGAATTATACCTGGAATTTTTTACGATGCCATGATGGACTGAAGAAAGGACGATATCTGAAAATGACTATCTATGAATTGATTCAATTGATATTATCTTACATAGTTAACTATATCAGTCAAACAAATCTTTCATATTATAGAAAGACAGAGATACATTATAGCAGTCCGGGTAGCAGATTTCCTGTTTACAAGTTACGTTTGGTGCAGTTGTCTGTTATAATGATATTTCTCGCTCTGTGTAACTGCATTGACATAATTATCTATTTGTTTCGCTAGAATTTCCGCATTTCCATGAATAGGATCAATTGATATTATCTAAGTCTTTGAATCAGACATATCTTTCGTATTAGGAAGACAGAGATAGATCAGGCTATAGCAGTCCGGGTTGCAGATTTCCTGTTTACAAGTTACGTTTGGTGCAGTTGTCTGTTGTAATGATATTTCTCGCTCTGTGTAACTGCATTGACATAATTATCTATTTGTTTCGCTAGAATTTCCGCATTTCCATGAATAGGATCAATTGATATTATCTAAGTCTTTGAATCAGACATATCTTTCGTATTAGGAAGACAGAGATAGATCAGGCTATAGCAGTCCGGGTTGCAGATTTCCTGTTTACAAGTTTCGTTTAGTGCAGTTGTCTGTTATAATGATATTTCTCGCTCTGTGTAACTGCATTGACATAATTATCTATTTGTTTCGCTAGAATTTCCGCATTTCCATGAATAGGATCGATTGATATTATCTTTGAATCAGACATATCTTTCGTATTAGGAAGACAGAGATAGATCAGGCTATAGAAGTCTGGGTTGCAGATTTCCTGTTTACAAGTTTCGTTTAGTGCAGTTGTCTGTTATAATGATATTTCTCGCTCTGTGTAACTGCATTGGCATAATTATCTATTTGTTTCGCTAGAATTTCCGCATTTCCATGAATAGGATCGATTGATATTATCTTTGAATCAGACATATCTTTCGTATTAGGAAGACAGAGATAGATCAGGCTATAGAAGTCTGGGTTGCAGATTTCCTGTTTACAAGTTTCGTTTAGTGCAGTTGTCTGTTATAATGATATTTCTCGCTCTGTGTAACTGCATTGGCATAATTATCCATTTATTTCGCTAGAATTTCCGCATTTCCATGAATAGGATCGATTGATATTATCTAAGTCTTTGAATCAGACAAACAAATCTTTCGTATTAGGAAGACAGAGATAGATTAGGCTATAGCAGTCTGGGTTGCAGATTTCCTGTTTACAAGTTTCGTTTAGTGCAGTTGTCTGTTGTAATGATATTTCTCGCTCTGTGTAGCTGCATTGGCATAATTATCCATTTATTTCGCTAGAATTTCCGCATTTCCATGAATAGGATCGATTGATATTATCTAAGTCTTTGAATCAGACAAACAAATCCTTCGTATTATAGAAAGACAGAGATAGATTATAGCAGTCCGGGTTGCAGATTTCCTGTTTACAAGTTTCGTTTAGTGCAGTTGTCATTTATAATGATATTTCGCGCCCTGTGTAGCTGCATTGGCATAATTATCTATTTGTTTCGCTAGAATTTCCGCATTTCCATGAACTGGATCAATTGATATTATCTAAGTCTTTGAATCAGACATATCTTTCGTATTAGGAAGACAGAGATAGATCAGGCTATAGCAGTCTGGGTTGCAGATTTCCTGTTTACAAGTTTCGTTTAGTGCAGTTGTCTGTTATAATGATATTTCTCGCTCTGTGTAACTGCATTGGCATAATTATCTATTTGTTTCGCTAGAATTTCCGCATTTCCATGAATAGGATCGATTGATATTATCTTTGAATCAGACATATCTTTCGTATTAGGAAGACAGAGATAGATCAGGCTATAGCAGTCTGGGTTGCAGATTTCCTGTTTACAAGTTTCGTTTAGTGCAGTTGTCTGTTATAATGATATTTCTCGCTCTGTGTAACTGCATTGGCATAATTATCCATTTATTTCGCTAGAATTTCCGCATTTCCATGAATGGGATCGATTGATATTATCTAAGTCTTTGAATCAGACAAACAAATCTTTCGTATTAGGAAGACAGAGATAGATTAGGCTATAGCAGTCTGGGTTGCAGATTTCCTGTTTACAAGTTTCGTTTAGTGCAGTTGTCTGTTGTAATGATATTTCTCGCTCTGTGTAGCTGCATTGGCATAATTATCCATTTATTTCGCTAGAATTTCCGCATTTCCATGAATAGGATCGATTGATATTATCTAAGTCTTTGAATCAGACAAACAAATCTTTCGTATTAGGAAGACAGAGATAGATTAGGCTATAGCAGTCTGGGTTGCAGATTTCCTGTTTACAAGTTTCGTTTAGTGCAGTTGTCTGTTATAATGATATTTCTCGCTCTGTGTAACTGCATTGGCATAATTATCTATTTGTTTCGCTAGAATTTCCGCATTTCCATGAATAGGATCGATTGATATTATCTTTGAATCAGACATATCTTTCGTATTAGGAAGACAGAGATAGATCAGGCTATAGCAGTCTGGGTTGCAGATTTCCTGTTTACAAGTTTCGTTTAGTGCAGTTGTCTGTTATAATGATATTTCTCGCTCTGTGTAACTGCATTGGCATAATTATCCATTTATTTCGCTAGAATTTCCGCATTTCCATGAATGGGATCGATTGATATTATCTAAGTCTTTGAATCAGACAAACAAATCTTTCGTATTAGGAAGACAGAGATAGATTAGGCTATAGCAGTCTGGGTTGCAGATTTCCTGTTTACAAGTTTCGTTTAGTGCAGTTGTCTGTTGTAATGATATTTCTCGCTCTGTGTAGCTGCATTGGCATAATTATCCATTTATTTCGCTAGAATTTCCGCATTTCCATGAATAGGATCGATTGATATTATCTAAGTCTTTGAATCAGACAAACAAATCTTTCGTATTAGGAAGACAGAGATAGATTAGGCTATAGCAGTCTGGGTTGCAGATTTCCTGTTTACAAGTTTCGTTTAGTGCAGTTGTCATTTATAATGATATTTCGCGCCCTGTGTAGCTGCATTGGCATAATTATCTATTTGTTTCGCTAGAATTTCCGCATTTCCATGAACTGGATCAATTGATATTATCTAAGTCTTTGAATCAGACATATCTTTCGTATTAGGAAGACAGAGATAGATCAGGCTATAGCAGTCCGGGTTGCAGATTTCCTGTTTACAAGTTACGTTTGGTGCAGTTGTCTGTTGTAATGATATTTCTCGCTCTGTGTAACTGCATTGACATAATTATCTATTTGTTTCGCTAGAATTTCCGCATTTCCATGAATAGGATCAATTGATATTATCTAAGTCTTTGAATCAGACATATCTTTCGTATTAGGAAGACAGAGATAGATCAGGCTATAGCAGTCCGGGTTGCAGATTTCCTGTTTACAAGTTTCGTTTAGTGCAGTTGTCTGTTATAATGATATTTCTCGCTCTGTGTAACTGCATTGGCATAATTATCTATTTGTTTCGCTAGAATTTCCGCATTTCCATGAATAGGATCGATTGATATTATCTTTGAATCAGACATATCTTTCGTATTAGGAAGACAGAGATAGATCAGGCTATAGCAGTCCGGGTTGCAGATTTCCTGTTTACAAGTTTCGTTTAGTGCAGTTGTCTGTTATAATGATATTTCTCGCTCTGTGTAACTGCATTGGCATAATTATCCATTTATTTCGCTAGAATTTCCGCATTTCCATGAATGGGATCGATTGATATTATCTAAGTCTTTGAATCAGACAAACAAATCTTTCGTATTAGGAAGACAGAGATAGATTAGGCTATAGCAGTCTGGGTTGCAGATTTCCTGTTTACAAGTTTCGTTTAGTGCAGTTGTCTGTTGTAATGATATTTCTCGCTCTGTGTAGCTGCATTGGCATAATTATCCATTTATTTCGCTAGAATTTCCGCATTTCCATGAATAGGATCGATTGATATTATCTAAGTCTTTGAATCAGACAAACAAATCTTTCGTATTAGGAAGACAGAGATAGATTAGGCTATAGCAGTCTGGGTTGCAGATTTCCTGTTTACAAGTTTCGTTTAGTGCAGTTGTCTGTTATAATGATATTTCTCGCTCTGTGTAACTGCATTGGCATAATTATCTATTTGTTTCGCTAGAATTTCCGCATTTCCATGAATAGGATCGATTGATATTATCTTTGAATCAGACATATCTTTCGTATTAGGAAGACAGAGATAGATCAGGCTATAGCAGTCTGGGTTGCAGATTTCCTGTTTACAAGTTTCGTTTAGTGCAGTTGTCTGTTATAATGATATTTCTCGCTCTGTGTAACTGCATTGGCATAATTATCCATTTATTTCGCTAGAATTTCCGCATTTCCATGAATGGGATCGATTGATATTATCTAAGTCTTTGAATCAGACAAACAAATCTTTCGTATTAGGAAGACAGAGATAGATTAGGCTATAGCAGTCTGGGTTGCAGATTTCCTGTTTACAAGTTTCGTTTAGTGCAGTTGTCTGTTGTAATGATATTTCTCGCTCTGTGTAGCTGCATTGGCATAATTATCCATTTATTTCGCTAGAATTTCCGCATTTCCATGAATAGGATCGATTGATATTATCTAAGTCTTTGAATCAGACAAACAAATCTTTCGTATTAGGAAGACAGAGATAGATTAGGCTATAGCAGTCTGGGTTGCAGATTTCCTGTTTACAAGTTTCGTTTAGTGCAGTTGTCTGTTATAATGATATTTCTCGCTCTGTGTAACTGCATTGGCATAATTATCTATTTGTTTCGCTAGAATTTCCGCATTTCCATGAATAGGATCGATTGATATTATCTTTGAATCAGACATATCTTTCGTATTAGGAAGACAGAGATAGATCAGGCTATAGCAGTCTGGGTTGCAGATTTCCTGTTTACAAGTTTCGTTTAGTGCAGTTGTCTGTTATAATGATATTTCTCGCTCTGTGTAACTGCATTGGCATAATTATCCATTTATTTCGCTAGAATTTCCGCATTTCCATGAATGGGATCGATTGATATTATCTAAGTCTTTGAATCAGACAAACAAATCTTTCGTATTAGGAAGACAGAGATAGATTAGGCTATAGCAGTCTGGGTTGCAGATTTCCTGTTTACAAGTTTCGTTTAGTGCAGTTGTCTGTTGTAATGATATTTCTCGCTCTGTGTAGCTGCATTGGCATAATTATCCATTTATTTCGCTAGAATTTCCGCATTTCCATGAATAGGATCGATTGATATTATCTAAGTCTTTGAATCAGACAAACAAATCTTTCGTATTAGGAAGACAGAGATAGATTAGGCTATAGCAGTCTGGGTTGCAGATTTCCTGTTTACAAGTTTCGTTTAGTGCAGTTGTCATTTATAATGATATTTCGCGCCCTGTGTAGCTGCATTGGCATAATTATCTATTTGTTTCGCTAGAATTTCCGCATTTCCATGAACTGGATCAATTGATATTATCTAAGTCTTTGAATCAGACATATCTTTCGTATTAGGAAGACAGAGATAGATCAGGCTATAGCAGTCCGGGTTGCAGATTTCCTGTTTACAAGTTACGTTTGGTGCAGTTGTCTGTTGTAATGATATTTCTCGCTCTGTGTAACTGCATTGACATAATTATCTATTTGTTTCGCTAGAATTTCCGCATTTCCATGAATAGGATCAATTGATATTATCTAAGTCTTTGAATCAGACATATCTTTCGTATTAGGAAGACAGAGATAGATTAGGCTATAGCAGTCTGGGTTGCAGATTTCCTGTTTACAAGTTTCGTTTAGTGCAGTTGTCTGTTGTACTGATATTTCTCGCTCTGTGTAACTGCATTGGCATAATTATCTATTTGTTTCGCTAGAATTTCCGCATTTCCATGAATAGGATCGATTGATATTATCTTTGAATCAGACATATCTTTCGTATTAGGAAGACAGAGATAGATCAGGCTATAGCAGTCTGGGTTGCAGATTTCCTGTTTACAAGTTTCGTTTAGTGCAGTTGTCTGTTATAATGATATTTCTCGCTCTGTGTAACTGCATTGGCATAATTATCCATTTATTTCGCTAGAATTTCCGCATTTCCATGAATGGGATCGATTGATATTATCTAAGTCTTTGAATCAGACAAACAAATCTTTCGTATTAGGAAGACAGAGATAGATTAGGCTATAGCAGTCTGGGTTGCAGATTTCCTGTTTACAAGTTTCGTTTAGTGCAGTTGTCTGTTGTAATGATATTTCTCGCTCTGTGTAGCTGCATTGGCATAATTATCCATTTATTTCGCTAGAATTTCCGCATTTCCATGAATAGGATCGATTGATATTATCTAAGTCTTTGAATCAGACAAACAAATCTTTCGTATTAGGAAGACAGAGATAGATTAGGCTATAGCAGTCTGGGTTGCAGATTTCCTGTTTACAAGTTTCGTTTAGTGCAGTTGTCTGTTGTAATGATATTTCTCGCTCTGTGTAGCTGCATTGGCATAATTATCCATTTATTTCGCTAGAATTTCCGCATTTCCATGAACTGGATCAATTGATATTATCGAAGTCTTTGAATCAGACATATCTTTCGTATTATAGGAAGACAGAGATAGATCAGGCTATAGCAGTCCGGGTTGCAGATTTCCTGTTTACAAGTTACGTTTGGTGCAGTTGTCTGTTGTAATGATATTTCTCGCTCTGTGTAGCTGCATTGACATAATTATCTATTTGTTTCGCTAGAATTTCCACATTTCCATGAACTGGATCAATTGATATTATCGAAGTCTTTGAATCAGACAAACAAATCTTTCGTATTATAGAAAGACAGAGATAGATTAGGCTATAGCAGTCTGGGTTGCAGATTTCCTGTTTACAAGTTTCGTTTAGTGCAGTTGTCTGTTATAATGATATTTCGCGCCCCGTGTAGCTGCATTGACATAATTATCCATTTGTTTCGCTAGAATTTCCGCATTTCCATGAATATGATCAATTGATATTGTCTAAGTCTTTGAATCAGACAAACAAATCTTTCGTATTATAGAAAGACAGAGATCAGTCCGGGTTGCAGACTTCCTGTTTACAAGTTACGTTTGGTGCAGTTGTCTGTTATAATGATATTTCTCGCTCTGTGTAGCTGGATTGACATAATTATCTATTTGTTTCGCTAGAATTTCCAATATGTATGAATAGGATCAATTGATATTATCTAAGTATTTGAATCAGACAAACAAATCTTTCGTATTATAGAAAGACAGAGATAGATTATAGCAGTTCGGGTTGCAGATTTCCTGTTTACAAGTTACGTTTGGTGCAGTTGTCTGTTGTAATGATATTTCGCGCTCTGTGTAGCTGCATTGACATAATTATCTATTTATTTCGCTAGAATTTCCGCATTTCCATGAATAGGATCGATTGATATTATCTAAGTCTTTGAATCAGACAAACAAATCTTTCGTATTAGGAAGACACAGATAGATCAGGCTATAGCAGTCTGGGTTGCAGATTTCCTGTTTACAAGTTTCGTTTGGTGCAGTTGTCTGTTGTAATGATATTTCGCGCCCTGTGTAGCTGCATTGACATAATTATCTATTTGTTTTGCAAGAATTTCCGCATTTCCATGAATAGGATCAATTGATATTATCTAAGTCTTTGAATCAGACATATCTTTCGTATTAGGAAGACAGAGATAGATCAGGATATAGCAGTCCGGGTTGCAGATTTCCTGTTTACAAGTTTCGTTTAGTGCAGTTGTCTGTTATAATGATATTTCGCGCCCTGTGTAGCTGCATTGGCATAATTATCTATTTGTTTCGCTAGAATTTCCGCATTTCCATGAATAGGATCGATTGATATTATCTAAGTCTTTGAATCAGACAAACAAATCTTTCGTATTAGGAAGACACAGATAGATCAGGCTATAGCAGTCTGGGTTGCAGATTTCCTGTTTACAAGTTTCGTTTAGTGCAGTTGTCTGTTGTAATGATATTTCGCGCCCTGTGTAGCTGCATTGACATAATTATCTATTTGTTTTGCAAGAATTTCCGCATTTCCATGAACTGGATCAATTGATATTATCGAAGTCTTTGAATCAGACATATCTTTCGTATTAGGAAGACAGAGATAGATCAGGATATAGCAGTCCGGGTTGCAGATTTCCTGTTTACAAGTTTCGTTTAGTGCAGTTGTCTGTTATAATGATATTTCGCGCCCTGTGTAGCTGCATTGGCATAATTATCTATTTGTTTCGCTAGAATTTCCGCATTTTCATGAACTGGATCAATTGATATTATCGAAGTCTTTGAATCAGACATATCTTTCGTATTAGGAAGACAGAGATAGATCAGGCTATAGCAGTCCGGTTGCAGATTTCCTGTTTACAAGTTACGTTTGGTGCAGTTGTCTGTTATAATGATATTTCTCGCTCTGTGTAACTGCATTGACATAATTATCTATTTGTTTCGCTAGAATTTCCGCATTTCCATGAATAGGATCGATTGATATTATCTTTGAATCAGACATATCTTTCGTATTAGGAAGACAGAGATAGATCAGGCTATAGCAGTCTGGGTTGCAGATTTCCTGTTTACAAGTTTCGTTTAGTGCAGTTGTCTGTTATAATGATATTTCTCGCTCTGTGTAACTGCATTGGCATAATTATCCATTTATTTCGCTAGAATTTCCGCATTTCCATGAATAGGATCGATTGATATTATCTAAGTCTTTGAATCAGACAAACAAATCTTTCGTATTAGGAAGACAGAGATAGATTAGGCTATAGCAGTCTGGGTTGCAGATTTCCTGTTTACAAGTTTCGTTTAGTGCAGTTGTCTGTTGTACTGATATTTCTCGCTCTGTGTAGCTGCATTGGCATAATTATCCATTTATTTCGCTAGAATTTCCGCATTTCCATGAATAGGATCGATTGATATTATCTAAGTCTTTGAATCAGACAAACAAATCCTTCGTATTATAGAAAGACAGAGATAGATTATAGCAGTCCGGGTTGCAGATTTCCTGTTTACAAGTTACGTTTGGTGCAGTTGTCTGTTATAATGATATTTCGCGCTCTGTGTAGCTGGATTGACATAATTATCTATTTGTTTCGCTAGAATTTCCAATATGTATGAATAGGATCAATTGATATTATCTAAGTATTTGAATCAGACAAACAAATCTTTCGTATTATAGAAAGACAGAGATAGATTATAGCAGTTCGGGTTGCAGATTTCCTGTTTACAAGTTACGTTTGGTGCAGTTGTCTGTTGTAATGATATTTTGCGCTCTGTGTAGCTGCATTGACATAATTATCTATTTATTTCGCTAGAATTTCCGCATTTCCATGAATAGGATCGATTGATATTATCTAAGTCTTTGAATCAGACAGACAAATCTTTCGTATTAGGAAGACACAGATAGATTAGGCTATAGCAGTCTGGGTTGCAGATTTCCTGTTTACAAGTTTCGTTTAGTGCAGTTGTCTGTTATAATGATATTTCGCGCCCTGTGTAGCTGCATTGGCATCATTATCTATTTGTTTCGCTAGAATTTCCGCATTTTCATGAACTGGATCAATTGATATTATCGAAGTCTTTGAATCAGACATATCTTTCGTATTAGGAAGACAGAGATAGATCAGGCTATAGCAGTCCGGGTTGCAGATTTCCTGTTTACAAGTTACGTTTGGTGCAGTTGTCTGTTATAATGATATTTCTCGCTCTGTGTAACTGCATTGACATAATTATCTATTTGTTTTGCTAGAATTTCCGCATTTCCATGAATAGGATCGATTGATATTATCTTTGAATCAGACATATCTTTCGTATTAGGAAGACAGAGATAGATCAGGCTATAGCAGTCTGGGTTGCAGATTTCCTGTTTACAGTTTCGTTTAGTGCAGTTGTCTGTTATAATGATATTTCTCGCTCTGTGTAACTGCATTGGCATAATTATCCATTTATTTCGCTAGAATTTCCGCATTTCCATGAATATGATCAATTGATATTGTCTAAGTCTTTGAATCAGACAAACAAATCTTTCGTATTATAGAAAGACAGAGATCAGTCCGGGTTGCAGATTTCCTGTTTACAAGTTACGTTTAGTGCAGTTGTCTGTTATAATGATATTTCGCGCTCTGTGTAACTGCATTGGCATAATTATCCATTTATTTCGCTAGAATTTCCGCATTTCCATGAATAGGATCGATTGATATTATCTAAGTCTTTGAATCAGACAAACAAATCTTTCGTATTAGGAAGACAGAGATAGATTAGGCTATAGCAGTCTGGGTTGCAGATTTCCTGTTTACAAGTTTCGTTTAGTGCAGTTGTCTGTTATAATGATATTTCGCGCCCTGTGTAGCTGCATTGGCATAATTATCTATTTGTTTCGCTAGAATTTCCGCATTTTCATGAACTGGATCAATTGATATTATCGAAGTCTTTGAATCAGACATATCTTTCGTATTAGGAAGACAGAGAGAGATCAGGCTATAGCAGTCCGGGTTGCAGATTTCCTGTTTACAAGTTACGTTTGGTGCAGTTGTCTGTTATAATGATATTTCTCGCTCTGTGTAACTGCATTGACATAATTATCTATTTGTTTCGCTAGAATTTCCGCATTTCCATGAATAGGATCGATTGATATTATCTTTGAATCAGACATATCTTTCGTATTAGGAAGACAGAGATAGATCAGGCTATAGCAGTCTGGGTTGCAGATTTCCTGTTTACAAGTTTCGTTTAGTGCAGTTGTCTGTTATAATGATATTTCGCGCTCTGTGTAACTGCATTGGCATAATTATCCATTTATTTCGCTAGAATTTCCGCATTTCCATGAATAGGATCGATTGATATTATCTAAGTCTTTGAATCAGACAAACAAATCTTTCGTATTAGGAAGACAGAGATAGATTAGGCTATAGCAGTCTGGGTTGCAGATTTCCTGTTTACAAGTTTCGTTTAGTGCAGTTGTCTGTTGTAATGATATTTCTCGCTCTGTGTAGCTGCATTGGCATAATTATCCATTTATTTCGCTAGAATTTCCGCATTTCCATGAATAGGATCAATTGATATTATCTAAGTCTTTGAATCAGACAAACAAATCTTTCGTATTATAGAAAGACAGAGATCAGTCCGGGTTGCAGATTTCCTGTTTACAAGTTACGTTTAGTGCAGTTGTCTGTTATAATGATATTTCGCGCTCTGTGTAGCTGGATTGACATAATTATCTATTTGTTTTGCTAGAATTTCCGCATTTCCATGAATCGACTGATATTGTCTAAGTCTTTGAATCAGACATATCTTTCGTATTAGGAAGACACAGATAGATTAGGCTATAGCAGTCTGGGTTGCAGATTTCCTGTTTACAAGTTTCGTTTGGTGCAGTTGTCTGTTGTAATGATATTTCGCGCCCTGTGTAGCTGCATTGACATAATTATCTATTTGTTTTGCAAGAATTTCCGCATTTCCATGAATAGGATCAATTGATATTATCTAAGTCTTTGAATCAGACATATCTTTCGTATTAGGAAGACAGAGATAGATTATAGCAGTCCGGGTTGCAGATTTCCTGTTTACAAGTTTCGTTTAGTGCAGTTGTCTGTTATAATGATATTTCGCGCTCTGTGTAACTGCATTGGCATAATTATCCATTTATTTCGCTAGAATTTCCGCATTTCCATGAATGGGATCGATTGATATTATCTAAGTCTTTGAATCAGACAAACAAATCTTTCGTATTAGGAAGACAGAGATAGATTAGGCTATAGCAGTCTGGGTTGCAGATTTCCTGTTTACAAGTTTCGTTTAGTGCAGTTGTCTGTTGTAATGATATTTCGCGCCCTGTGTAGCTGCATTGGCATAATTATCTATTTGTTTTGCAAGAATTTCCGCATTTTCATGAACTGGATCAATTGATATTATCGAAGTCTTTGAATCAGACATATCTTTCGTATTATAGGAAGACAGAGATAGATCAGGCTATAGCAGTCCGGTTGCAGATTTCCTGTTTACAAGTTACGTTTGGTGCAGTTGTCTGTTATAATGATATTTCTCGCTCTGTGTAACTGCATTGACATAATTATCTATTTGTTTCGCTAGAATTTCCGCATTTCCATGAATAGGATCGATTGATATTATCTTTGAATCAGACATATCTTTCGTATTAGGAAGACAGAGATAGATCAGGCTATAGCAGTCTGGGTTGCAGATTTCCTGTTTACAAGTTTCGTTTAGTGCAGTTGTCTGTTATAATGATATTTCTCGCTCTGTGTAACTGCATTGGCATAATTATCCATTTATTTCGCTAGAATTTCCGCATTTCCATGAATAGGATCGATTGATATTATCTAAGTCTTTGAATCAGACAAACAAATCTTTCGTATTAGGAAGACAGAGATAGATTAGGCTATAGCAGTCTGGGTTGCAGATTTCCTGTTTACAAGTTTCGTTTAGTGCAGTTGTCTGTTGTAATGATATTTCTCGCTCTGTGTAGCTGCATTGGCATAATTATCCATTTATTTCGCTAGAATTTCCGCATTTCCATGAATAGGATCGATTGATATTATCTAAGTCTTTGAATCAGACAAACAAATCCTTCGTATTATAGAAAGACAGAGATAGATTATAGCAGTCCGGGTTGCAGATTTCCTGTTTACAAGTTTCGTTTAGTGCAGTTGTCTGTTATAATGATATTTCTCGCTCTGTGTAACTGCATTGACATAATTATCTATTTGATTCGCTAGAATTTCCGCATTTCCATGAATAGGATCGATTGATATTATCTTTGAATCAGACATATCTTTCGTATTAGGAAGACAGAGATAGATCAGGCTATAGCAGTCTGGGTTGCAGATTTCCTGTTTACAAGTTTCGTTTAGTGCAGTTGTCTGTTATAATGATATTTCGCGCTCTGTGTAACTGCATTGGCATAATTATCCATTTATTTCGCTAGAATTTCCGCATTTCCATGAATAGGATCGATTGATATTATCTAAGTCTTTGAATCAGACAAACAAATCTTTCGTATTAGGAAGACAGAGATAGATTAGGCTATAGCAGTCTGGGTTGCAGATTTCCTGTTTACAAGTTTCGTTTAGTGCAGTTGTCGGTTGTAATGATATTTCTCGCTCTGTGTAGATGCATTGACATAATTATCTATTTGTTTCGCTAGAATTTCCGCATTTCCATGAATAGGATCGATTGATATTATCTAAGTCTTTGAATCAGACAAACAAATCCTTCGTATTATAGAAAGACAGAGATAGATTATAGCAGTCCGGGTTGCAGATTTCCTGTTTACAAGTTTCGTTTAGTGCAGTTGTCTGTTATAATGATATTTCGCGCCCTGTGTAGCTGCATTGGCATAATTATCTATTTGTTTCGCTAGAATTTCCGCATTTCCATGAACTGGATCAATTGATATTATCGAAGTCTTTGAATCAGACATATCTTTCGTATTATAGGAAGACAGAGATAGATTAGGCTATAGCAGTCTGGGTTGCAGATTTCCTGTTTACAAGTTACGTTTGGTGCAGTTGTCTGTTATAATGATATTTCTCGCTCTGTGTAACTGCATTGACATAATTATCTATTTGTTTCGCTAGAATTTCCGCATTTCCATGAACTGGATCAATTGATATTATCGAAGTCTTTGAATCAGACATATCTTTCGTATTAGGAAGACAGAGATAGATCTGGCTATAGCAGTCCGGGTTGCAGATTTCCTGTTTACAAGTTTCGTTTAGTGCAGTTGTCTGTTATAATGATATTTCTCGCTCTGTGTAACTGCATTGACATAATTATCTATTTGTTTCGCTAGAATTTCCGCATTTCCATGAATAGGATCGATTGATATTATCTTTGAATCAGACATATCTTTCGTATTAGGAAGACAGAGATAGATCAGGCTATAGCAGTCTGGGTTGCAGATTTCCTGTTTACAAGTTTCGTTTAGTGCAGTTGTCTGTTATAATGATATTTCGCGCTCTGTGTAACTGCATTGGCATAATTATCCATTTATTTCGCTAGAATTTCCGCATTTCCATGAATGGGATCGATTGATATTATCTAAGTCTTTGAATCAGACAAACAAATCTTTCGTATTAGGAAGACAGAGATAGATCAGGCTATGGCAGTCTGGGTTGCAGATTTCCTGTTTACAAGTTTCGTTTAGTGCAGTTGTCTGTTGTAATGATATTTCTCGCTCTGTGTAGCTGCATTGACATAATTATCTATTTGTTTTGCTAGAATTTCCGCATTTCCATGAATAGGATCGATTGATATTATCTAAGTCTTTGAATCAGACAAACAAATCCTTCGTATTATAGAAAGACAGAGATAGATTATAGCAGTCCGGGTTGCAGATTTCCTGTTTACAAGTTTCGTTTAGTGCAGTTGTCTGTTATAATGATATTTCGCGCCCTGTGTAGCTGCATTGGCATAATTATCTATTTGTTTCGCTAGAATTTCCGCATTTCCATGAACTGGATCAATTGATATTATCGAAGTCTTTGAATCAGACATATCTTTCGTATTATAGGAAGACAGAGATAGATAAGGCTATAGCAGTCTGGGTTGCAGATTTCCTGTTTACAAGTTACGTTTGGTGCAGTTGTCTGTTATAATGATATTTCTCGCTCTGTGTAACTGCATTGACATAATTATCTATTTGTTTTGCTAGAATTTCCGCATTTCCATGAATAGGATCAATTGATATTATCTAAGTATTTGAATCAGACAAACAAATCTTTCGTATTATAGAAAGACAGAGATAGATTATAGCAGTTCGGGTTGCAGATTTCCTGTTTACAAGTTTCGTTTGGTGCAGTTGTCTGTTGTAATGATATTTCTCGCTCTGTGTAGCTGCATTGACATAATTATCTATTTATTTCGCTAGAATTTCCGCATTTCCATGAATAGGATCGACTGATATTGTCTAAGTCTTTGAATCAGACAAACAAATCTTTCGTATTAGGAAGACAGAGATAGATTAGGCTATAGCAGTCTGGGTTGCAGATTTCCTGTTTACAGTTTCGTTTGGTGCAGTTGTGTGTTGTAATGATATTTCGCGCCCTGTGTAGCTGCATTGACATAATTATCTATTTGTTTTGCAAGAATTTCCGCATATCTGTGAATTGGATCAATTTATATGATCTAAGTCTTTGAATCAGACAAACAAATCTTTCGTATTAGGAAGACAGAGATAGATTATAGCAGTCCGCAGATACATATTATAGATCCGCAGTTGCAGATCTCTTTCTAAAAGTTTATTGTGATATGCTTTTACCGGTTAGGCCTACTGTTACTTTGCATTCTTTGTTAGCATTGCATACTTTTGTAGTTGAATTTTGTCAGAAATGTTCATGTAGTTCCTGTTTCATACGATACAGGAACAGCATCTTAACTTATCTAACGTACGTATTGGGCCAACTTTACAGTAGTGGCTTTTGCTGAATGTGAGTCGTTAACGTTGATCAAGACGACTGGTCCAAAGGCAGTTCATATCTAGTCTTCGTACTGTTCTGTTCAGTGCTCAATACATCATAAATTCTGGAAATATAGGAATTATGCCAGGACGCAATTTCATACTTGCATAAAGGGGAAATCGACAACTTGAATATGAGTTCATTAAAAAATACAAGTTGCCGATTTCCCGGTTTCATGTGTCCTAAAACATTTTTTAAAAACGTGAATTTCTTCGAAACTACTAAACTATTGAACGTAAGTTTACATTCTATATCTGCTACTGAGTTGGTGGATAAAATGCGTGGATAGCGAGGAATGCTGTGTCATATTAACAAAAGTTGTAGATTTCCGAACTATACAAGTTCTTTGGCTGAGGTTGCAGACTTCCGGCATCTACAATTATGTGTGTACCCGTCCTTTGCTAAAGATAGTTGGGTCTCCAGTTATGTGAAGAGAAACTTCACTGTCAACACCTTTGACAGCATCGATAAAAGAAGTAGAGCTCTAACTCTCTTGGCATCGAAGCTGGAAACAAAACCAAATCTCGTCTCAAGTGTAATGGTCGCTCTGATAGAGATCTCGTTATTAACAAACGCTCGCGTAAATAAAAAACTATTTTAATGAAAATAAAGCTGCTCTAAATATTGATTTTATTAGTGATAGTTTTCTCGCAAAATTAATTATCGTATTCGTAAATATAAACTTGACATTAAATTCGCAAATTAAAGTAACCTAAAATTATGTTACTTATTTCGAAACAAGAATAATAATAATACACGCTAACTAATTGTTTTCTTTGTAGTAACTTCTTAATCATAAAAATTGCAATATTATAGTTTTGTTCTTTATCCGTTTATTTGTCATTTTAGTTCTAATAGTTACATAGATGATCTTCACGCCCTTTTCGTTTGAGATTTGATGAACATCGCAATGTAGCCACCCCATTGGGTGGTTCAATGTGCCCCACGCATGAGGCACATTGAGCCACTTAGGTAGAAATTTCAAAATTAAAATTGTGAGGAGATTAAATGTCACAAAAACGTTCAACAACTCAGAGATTACTAAGGATATCTTCAACCTTTCATCCGAGTTTGATTTTGGTTCATTTGATTTAGTATATTCAAACTGTTGAGGAAAGATCAAAAACATGTTCAATGTGCCCTACCCGCCCCTATCAAGAATGGAGATGCAGCAAGTCCTCTGACTGATCGCTGTTTGAAATGTACCGCGAACTGTATTGAAGACTGACGTCAGTATATTGCTAACTTTGGATTGCCCTGTCAAAGCCAGTATCAACGAATCACAACTATAATTCGAAAATTGATCTGTACTTCGCTGTGATTGCCTGGCATGATGTTATTAAATATAAATACACATGTCAACGGATTCTCATCGAAGATCGCACCCACAAACTGAAAGCTGTAACAAATACGCGAGTGACTCACAAACAAAAGCAGTTTAACTTAAATTAATAATGGCAGTTTTTCAATTAAGCAATCAAGCAGATTTTTAGAGTCATAACCACACATTTTCACTAAAAGTTGACGTATCTTAATGAACAATACGTCAAATAAAAGCCTAGGATTTGACTGTTCATCTCATGCGGGTTTCATCTCTTCATCAACGCGATTTCATGTTTAAAAATTATGATTTGTGAAGTGGGTTTTACTTCTGTAGAGGCACATTAGGTAATGAGTAGACGTGTTATATACTGTCATCAATTCATCATGAAAAATGCAAATTATCATATCATTGTAATAACATCAGGATAAGCTTAACGATGTAAAATGTGGAACGCCTTTATTTCTGAACAAATATTGCCAGTGAGAGCTATGCGTACAATAATAAAATTACTAAATCCTGTACAAATTATAACTAACAACCGATGGAGAGAAATATTTATAGATCAGCTTACCTATTAACAACTTGATTGTTCGAGTCATAGCAGTGACTTACATTTTGCATAAATTAGTCAATTCCGTTTCTTAGATTGTGTCATTCGCTTCCAAGAGATAATAAAGTCGATTGCCATGTATCCTGATTCCATCGATGTAGAAGTCAAATGACAAATCATGAAATATACGAATGAAACTTTGGAAGTGTGGAGACAATTTATTGTTAAATGATTCTGAAGAAAAATGAGATAACACTGCGCACTCGGAAGTCGTAATATATGTGTAATTTGTTGGGAGATTTATTGAAGGAAGCCAATCTAAGAGATCCTCGAAATCGGTGATATCATCCTTGGGAATTCGAATGATCAAGTTTCCATTCTTGTGTTCTCTCCTTCCATGCGAGCTGTTGCCGTTGATGCGTTTTCCACAAAAAGTTTGGTTTGGTTGGTGAAGATGCCGAGGTATAGTAAGATGGAAAGTTGTTGAAAACACTGGGAACTGCCGAAGATTTGAGTTGCAATAGTTTCAATTCTTTTCTGGGACGCTTAGATGATATTGAATTGTTGACTTGTCTTGATCAAATCATTTTCGAGGAAGTGCAGAGAACAAATTCGCGAAGAATTTTCCATCTTGCCTCAAAGTCGGTGTCACCATTCCAATACCCAAATCAAGTCCTGCTAAAATTGGTAACTTGAGACCTATCTCTATTCTACCTACACTGAGTAAGATCATGGAGAAGTGCATTTACAACAACTTACGAGATGTATTTATACAAAACTACGATAAACATCAGCATGGTTTTCGCCCTGGTGCCTCTACTGTGACCGCCATCATATCACTGCATGAATTTGTGTCAAGCAAAATCGACGACCCCGAAGTTCAAGGTATTGCCTTGATAAGCATCGATATCTCAAAGGCCTTTGACTGCATTTCCCACAACTCCCTTATAAAGAAATTGATATTGGATGGTCTACCACACGGTTTCGTTTCATGGTTGGAAAGCTACCTGATGAATCGCCATAACTTCGTTCGTGTCGATGGAGAATACAGTGAGTCATACAGTATACTATCCGGTGTGATTCAGGGATCGACTTTAGGTCCTTATCTATTCTGCATGTATACAAATGATTTTTCGCCGTATTATGAAAGTACGCATGTTGTAAAATATGCCGATGACATTTATCTTGCAGTTTTGTTGTCCGACGATACTTCACCCACGAATCCCGTACTAATGGAAATCGACAATGCGGACAGATGGTGTGCTTCTAAGGATCTATGCTTGAATAGAAGGAAAACAAGGATTATGTTTTGTGGTCGCAATTTTTCGGTTGATATTCCGCGCGACATAACTGTTGTGAATAACTTTCAGATTCTGGGTGTGAGTTTTGACCAAAATCTCAGCTTTGCTCCCTACATCAACAAGATCAAATCCAAAGCATCTTCCCGATTCCACGCTCTTAGACAACTACGCCCCCTTGTTTCACAAGCAGAACTGCACAGTATATATGTTTCCTACATTCGCTCTATAATGGAGTACGCTTGTCCCTGCTTTTGTGGTGTCAATGTCAAACTTTCCAGCATGCTAGAACGTGTTGATAAACGAGCCCACAACATTATTTATTTCGGTGAAAGTTATGACAAATGTGACTGTTTCCGCAATTGTATTGGACATCGTCGACTCTTGCTGGCTAAGAATTTGTTTTTGAAAATCTGTCATAACAGCGAGCATGTTCTGTCTGACTTCCTACCGTCAAAACTTCCGCATACTCAGAAATTCCGATCGTTCTTTTGCCGTACTCATTCACGTTCACGCTCATTTTTTCCTTTCATGACATGTTACGTTAATTCTCTTGCCCAGAAATAATTTTTGCTGTTTACTTGGATTACCTCATTTTATTGTAACTATATATTTTTGTAACTTTCTTGTAATGTATGTTTTTCATTCACTCAAATACAAACACTACTACTACTACTACTAAGACAAGGTTGGAAGGAAGACGCTTCTTTGGCCAAAATTATCGACATCCTCTCGTTTAATTGCTCTTATCCATTTGTCGCGAAGAGTCTGGTCATGAGATAATGCAAAAAACGAAATATGCACATTCGTTGAGTTATCTGATGTGCTTTAGTGCACATGCTGTTTATTATCGTAGACTGATCTGCAGGGCGCGCTGCTTTCCCAGTTAGGCGCACGCATAATATGTTTTGAGACAAGCTAACCAACTTGATGATATAGCAACGCATCGATCAATCAGATGACGCTTGCCTCACATATTTGCATGCAGATTCGGCAGATCACTGTGAGGACGAAGGACAAAGGCAGAATTATGACTGCGTGTGCACACACTGTTGTGCTGTCCTGTATGGAACTTCCCGTGAACAGCAGCTCAATGAATTGCCAATGAATTGCGCTTTGCGCTATCGAAGAATGAAATCTACCAGTCCTGAGTCTGTATAGAGTGTGGACTATTCGTGAAAATCTATTCGTGCTCTAGATATCTCACAATGGCTAGAAATAGAAGGTTGGAAGAAGCCCTTTCAAAAGGAATTACCCTAATTCACGGTCGTTCGGAGATAGCGAAAATATAGACAGATAAATGGCTACTTAAAACAGCACAACAATGTGTTCTCAGCAGGGTTTTCAACTTTCAAAAGAATGTTTTTCTTTCGTTTGCTTTCTCGTAGCGTTTGAGTACTAGCAACATTTTCTGCGCTGCAGTAAAGAATGTGCAACAGATTAATGCACCGATTAAAATCGGGCTGTTTTAATGTAGGATTGCATACACACATAATACATTAACATGCGTTTTTCTTCTTGTCAGGATGTTCTGTGAATTTCCATGTAATTCTATCTACATTTTGAATCACTCAAAAATAAAATACAAGTAACGGAGACAGAACTGTTGACCCATAGCTGCCGCTATAGTAGACATGTATTGATATCTTCACTTACCACATGCTGCCGGAAATCTGGCCCTGATATCTGGTATGAGGAATTCTGTAATCCTTTTTGCAAGAGGTTGCCATTTTGTCTTTCATCTTTGCCACTTGCAAAGAAGCAGAATGTGCTGACTATGCTCCTCGAGCGCAGCAGGAGTCCTCTGTTGTAAATCACAGCAGTGTTTAAGTTATATAGATCACACGAATTGGAGTGGACGACATTTCCTAATAATTGTCCAATCAGAGTTGCTGTCGGCATATAGGGAGAACATGCCGACACTTCCGATTTTCTAATCATCATGTCGGTGCAGCCGTCACTTAGCCGATGGGTACCGACAACACCTGTGTCGGCATTCACTCGGTGCGCCGACACGGTTGACAGCCGACACTGCCCGACTATTTGCCGAGTAATCGCCGACGATGTTTTTCACCGGGACTGGTATTGGATTGTAGGCCAATGGTATCTTGAGACAGGTCTGCAGACGGAAATTCAGAAGAATGGTTTGATTTTTGTAGAAAATTATTCAAATAGCTTTGTTTCAACTTCTTTTTCTCTCTGAAATATAAAAATTATCACAATCAGTTAATATGTATATAATCTAACAGTTAACGTGTTTTAAATTTACTTTTCATTGCTTGTATTTATTCTCTTCATAGCACCGAAAAAAGTTAGGTTGTACGAGCGTATTACAAGTAGTCACGCAGTGGTCCGTATTCACTGAAAGAAATGTAGATACGTACGTACGTAAATGCTGCCATTTATACATGTATTCCCAGGCCCAGTAGCGAGGGGTGGTCTGACGAGGTAGGCTACCGCTGCCCTATAGATATAGACCCCTTATAGACAATAATTCGCTTATTTTGTGACTACCCATAGGCCTACTTAGGCCTAAACCTAACTTGTATCTCATCACCAAATTCTACAAGGGGCCTACAATAATTTAAACAGGTAATCAACCATACATGTAGGCCTAGTGTAAGCCAAATTTTAGCTATCCACAAGTTTGCATTGTTGCAGATTGTATGTATTTACTATTTACCTGCAGAGGAAACGATGACAAACGCGTAAAATTTTCCTTACAATTCAACACAAATCAAATGCAAATTTAAAAAACTTCGAAAAGTTCATTGCAGCAAATGACCTTGGCAATTTTTTTCATTAAAACAAGTACTTTTCTTCATAGAGTAAATATAAGTGAGCATACTTAAATTCATCTTTCAGATGCCGGAAATATCTATCCAATTTGAATCTAATTTTAGCAAAAACAAGAAAATACTTCAAAAATTAAAAAATGAAGAATAACATCGGAAGTTTTTGACGAGATAAATCTAAGTTTGGTAACTGCACAAAATTACTTTGGTGACTGCACAAAAAAATTGGTGACTGCACATTTTGTGCCTGGCTGCACGTTAGAATAAACCCTGAATATATTTATATTCACTTCTCTGTTCCTCTTTTACCAAGGATTTCTTTTGTCTGGTAAAGGCATAATGAATGATGCTCTAGCCATTGAGTAGAACATTCATCATCAGGATGAAATTAATGACCATAGAGCACGTTAGTGACCATTATCTCCGATTATTTTAAGTTGTTTCTAGCTTCATGGTACAGAAGTTAGGCCTAATCCTATCACTCTATGGGCCTAGTTGCTGCCAGAAGCTGCTTCATAACTGGGGGATGAGCTTGAGTTTGTCATATCGGCTTGGGAGAAATATTTCTTTTGTAAGCAACGACACGAATAATTAATAATTATGTGACGCCCTGTCGTGTTGTCGTCGTGTCGAGCTATGCATCTTTGGAGTTATGGTGTCGAGTTTTTTATGCTTTATATCGGGCGGCACGTCAAAAAGGCAATAAGTGTAGTATAGAGTACATATATCACTAGTCTATTAACCCATTTACGCCCGAAATTTTTCTGTCATGGATTTCTTTTGCTATCAAGATATATTCACCCAATAGTGCATAGAAGTCGAACTATGGCGTGTACTTTCCACTTTTGTTTAAGTAACATAGATATACGATGCTGTTCCCAATGGGAACATTGGGCATATACACTATCATTAAGTCTATTATTTACAATTCTGATTCTGGTTTAAATTTTCATGCATGTAGATTATGTATAAATGTAGAAATTAGAAATACTTTATTGACCCAGTTTCAATGCTAAACGCAGTTAAGTTCCTTATAAACTTCACAAATGAAAATCGGCAAAGCAAAACTAATTCCACTAAATGCAGTATTTATTTTCTTTTATCGGTGATTGTATTGTCCAAAACACATGACATTTTCATGTAGACATTTCATGTTGACATTGCTTTCGCGTATTTTTTCTGCAAATAATGCATCGACCTTGTTTGAAAGCAGGACCTGGTATGTGCTCATTTATATTCCTAGCTCTAGGTAAAATTGCACTCATTCTTCGTTTTCCAGGCCTATTTGGGGCGTTCAGCGGCAACTTTTTTACAGCTTCATTAACAATCATTCTCATGAAATCAAGCTGACTGATAGGATGACCTAGTGCCACGTATGTTTTGAACGCCGCTACTTGTAACATGCGAATGCAATTAATCAATGGAGCCCAATACCATTTCTTGCCTCCAATACAAGGTCGAAGATTAGACAAATACCCATCCAGCAAATCGACACCGCCCATGTGGCGATTGTATGTATCAATCATGGACGGTTGATCCATACTTTCTCAGCTTGTCCTTTCACTCGTCGGTATGTTCACAATAATGGCATGCACTTCGCATAATTACTGCAATCGTTACCGCTCGATTATCATTGTATCGCACAGATCTTTAGTTGAATATGCCACGTAATTTCCACGCTCTTTCTTTTCTGTTTCTTTTACACTCGGAAGCGGACAATTTTGGATGCGATTATTTCGCAAAGTTCCGATTGCTTTTCTGGACTCACGTTTCAGCTCTTCTAACAGAGGAAGCGAACAGAACAAGTTGTCAAATAGTAGAACATGGTCCTCTGGGTCGGGAATATGTTGCGCACAATTTCTGACAACATGAGTTCCAAGGGGAACATCGGAAGTATTGTCACCTTTTCCGCCATACGGAAAAATGTATTGGACTGCCATCATCCGCCGCCAACACCCAGTTTTGAAATCCAAAACGTATGGGTTTCTCTTTATGATACATTTTGTATCTATGGTGACCAAAATAAGGAACGATCTGCTCGTCGATGGAAAGATATTTAGAGTTTATACCGAACTGTTTCAGTTTCTCATTGACAAGATCAATCAGAGGTCGTAGTTTGGCCCACCTATCAGTCAAACAAAGATCATTGTTATAGTCCGGGAGCCAGCGTGAAGTTGTGCAGGGAACGAGGTAGTACATAAAACTTTCACATAGCATAGTACACCTCTAACCTACTGCAAAACTTCGCGTCTGCCGGATCATATCATTTGCTTTTCAGAAATAGAGAGGATAACACAATCCTATGTATTTCCAATGGTGAAATTGTGACATTTAAGGTGTTGACTCCATTTTTTCGAGTTTTTGCTCATAAAAGTTACACAAATTGGTATTTTGTTGAAATGGTTATTATAGAAATCATCTACAGATCATGATCTTTCAAATGAGTTATCATTCAGTGACAGAGGATGAAGTAAAGTGTACAAACAGACACTTTTCGTTGGTGTAACTGCAAATTTTAACATAGAAATTTCAGGAAAATTGTTGATATACTTTAACGAAAAGTGTCTGTTTGTACACTTTACTTCATCCTCTGTCACTGAATGATAACTCATTTGAAAGATCATGATCTGTAGATGATTTCTATAATAACCAGTTCAACAAAATACCAATTTGTGTAACTTTTATGAGCAAAAACTCGAAAAAATGGAGTCAACCAACACCTTAAATGTCAATTTCACCATTGGAAATACATAGGATTGTGTTATCCTCTCTATTTCTGAAAAGCAAATGATCTGATCCGGCAGACGCGAAGTTTTGCAGTAGGTTAGAGGTGTGCTATGCTATGTGAAAGTTTTATGTACTACATCGTTCCCTGCACAACTTCACGCTGGCTCCCGGACTATTATCCACAACATGAAGAAAAGACTTTACTTGCTCAAATTCGTTGCGAGACATCAGCTGGGAAATAGGAGGACAGTTCACATCGTCATCTTTACTCCAGTACAGACGTGACTGTGGTCGTTGGTTGTATGCAGATATCGTTATGATCGTCAAAAAACTCCACAGCTTTGTCGGTGTTAGCTCAAAAGAATGAAAGTTTTTCACTTCTCTGGCATAAATGTTCGTGTTTTCAATAAATAGCTTTTCCACTTCTGAGTCGAAGAATAATTTGTAAATTTCGATGGCACTTTTGTTGGATAATACAGGATATTATTATACAGGATACAGGATATTGGTTGGAAAGATGAGGTATCGGGACACCTAGCGAAATATCCTGCAGTTCACTGTCACCATTCTTCCAATTACTTTTCGGTCAATATTTCTTTCGATATTCGGATTTTGTTGACTTTATGCGACGAGATTCTGATGACCTTGCAATTTCCAGAGTTGATGACACGTCTTTTGGTAATTGATCTTCTTCAGCCTCAACTTCTTCGTCAGTAGCATCACCATTACCATTAACTTCTGGAGCTAAGGCCACAATAGTGTCATATTCATCGTCGCTTTGTTCGAGAATGGCTTGAACAGCGTCGTCTAGCTTCATAAATTTACGTCTTGTCATTATGGTGCCACGAAACACAATAACAAAATCACGACGCGGGAAATATGACAGCTCAAATACAAAGAAAGGTGAATGTGAAGCCTGCTAGCTCGACTGAAAATTTGAATCCTGAAATGTCTATGATCAGTACAAATTTATCGAAGGTGATTCTTTCAATGTATGTGAATTGTCTGATATCCAGTACAAATAAGTTGTTTTCAAAAGCTGCACAGCCATAGATAGACGAGTTTCTAATCATTCAATGACTCATAGTCCAATAGTCTTCAAAGGACGCAAATTAGATCAAGATTAAATGAGATCAAATCAAGACATATAAGCGCTATCTTATTTTTGTCAGCAGAATAAATTTAATTATGCTGACAATTTATGAAAAGTAAAACGTTATTTGTGCTCTAAATTGTAACATAATCATAGAAAAGGTCAATGGAACGTCTGCTTCAAATGTTAGAAAGGTTCGAATCTGACATCCAAAAATAATGGTAATGCCCAATGTTCCCTTTGGGAACATCAAAATAATTTCTTCGTGTAGATATTGCTGATTTCAACTGAAATGTAAGTTAGATGTCTACAATTTTAATTGAGTGACTGACAATATCAAGCCAAGAAAAAATAACTGTCTATCAAAAGTAATTCAATAAAAATTCGGGTTCTTTGATAGCTGAACTTGAAAAATGCAGAAGTGAAAATTGGTTATTTTATCTAACAGACCTGAATATGTTCGTAGATGCTTGTAATCGTTTTCAAGCAAGTTGAACAAGTTGTACAGGAAGAAAATTCCAGTATAAAAGCTAAGTGAAAATTTTAATTACGTTTTGAAGCAAATGTTCCCAATGGGAACATTGGGCGAAAATGGGTTAAGTGTAGTCTCATTTCTCACTCTATTTATTGTTAACCTTAACGCAAACATCCAGTATACATCTTTGTGATTCACAGCTAATGACTCATCAGGAATGATCGATTCAAAGATTAAGCAAAGTCGACTGTTTTGTCTGTATGCTGGAACTGAATCGCGCATTGAATTCCATCAAACGGTGGTGCATACTGGTACTCGTTAGGACTTAGGAGTCACTCAAAACTTCCAGGAATTCGGGTTTATAACACCCAGCTCTCAAAGCTTTCTCCAACTAAGAAAAATAATTTCCTGTATGTGACTGACTCTCAGGGTGTCGATCGATTGTACAAGAAATAGTACAAAACTCCGGACGTTGATGTGGATAGTGATGAAAATTTTCCGGAAAATTTTGAATCAAAATTTTCCGTGGAAAATTATGGAAAAATTTTGAAAGTTTTGATTTTTTTGATAGGCCTTGTAATTTGAGCGCTTCCACTGCCGAGGCAGCTACGTACCAATAAATTGGGTCTAAAACTCTTAATTTCACCATTATTTCGATTAAAGCGAGTCCACGCAGCATTCATGAGCGACCATTTTGGAAGACATGAAGACTGTAAACTTGTTAGATATTTGTTAACTAAAGATATCTGTGATGAGTAAAAGAATATCTATGATAGCCTTTGACTTCTGGCCTATTGTCCGACATCTTCGCTGAGGATACACATCTTCCATTTCTAGTTCAGATGGTTCTAGTTCAAATTCGATTTCAGCTGCCCAAATGAATTTCAGATATGATCCACATGAATCTCCAATTGAATTTAAGATCTTTTCATCTGTGCTTCTAACAGATATCTGAAATTCAGCTAGAGAAATCTGAAATCCATCTAATGTCTGAAGTTCATTTGGAAAGATCTGAAATAGACATGGAAAAGGTGCAGTTGGTTACAAAAGTTGACATACAGAAGTTTTCGGTCTTTGAATATTACATAGTCTTTTCAAACGACTAAAATAAGTCTCCAAAACAAAGGAAAAAACGTCAATCGCCGAAAAATAAATTTCAAAATTTTCCGGAAAATTTTCCATTTGCATCACTAGATGTGGACAACAATCCTTTCCATAAGCATTCACTGCATATGAGCAGCATAAAAAATGCGAGAATGTGTGAGTGCAGCCATAGGCCCATGATTTTTCTATAGTAGGCCAATAGAGTATATTATTATACATGTACTTAATTACTCCATGAGTAGACATTTTACGTCTAAAAATTGTATTTTTGTGATCAAACAACCATAAGCAAATGGCGTACGTATATTTCGATTTTTCTGATATTTTTCATTTAGGTAGCTGACTGATCCCTTGGTCTAAAAGGGTTGACACAAGTTTTTTTGCATATTAAACTGTTCACTAAATTACGTGCATACCTTTAAGTTCATTATGATTACTGCCTTTATTATATTTGATTGTCAGTATCAGGCAATTTATGACATAAAACATAAGAAAATGTTCTTGTGATTGTCACTTAAACCGGTCGAAGTTGATTAAAAATACATTTCTGAAGTGGTCAGCAACTCGAAGGGTTAAGCGAATATTCTTTCTTCTAACTTGACACGACAGTAGATTTCTTGTCAATTTCTTCAAAGCAATACAAAATACGCATCTCACATGTGTAACTAGACAAAAAAGGCTCATTCAATGAAACGGCCATCAAGCGATGCTTACTCTATGAACTCGTTCATATTTATTTGAAACAGGAAGAACACTTATAAGAGAACAATCGTTGAAATCATATGTGTATTAACATGTGGTCATTAAAATAATTACATAATATGAACATTTGATGGCAATGATGCATAGTATTATCGGATGGGAAGAATATGACATCCAAGTCCTTTGCCGTCATGGGCCAAAGTTATCTCTACCACTTCGTCCACATCTTCACGCAGTAGTTTCACAGGAATCGACCTCTGTAAAAATAGATAAAGTACAAGATGGGATGACAAAACTTTAATTTTGTAAGCACAGATAAATTGAACTGCACTATCAAGTTTAAGAATGCGAAAATGTCAAACACAAATCAGATTTCCTTTTCATTTTCCACATTATGGACATTTCCTCTAATTATATTATTCCTTTGCTATTTCTGCCTTTCGGTCAGATAAATCTCACCATTTCATGCCATTCCATTGGAAAAATGTGGCCCAATACTATTTGCCACATAATAATAATTGCTTTATTTGCATGTCGCATTCGGACATGGCATTACAGTCTACACGATGAAAAGTGACATATCTGGTCAATAAGAAAACACAAAAAGACAAAATTACGGAATAAGCGTACTTAATGAAAGAGCATGTTCTGTATTTCACTCTCCTGCTTTGATTCCCTTGTAGACGGGAATATCTTGCCACACGTCATAGTAGATGGAGATCAAAGGATGAGAGGGACATAACGCTTTCTTCGTTTAACTTACACCTAGACCATCACAAACAAATTTCTTTTTGCGATGTAGGTCAAATATTCTGCACAAACGATCTTCAAATTTGATTAGATTCATCACACGGCATCTTAACTCATATTTCTAGTCTGCAGATTTCTATCTTCTGATATCTCTTTCATATATTGACTTTTCTATGCAAAGTAAATTTTGAATTAGTGAAGTGTTTGCTCAAGCCATCGAGATCGGAGCCGGAGCTGTATATGAAAGTCATCGAAGCCTAGAGACGACATAAGATGACTATGTTGACACCAGTTTGGACTATGACAGCGGGTCTAGTTCAGGACCTCTATGTCTATATTTTGAATGACTTCTTATGTAAATGGCCTATAGCCCAATATTTTCACACAGTAATATCTACCTACAAGATGCCACTTGTGTGGATATTCATTAATGAACCTGAACCGCAAACAAAGTCGGTAGATTGCATTATTAAGAAAAATGATAAAAATTGATCTTCTGACCACAGATTAGTGATTTTATTTCCTATTTTTGTATGCTTGATATTCATAACCCATCGCAAGCGATCCTGGATAGCATCATATTCCAGCATACCCCTAAAAGATATTTGTGACTCCATCTTCAATGGCCAGTCATGTCGCTGCTTTTCAATAATTGATAGTTATATTGAACAAGATTTTTTCTTGAACATAAACGATAGCGTGCTCATGCTATGAAACGTTCATAATCATTCTTTATCACTTGATCAGAAATAATAGTGCTCTATTCACTAATCTGTTCATGAATTATTTCCCACAATAACTTATACTGGATATCATTTCAGTGGCATTTCAAAAATGCGATAATGTAATATACATGACATCTGGCCGGTCGGTCAGATTCACAGATGCGTCCCTAGAAGCTTTGATCACAACTTTCCTTCTCTAATGAGTCCTGTAACATATTTGAAAAATATCACCATTACCATGGACTTCTAAGAAACTACGTCAGGGGCCGAAACGCGAATCCTGAACTCATTATTATTAAGTTCAATCATCTTAAGCGTCACAATTTTTCTTCATTCATAGACACGTTTTGCTGAACTTTTGAATGATTCTTGACATCTGTAGAGAACGAAACACGCGTCATTGTCAGGATTTGATAACTTTATCTTCATCTTTATCTCAAACACTTCAATCTTCTTCCTGAATGACAGTGGGGAGCCTTAGTCGGCAGAGACAGGTCTGGTGTCAATTTTCGAATGCTCAATCGACCGTCATCACTAGAATAAAGTTTGACCAACTTGATAAAGTATTCCCACACGTTGAAGTACAGCGGTAGAATTCGTAATGGAAGAACGTTCAAGTAAGCAATTTATCATAATTCGTGTAAGTAATTCCTATTAAGTTAAGTCCTTACTATATAATATGAACTTGCATTAGTCCCTTTCCTATTGAAGCATTATAAGACTAGGGATATGATGTTGCATTCGTAGAGCTACAGTACTATGTGCCTTATTCATTGATATAATAGAATTCATGGATGGTTAAATTTTATCTTGATTCAATTACTGGCATAAACAGTTGGCCATAAAACATGGCCGCTTATTTTCTAACTCTTTTTTTCTTGAATTTAGAGACACTTCCTGCTCGAGTACAGTCACGAAATCTGGACTGCCTTTAGGCAATGCCCTGAAGTTGTCATTTCAGGCTTCACAATTCAAAAATAATGCTTCTTGGAATTGGTGGGTCCAGATTAGTGAAAACATATACACATACATTTTTTAACGGGCTGCCGTCGCTAAACTGAGTTGACGCTAAGAATGATTTTATTATGTAAAGAAAGGAAATTTAACAGACACACAGAAACATGTAAAAGTCATTCGGGTGCGATTGCCAACCCGCAGAACGCTTTCATGTTAATCACAAATTCTTTTGAGTTAACTTTTAGCATAGTAAATTTTGATGCAAATTAGAAGATTAAGAAGTCAACATTTTCAGCGCCATGTTAACATTTATCATAAGCATTACGTGCTTCTCGATATCTTTGAGGCAGCTTTAACATTTCAGCTTTACTGTCTTTATCTATATTAGTTGGGGTGCTAAGTCGACAATAAAGGCTGAACCGTGCAAATAGAGGGTAGAGGTCCAGATTTTTGCTCAAATACAGATTAAGGTATGAGTATTCTATCTTGATATGTATCTCTTCGGACACTTTTATATTTGACGCATAGTCATCAGCCAAAAAATGCTGTTTTACATGGAGAATCCCTATCTAAGATATTAATTGTTTTAGTCCGCCGCAATTCACTGCTGCTACATTTGCAAGCGTCACTATGGTAACAATAATCAGCGAAGTTTAATTTTAGTCAGCTGCAAAATGTTTATCTGAAATGACACGTGCTCCAATATAATAAACAAGTTGAATGGTGAAATTGTACTTAAGACTTAACGAAATTGATGATATAAATACAGTTTGGTGAACTTAATGTGTTTTAAGAATGACATCAGCTGGTGTAATGCAAGCATACACCCACAGTATCGTTGTAATCGATTTTGAACAATTTGCGGTTATTTATGACATGGTGGAGATCGTCTCACATTTTTTAGTAAATATAGCATTTCGTTAAATAATGTATCGACAACAATTGAAAGTAGGTCGCTCATTCAACTATTTCTACAAAGACAAATGCTTGTAGTGGCGGCTAAAATACATCGAAGGTCAAAATGAAAACTAATAAAGTACACGAAATCCAAAAACTCATAAAAGAGGGTATTTTTGCGTTAAATAATTAATGTACGACTCGCAAGTGGAGCGAGCGTACAAAATATGTCACATTTGGAGAGAGGTAGATTTTTCCAGCTGACGTTTAGGACAAAATTAATAGGTAATGGCTATTACACTGGCTGAGCTGGAACAATTTTAATCTGGCGATTGTTACACCGAATTAGCCAGCAAGACTGATTACCTAATAGATAAGTGAGATATTATGGAAAGTATCTACTTTAATTAAGCACTAAATTAAACTTTGTTACATTAAGAGTTTCCGAATCACCGTGGGGAATTAAGTTTGCTTCGCTTAAGAAATCACTAAGTATCTCAGAAAACATCGAAGACGAAGATAAACCAAGCAGGGCTAAGCAAGACAAGCAACGAGTCAAGACTCATTCTAATGAAATTTTTTGTCTTATTGAATGATCTGCAGCCATGCTTGTAGCTAATAAACATGAGGCGTGTTGATAGATATGGAAAACTTTTGTACAGGCTTTAATACCGGGTGTAATAGCCACTGCATAATAAAAAGGTTCACTGAATAAATCAGTCAATACCCAAAGCATTCAAATTATAGATAATTTCGTTTAAATGTTGGTGCATCCCTTCTTAGTGTCATTCTCTAGATCACATCAAACAGGAACACCCAACGGACAAATCTGTCCTGAGAAACATTTTACGCAATAAATACATGTTTTCACCAATTTTACAAAACTATAATTTTCAAGAACAACTTTACATCTACAGCGAATACTTTGCGAATTTGCCTCAATTGAAACAAAACTTACCCCATACATTCACAATTTTATCTCCAGAGTATCAAAATACAAGCGTTAACCGGCAAATCTGGCCGGAGAAAATTTCACGCAATCATCACACATTTTCACCATTTTTACAAAAAATAGTTTTCGATCATATCTTCAAGCTGTTAGGCAAAAACTTTGTTAGCAGGCCTACTGCCTCAATCAATACCGGAGTTGCCCAAAGCCTCAGTATCATTCTCCGTAGCGTTTCAAAATACAAGAGCAAAGGATAACTCTAGCTTGAGAACCACTTCTCCGAGATAAAGTACTTCGTCAAGTACATTGTAGATCTATGCTCACAGCATCATTTCAATTGTGGATCTGCATCTGAAAATGGCAATCACAGCGGTGGCCAAAACTTTGACGATCCTGCCTCAATCACAGCTAAGCTTACCCACACAACTCCCTGACTAATAGGCGACATGTAGCACTTGAATTCTGAGATTTCGAATTGAAATGAGCAATGAAAAAGATGATCAAGCGGTTTGGATCAGGTGAGCATCCACAGATTCGTGTAATTATACATATGCATTGATATGCAGTGACAGCTCTCAAAGAAGTCTTCCTTTGTAGAGATATCCGCAGTTTAAATATTTGAGTGAATACAGATGAAATTGTGTGGGATGACTGATGAGCAGAGCTATCGATTCGGATTTTCTAGATATGATGGATTGATGTATGTTTCTTGCATTTCCCATAACTTCTTCTATGTTTGATCACACTAATCAATGCCCGAAGCCTAGATTCACAAGCACGAGTAAGCCCGCTGCGGTCTAGATTGATGCGACCGAGCACGCACAAGTACACCCGTTCGAGGTAAGAATTCACACGACTGAGCGCACCCGATGTCTATATTCATACGCCAGAGCACACGGAAGGTATACATTTGTGCGCCTGAACACGCCCGATGTCTGAAATCAGGTGTCCAAGGCAAGAATATCGACAACCGGAGTAGAGTGCGTGAGTTCATGAATTCAGACTACGGGTGTTTTCGAGCGTCCAATTTTCGTCATCGGTCGCGCTCCGGTATATGAATGTAGACAACGGGCGTGCTCCTAAGAATGATCATGAGAAGGTGTGGACCTACTTTGGTTGCAGGTGAAGCAGGATCATTTATGTTTTGCCGACGTTGTGAAGTTGTGTTGCAAAGAAAATGTCGTACAATTCGCATATTGCTGGAAACATTCAAGGATTTCATGAGTTGTTTCACAGGTCATTGCTGTCTGTTGCGTGTTACGTTGTTGCACCCCATGGAGTATTATCATGAGAAGGTGTGGACAGACCTTGGTTGCAACTGAGCCAGAATCATCAAGGTTTTTCTTGGCGATGTGAAGTTGCATTCATGATGCGAAGAAAACGACTTGAAAAAATTTCGAGAGGTGATGGAAAATTCAAATGATTCCATCAGTTGCTTCTCAGTTCAGAGTCGTCGGTTGGATGTTGTTTTGCAAAGTCGTATAGAGAAAATGATGATAAGAAGGCATGAACAGACTTTGGTTGCAACTGAGCCAGAATCATCAAGGTTTTTCTTGACGATGTGAAGTCATGTTGCGAAGAAACTGATGTGAAATTCGAGAGGTGATGGAAAATTCCGATGATTGCATGAGTTGTTTCTCAGGTCAATGCTTTCCGTTGCTTGTTGCGTTGTAGCACCCCATGGAGTATTATCATGAGAAGGTGTGGACAGACCTTGGTTGCAACTGAGCCAGAGTCATCAAGGTTTTTCTTGGCGATGTGAAGTCATGTTGCGAAGAAACTGATGTGAAATTCGAGAGGTGATGGAAAATTCCGATGATTGCATGAGTTGTTTCTCAGGTCAATGCTTTCCGTTGCTTGTTGCGTTGTAGCACCCCATGGAGTATTATCATGAGATGGTGTGGACAGACCTTGGTTGCAACTGAGCCAGAATCATCAAGGTTTTTCTTGGCGATGTGAAGTCATGTTGCGAAGAAACTGATGTGAAATTCGAGAGGTGATGGAAAATTCAAATGATTCCATCAGTTGCTTCTCAGGTCAGAGTCGTCGGTTGGATGTTGTTTTGCAAAGTCGTTTGGAGAATGGTGATAAGAGGGTATGAAAAGACTCTGGTTGCAGAGGAAGCGGAATCACTAATGTTTTACTGAAGCCATGAAGTTGCATTCATGATGCGAAGAAAACGACTTGAAAAAATTTCGAGAGGTGATGGAAAATTCAAATGATTCCATCAGTTGCTTCTCAGTTCAGAGTCGTCGGTTGGATGTTGTTTTGCAAAGTCGTATAGAGAAAATGATGATAAGAAGGCATGAACAGACTTTGGTTGCAACTGAGCCAGAATCATCAAGGTTTTTCTTGACGATGTGAAGTCATGTTGCGAAGAAACTGATGTGAAATTCGAGAGGTGATGGAAAATTCCGATGATTGCATGAGTTGTTTCTCAGGTCAATGCTTTCCGTTGCTTGTTGCGTTGTAGCACCCCATGGAGTATTATCATGAGAAGGTGTGGACAGACCTTGGTTGCAACTGAGCCAGAGTCATCAAGGTTTTTCTTGGCGATGTGAAGTCATGTTGCGAAGAAACTGATGTGAAATTCGAGAGGTGATGGAAAATTCCGATGATTGCATGAGTTGTTTCTCAGGTCAATGCTTTCCGTTGCTTGTTGCGTTGTAGCACCCTATGGAGTATTATCATGAGAAGGTGTGGACAGACTTTGGTTGCAATTCAGTTAGGGTAACAAATGTCTTGCTGACGTCATGAAGCTTTGTTGCGAAGATAATATGGAAAAGTTTAAAAATTGGTTCGATGATTGCATGACACAAAAATTGACACAAAACATTCCATGATTGCATGAATTGTTTTTCTTGTCAGAGTCATCGATTGGTTGCCGTTTTTTTGTAATGCCGTTTCGAGAATCGTCATGTGAAAGTGTGGCAGACTTCGCTTGCAATTGAGCCAGAATCACTAATGTTTTTCTTGACGTTTTAAAGGTGTTGTGTATATTTTTTGTCAACGATGAGGCATGCTGAAAATTCAATTGATAGTATTGATAGTATATTATTTGAAGAAACGGATTGAAATACTTTTTTGCTAACTCTACTATGCAATCTCGTGTATAACACGGTATGAAACTCATTTTTGGAGAGCATGGTTTTAAAAGATGGCTTTAAAACATGGCTGTGGGAAAATGTACTATGAAAGATTGCACATCTATGTAGAAAACCTAGTTTTCAGGGAGCACTATTCTGAAAGAAGTTCTCCTGGTATCTTCCAAAAATTTTTGCTCTTTTCCTGATGTCATTTTTTATAGGTTCCGGTGCCATGTTGGTGCTCCTTTTTTGGTAGAATTACATCAAAAGACCAAAACATATTTTGATTATTTTCAACAATTTGAATTTTCGGAAATTCAATGGGACCCACTACGTAGAGGAGGAAGTATAAAAAAAACTTATACTTCCTCCTCTACGTAGTGGGTCCCATTTAACAAAAACGGGTGGTCGTATCTGACCTCACTACAGAATGCACATCATGCAGCAGAAAAAGTCCGCAAAGATGCGAAGGAGTTGTGGTCTGAAAACGGCAGATTTTCAATCAGTAGGCCATGTTTTCAAACTTCCGAAGGATCTGTAGGACAGAATATTACATGGAATTTAAAGAAACCTGATGTAACTCTGAGTGAGATGCCATGGAACGTTTCTGTAGCTCTACAGAATTTTCGGCAATGAAGAATGGGAGTTGTGACTACCTTTGTTTTTGAAAATTTGAAATTCGATTAAAGCGGTCATCTTGTGTAGGCCCTATAGGACAAAGCACTGCATGGATTTTGATGAAAATTCACGCAAATGTGAGTGAGTAGCCATAGAACGTTGGTGTAGCTCTACGGAATTGTCTGCAACGAGGAACAGTAGTTGTGACTAGCTGTGTTTTTGAAAATTTGAAAATCAGCTGCGTAAGCTGTTGTTTTTAGCTTATAAATTCTCTGTAGTACAGGGCACTGTTTGGATTTTGATGAAACTTAATGTGAAGGTGATAGAGGTACCGTGAAGCATTGCTGTAGCTCTACAGAATTTTCGGCAATGAAGAATGGGAGTTGTGACTACCTTTGTTTTTGAAAATTTGAAATTCGATTAAAGCGGTCATCTTGTGTAGGCCCTATAGGACAAAGCACTGCATGGATTTTGATGAAAATTCACGCAAATGTGAGTGAGATGCCATAGAACGTTGGTGTAGCTCTACGGAATTGTCTGCAACGAGGAACAGTAGTTGTGACTAGCTGTGTTTTTGAAAATTTGAAAATCAGCTGCGTAAGCTGTTGTTTTTAGCTTATAAATTCTCTGTAGGACAGGGCACTGTTTGGATTTTGATGAAACTTAATGTGAAGGTGATAGAGGTACCGTGAAGCATTGCTGTAGCTCTACAGAATTTTCGGCAATGAAGAATGGGAGTTGTGACTACCTTTGTTTTTGAAAATTTGAAATTCGATTAAAACGGTCATCTTGTGTAGGCCCTATAGGACAAAGCACTGCATGGATTTTGATGAAAATTCACGCAAATGTGAGTGAGATGCCATAGAACGTTGGTGTAGCTCTACGGAATTGTCTGCAACGAGGAACAGTAGTTGTGACTAGCTGTGTTTTTGAAAATTTGAAAATCAGCTGCGTAAGCTGTTGTTTTTAGCTTATAAATTCTCTGTAGGACAGGGCACTGTTTGGATTTTGATGAAACTTAATGTGAAGGTGATAGACGTGCAGTGAAGCATTGCTGTAGCTCTACAGAATTTTCGGCAATGAAGAATGGGAGTTGTGACTACCTTTGTTTTTGAAAATTTGAAATTCGATTAAAGCGGTCATCTTGTGTAGGCCCTATAGGACAAAGCACTGCATGGATTTTGATGAAAATTCACGCAAATGTGAGTGAGATGCCATAGAACGTTGGTGTGGCTCTACGGAATTGTCTGCAACGAGGAACAGTAGTTGTGACTAGCTGTGTTTTTGAAAATTTGAAAATCAGCTGCGTAAGCTGTTGTTTTTAGCTTATAAATTCTCTGTAGGACAGGGCACTGTTTGGATTTTGATGAAACTTAATGTGAAGGTGATAGAGGTACCGTGGAGCATTGCTGTAGCTCTACAGAATTTTCGGCAATGAAGAATGGGAGTTGTGACTACCTTTGTTTTTGAAAATTTGAAATTCGATTAAAGCGGTCATCTTGTGTAGGCCCTATAGGACAAAGCACTGCATGGATTTTGATGAAAATTCACGCAAATGTGAGTGAGATGCCATAGAACGTTGGTGTAGCTCTACGGAATTGTCTGCAACGAGGAACAGTAGTTGTGACTAGCTGTGTTTTTGAAAATTTGAAAATCAGCTGCGTAAGCTGTTGTTTTTAGCTTATAAATTCTCTGTAGGACAGGGCACTGTTTGGATTTTGATGAAACTTAATGTGAAGGTGATAGAGGTACCGTGGAGCATTTCTGTAGCTCTACAGAATTTTCGGCAATGAAGAATGGGAGTTGTGACTACCTTTGTTTTTGAAAATTTGAAATTCGATTAAAGCGGTCATCTTGTGTAGGCCCTATAGGACAAAGCACTGCATGGATTTTGATGAAAATTCACGCAAATGTGAGTGAGTAGCCATAGAACGTTGGTGTAGCTCTACGGAATTGTCTGCAACGAGGAACAGTAGTTGTGACTAGCTGTGTTTTTGAAAATTTGAAAATCAGCTGCGTAAGCTGTTGTTTTTAGCTTATAAATTCTCTGTAGTACAGGGCACTGTTTGGATTTTGATGAAACTTAATGTGAAGGTGATAGAGGTACCGTGAAGCATTGCTGTAGCTCTACAGAATTTTCGGCAATGAAGAATGGGAGTTGTGACTACCTTTGTTTTTGAAAATTTGAAATTCGATTAAAGCGGTCATCTTGTGTAGGCCCTATAGGACAAAGCACTGCATGGATTTTGATGAAAATTCACGCAAATGTGAGTGAGATGCCATAGAACGTTGGTGTAGCTCTACGGAATTGTCTGCAACGAGGAACAGTAGTTGTGACTAGCTGTGTTTTTGAAAATTTGAAAATCAGCTGCGTAAGCTGTTGTTTTTAGCTTATAAATTCTCTGTAGGACAGGGCACTGTTTGGATTTTGATGAAACTTAATGTGAAGGTGATAGAGGTACCGTGGAGCATTTCTGTAGCTCTACAGAATTTTCGGCAATGAAGAATGGGAGTTGTGACTACCTTTGTTTTTGAAAATTTGAAATTCGATTAAAGCGGTCATCTTGTGTAGGCCCTATAGGACAAAGCACTGCATGGATTTTGATGAAAATTCACGCAAATGTGAGTGAGATGCCATAGAACGTTGGTGTACCTCTACGGAATTGTCTGCAACGAGGAACAGTAGTTGTGACTAGTTGTGTTTTTGAAAATTTGAAAATCAGCTGCGTAAGCTGTTGTTTTTAGCTTATAAATTCTCTGTAGTACAGGGCACTGTTTGGATTTTGATGAAACTTAATGTGAAGGTGATAGAGGTACCGTGAAGCATTGCTGTAGCTCTACAGAATTTTCGGCAATGAAGAATGGGAGTTGTGACTACCTTTGTTTTTGAAAATTTGAAATTCGATTAAAGCGGTCATCTTGTGTAGGCCCTATAGGACAAAGCACTGCATGGATTTTGATGAAAATTCACGCAAATGTGAGTGAGATGCCATAGAACGTTGGTGTAGCTCTACGGAATTGTCTGCAACGAGGAACAGTAGTTGTGACTAGCTGTGTTTTTGAAAATTTGAAAATCAGCTGCGTAAGCTGTTGTTTTTAGCTTATAAATTCTCTGTAGGACAGGGCACTGTTTGGATTTTGATGAAACTTAATGTGAAGGTGATAGAGGTACCGTGGAGCATTGCTGTAGCTCTACAGAATTTTCGGCAATGAAGAATGGGAGTTGTGACTTTTTGACTGAGAGTGTGAAATTCAATATTCATGTCGGTCATCTTGTGTAGGCCCTGAAGGACAGTTCGGAGCATAGAAGTTGCTAAAATTTGGATTGATGCTGAGTACGGTGCTGTCGAACATCTAATTCTACTTAGTTGTCTGCAGTGAGTAAAGGATGTTGTGACTAGCTGTGTTTTTAAAAATTGGAGATTCAATACCCTGTTGGACAAGGTTTTCTATGACTTTCTATTAAACTTGATGGGATGATCGGGGCTTCTTGTAGCTTTGGTTAGGCTGTATTTCGTTTTCTGAAAGAATGTGCATGAGATTCGTTTTGCTTTTGTCTCTCGGATGGCTGCATTTGTTTAGGTGGTAAAAAAATTATGAGTCGAAAATGTTTCCGGCTGTCAATTGCGCGACTACAAATTTAGAGAGTATTTGAGAATCCATTTTGCTTGCTGTTGTCGATGTATGTAAAAATCAATATCTCAAGGTCTTCTAATATTGAAATGATTTTATGACGACTTTGAATGACGAAATTCTTCCATACCTCATTACACGAAAGAAATTGAAACCCTCAAATCAACCCACTATAATTTTGTTGTTATCGGACGTTTCTTCGTCACAGAATTGCCACTTTTCAAAGGAAAAAATTTTCAAAAAAACAGCTTGCAAATGTGCCCTTCTCACAAATAGTTTACTACTGACAATAGAATTGAGAATCAAAAGCCATTTTTCCATTTTCAAGTTATATTTTCAGTAATTTCTCCGATATTTTAAGTTTCCATAACTTTCTCGACGATCATTCACATATTTATCAAACTCTTGAGGTTGATAAAAATTTTCACATTTCTATCAGTGAATTTCCATATCTTCAAATTTCGAGCACTGCTGATACTTCTTTTTGAAACGCAATTCCTCTGCAGACTGCTTAATAATACTGATTAGGCAGTCGAAATTAACAGCATTTCACAAAACCAAATATTAAGCAGTGTGGGACTAATATAAATCACTGCTTAATATGTGGTTTTGTGAAGCGCTGCTAATTTCGACTGTTTAAATCACTGCTTTAAATTTATTTTATGAAACGCAAAACATTTTCCACACTGATATAGAGCACTAATTTATTTAATGAAACGGGCCCCAGATAATGCTGATTGCCTCAAATAAGAAATAGATAAAATTATCAACAGCACTTGAAAATTGAGATTTTGTTATATTATTCGTTTGTCGCCTAGAAATCTGTTTAGTTCTTTTCAGAAACCACTAAATTTCTCAAAAAATTAGAGTGAGGCAAGACTATGTAAGGCGATGAAAGACAAAGAGGCGAGCCTAGTCACTTTCTGATACAAAGACCTCTCCTTGTTACATTGAGTGATTCTGTTATCTGATATAGCTGAGAAATACGATGCGTGATAATATAGATAGAAGAATATTGCAACAGATCAGACGGTGTAATAGCCAGGAGACCAAACTTGTGCCGGTTCAGCCGATGTCATAGCCATTGCCATAGATTTTTGCTATTACTATTTTCAGCTGGTAAATTTTGAAATATTTGTGTACTGCGTCACTATGACGAAACATCCACTCTTGCTTCCGCATTTAAACACTAGAATTATTTTTAGTCATTAAAGTCTGTGCGAAATCCCATTGGTGTAATGTATTTCAGGGAGACGTAAATGCAGAAATACAGAAAGAGATACATATCAGGAATTGTTCATAGGATGAAAATTAAGATATAGGCAAAAATCTGGCCCTCTACCCTCAATTTGCACGGTTTTAGGGTTATCACCCCCACTATATCTCTACTTAAGAAGACAACATAGAGATACAAACAAGCAACCATCAAAGCACACCCTCATCATGGTCTAACTAGCGTGCAGCAAAATAAAGCGTGAATGTAGAGTCTTAGTAAGTGTCTGCGAGCGGGAATGGATTTTGATGACGAAAGAGACATAATGGAAGAACGATTGTAAATGACGTGTTTAATCGGATGACGTAATTAGTGTGATAATGGTGATAATTGAGAACGAGGACTGACGTCACGGCTCTCTCCTAAAATTAAAAAGTTTGATTTTAAGTTTTCTAATCATTTTATCTTTTTGCAATTTCTTAACAATTTAAACAAGAAAAATTCAAATTGCAATTAAAGTGCAACGTATAACAAAAATGATGAAAAACAATCAATATAACATGTGTTCACCCCTAGCCGCAAAACTTTGCACCGCAGTTTTCGTGGCAGGGTCAAAATGAGATTCTAAATAGTGCTTTGTGACACTGCATCCCATTCTTGTTGTAGAGCTCTTGCTAATTCAGCAAGACTGGCAACGGGAGAATTGCGAAGTCTAATCTTTCGCCCAATTTCATCCCATCGATGTTCAATGGGGTTCAGATCAGGTCCTCGGGCTGGCCATGAATTCATGTTTCAATACATTACCTACTGCGAATAATTTGTATGGATTTAAAGGAAGATCGCGAATTTCCAAAAGATTGTGCTTCCTTTCAGCCTAAAACGCAATGGTCCACATCTTATTAAAGCGCACTGGTTCTTAATAATTATTCCTTAAAATGCGTGGCTATATCAAAGTACTTTTTTTAATTAAAATACTTCTGAAGAAATGCATTGATACAAAAAGAATTTTGGTTCAATTAGGAAATATCCAATTGTGTCACTTGATTTTATATTGGAGGCTTGACAAGTAATTGGTTGAATCATCTCGTCCGACCGGCAGCACGAGTTCCTGTAGGGAATGAGGCTAATAATTGGACTTTCGGAGAATGCAGTGCATCCTAGCCGTGGCTGCAAAGAATCTGTGCATCTGCCGTTAGTATCAGACAGGATAAAATACACCAGTAAATCCAACTGGATGTGGATTGAAGTTTTTGAAAACCCTTTCATTATGTCCCATGTATCTGACTAAACTAATATGAAAAAATACAAGGAAATATTTGTACTCGCCTCTGATTAAACGCTAAGAGCAGTCGTGGTAAGGACTAAATCAGAGACTTCTATCAGTCCCCTAAAAATAGAGAAAATTTCTATGTCTCCATCTGCAACTCATGCCTCATAAAAACTTTTTAAGTGGGAGACATCAGCTAAGTCATTAGTCATGATTTGTAGCATGGAATATCTTCAGGTCATTTTCTACCCTGCACGGTGGTCTCCGTGGCACAGTGGTTTAGTTTTTGGCCTAGGGATCTTTCAGTCCAGAGGTCGAGCCCCGAAAGTGTCATTGGAAGTCGGCAGGAAGGGCATCCGGACTTAAAGTACTACAACGCTCCAGAAAAGTCTGACTATGTCAGCACCGTCCAAGTCCCTAGCATGGGGGAGTAGAGACGTTAAAGCCATGTGGTTGTACTTCCGATACGTGATGTATACGAAAATGTATTCAAAGACAGTAAGTTTCACCTAAAATTTAATCATGATGATGTGTTTGACGATAAAAAAACAAAGATCTGATAAATCTTTATGTGTCTAGCTTCTTAAACAGGCACATGAGCTGCATGACCTAGAGACGGTTCTACACTTACCGTAGTACTTCTCACTTAATCGCAGAAAGCACAGATTAATGTCATTTTACCGACAACCTCAGTCTGCTTCCCATTGGATTTAAATGTGCTTTGATCTTGTCTGACACGAAGATGTGCCGGGTAGACCTCGACAGATGTGCAGTTCCGTAGTGGCCATAAGGTTTATACATTATTATCTGAAAGTCTCACTTTCGGTCTAGTGTTGGTGGCCCGACTATATGTGGAAGGGTATTGGGTCGGAACCGGAGCTGTGATAGAGAGTCAGAGTCGATGCCGAATTGGCTGGACTAATGCTCCGAAGCCCTGATTCTAAGTATTCGCATCTGCCTCAAACAGCCGTAGTTAGACAGCAGGATTATTGACTCACTTGTCGCAATCTGGTCTCGCTGTGAGTACAATATCAAGGCACCTATCAACAAGGCTTCACCATAGTCATTAATTACAGCAAACTAGAATCTCCATTTTTGCTTGAAGATATCATATTGCATTTTAATTGCATGCTTAAAATTCAGCTTAAGAACGTGTTTGGAAAAGTAAGTTTGGCTTTAAATAAACTTCAGCAGAATAATTAGAATAAATTGCAACGAGTTGTGCATGCCAAACTATTGAGGCTTTTATTTGTTATTTTCACTGTTATTGCGGACTGATCATGTGAAAATGAATATTGCAGCATTGCAGAGCACTAAGATTCATTGATTGAGCTTAAATCCTTTCCAGTGTACCTTGCCCCATCATCAGAAGAGACTATCACTCCGGAATAGCGCGCTGATTAAACAGCTGATCAGTTGATCAACTGATTCACATGAAGACGGCTGAAGATCTGTTAGAGAAACACTCCAGTCGATTATTGAGAATGCAAGCCGGATCGCAAAAGCTCGGGTGTACATGTGTTTTGAAATTCTTTTAAAAAAATTGTACATATGTTTTAACAGATAATCTTTTAATTAGGGTAAGACTCAACTTTGACTTTCGACATGAAAATACTCAAGAAAGTCAAATAAAATGTAAAATCTGAGTAAAGGTAGAAACCAGCGGCCCGGAAGTGAAGTCATGCATCACTTAGATGTACTTCAAGTACATCCTTTTCAAGTACTCATCCTGCGTCAGGGTTAAGCTAGAAACATCAAACTTGTGTCATCAATTTAACCTGACGCAGACTGAGCAGTTATGTAACTAAGTGAACAATTTAACTCAACAACAAGGCCTTCACTTTTCCCCTTTTATAGTTTACGGTTTTCACTTTGAATAATTGAAGTAAGTTCAGGTGAATCGCCAAGGACATTATGGTTTTGATACTCTTTGTTCCGTTACTTACACTGTTGTGCTATCTGTTCATTCAATTTCGCTGTTTTAATATACAAGCACTAGGACTATTCTGGGATAGAAGATAACTTGTTTTTTTTAACTTACACTTTCTTTCACGACTGCAGCCAAATCAGTCAGTGCATTGAATGTCGATTTCTTGATTTTTCCAAACTGTATAATTCGATCTCCGACTTTGAGTCCCTGAAAAGAACAAAGGCAGAAATTTTGATTAGGCCTATATTATAGCAGGGTTGGCATGATTTAAATCAATAGAATTTTAATCAATGAAAAACTATCAGGCGATAGCCTGCAAAACTGTGAAAGGTAAGACCTACAGAGTGAACAGAATAAAGAACAAACACAACACATTTTTCATTATGTAGCAACTTTATTCAAGCCACAAAATACCGATTTACATGTCCATATCCTTATGGAAAATATCCATATTGCATGATTGTTGATACATGTAACATAATCCTGCAAAATAGACAGTTCTCCCAAATCGATGCTTCATCCACATCACAACCTGAACTTGCTTTGTTCGGGAAACAAAGCCATTGAGATGATTTTCACATTCAAAGACAATTCCCTTAAGCTAGAAGTCGGCAACCTAAGCCAGTTCGTGTACCACTAGATAAAGTTGAACATTCTCAAGTGCCGCAACCTCAGAAGAAGCTTATCAAGACAAAATGAATATTCTGTCTTTTAGTGACTTTTATAAACATATCGCGAAAAAACATACACGTATAGAGAATCAAAAAATCATTTTGAAATTATTAAGACGTCACAAAGTGCAAAAATGCAATGACATGACGGCAATTTTAAATGTGAACCGCAGACCGCACCAGAAGCATTCGCGGGCTATAGCAGGTTGCCGATAGCCGATCCATATCTTAACTCTTAACCTTAATCCATTCAAATCTAATGTTTTAGTGGCCATCGCGGAGTAAAATGATTTTTTGGTTTAAAATTTGGCTTAGTGGCCCTTCTTCTGCGCAAAATCAAGAAACGAAAGCTGACTAAATTTATAAGTAACCCAAATTTTCGCACTGAGGCTTGATCACGGGTAATACAAATTGTGTGTACAAAAAGATCTAAAACTTGAATCATAACATACGAAATACTTAGAAATAATGATGATCTAAGTTGATCTCTCTATGTGTATCTCCATGTTCGTTATCTATTTTTTGTTTCACTTTTCATTCAGTATTAGGCATACTAAACTAGGTCTATTTTATTTTTAGTGATATCTCATAATATTTCTTATTCAAGTTTTAAATCTTCTTCAGTGCGAAAATTTGGGTTACTTATAAATTTAGCTAGTTTTCATTTCTTGATTTTGCACGGAAGAAGGGCCACTAAGCCAAATTTTAAACCAAAAAAAAACTTAATCCATTCATTCAGTAATCACCTTTAAAAAATATGTGAATTTCTCTTGCCAGCGAATGTACTGTAAACGCGTAAAAGCAGCACTAATGCAGTAGATTTAAGAGGCATTGAATATAACTTTGAGTAAATGCCTACATGGCCTATTATGTAAATATATACATATGCATACAAAATCATAGAAATGTGATTGTTTTTGAGAATAAGTACATGAGATATTGATGCAATTATGCATGCCATCAAAGTCCGATAGGAACAAGGCTGCCACGACGATGGCTCATAGGTCTAATCGTTCAAACAATTTTAGGTAAACTTTGCCAGTTATTGTGATCAATAAATTTGCTTAACCCATTTATGCGCAATGTTTAAAATTTTAAACAAAAATTCTATTTTTTGCATAATCATCAATTTCATACTGCTATTGTTTAAGTTTCATTCTTTTTTGAATTGATGTTTCGCTTTTTCTATTCGTATCTTCGAGGTGAATTGAACGCACTTTTCGTACAAAGGGAATATGAACAATATGAAGAGAACACAAGGTAATTTTTTGATCTGACGAACATTTTTGGATGAATATATTGCTATATTTAGAATAAAACTGCTAGTTAGTTTGATTTTATCAAGTCAAAAGCTATTAAGAGAAATACAAACCTCTTTTTTTTTTTAAAAAAAAATGTTATGTTTTAAAAATTTTTAAATCGCGCATAGCGAATTCATTTTGATTTTTGACATGATTGATTCTGTATGTCAACTTAGAGATCAAAATTTGACACCGTCAAAAAAATCCATTAAGATGTTTTTATCAAGTTTTGGCGTAGAGATGGAAAAAAAAATTTTTTTGCTAGCTGGGTTCGAACCGTCTCTAGACGCTGAAGCAGTCCGTTAGCAAGTCGAGCAAGTCGGCTACTTGATAAGCACTCTGTTTTTTATGTTTTAAATATAAGCATGAACCTACTTTTCTTAATTTTCAAGAGTAATTTTAAACAAAAAAAAATAATAAGATTAAAAAAAAATAAAATTTTATTCAGCCAAATACAGCACAAAAGGCACTTGCCGAGTAATGACCGAGTATGACGAAGGAAGAACGAAGAGGGTTGGATATGCTTCCCACCTAATGATGGTCAAAATTCCGAGGAAGAAAGTGGGGATGAGGATTGAAGGAAATATCATCAATCTTCATCGTAATCTATTATTCAGAGGTTGGAGAACTGTTAAGTGGTAAGAAAAAGAAAAAATCTCGTCCAGTGGACAAAAGAAAGTAACATAACAATCGCATGAATAGTGAATAACGAAATGAATTGAAGAGAACCAATGAAATGAAAAAGCCAGTGTGAAAAAGCCAGTGGTTTTCTTCAGGTGTTTCAAAGCTAATCATTGAAACTGAAAAGGTATAATACAAGTTTCAGTTGCAGATCAAATATATATGTATTTTTTGGCATTTTGATATATCCTGGTTTTTTGGTTATTCACGAGAAGATTTGATTGGTCAAAAAGTGATTTGCTGAGAAACAAGATAATATATGAAGAAGCATGTCAAAAGAATTTGAATGAAAAGTCTTTTTTGCATTTTGTTGTATGCATGATGAGCTGAATACACCCTGGATAATGCAAATAATTTAAATAAAGTAATTGAAATCAAAAACGAAAAATTTCTGAAAATAAATACCCAACAAAATAATAAAGTGTGTATGAATGCAAACAGAATATTTTGTTGGTGGTCTCGTCAAAACAATTATTTTTCAAGGGCCGATTCGTCGTTTCGTGATTTTTGGTGGGGAGGACCAACGTTTCGGCGTCTATCAAAGGTGCATTCTCCCTGGACTCGCTGATGCCTGGACAAAGCCTACACCAGAGCACGAAGCAGCTGACTTGTCATCTATTTGTCAGTCTATTTCCAGAAAAGTTTCCAGAAAAGGTTTATGGATTCACGACTACATGTCCAATTTACATCCATTTTTCATCTTCATTCACTTCTTGATTTATTTCAATGAATGAACAGGTAGGCCTCAGGCGTCCAATCGTTCCAAACCTCCATCCAACAGCCTTTTCCCAACAGCAAAGAAAGAGGAAGTTTGCGATTCGTGGTAAGTGTGGGTTCGTGAAATCAAATATAATTTGACAAACACATTTCTGATTCATGTGTTTCATTCTGAATTTGAAATTTTTCATTCAAGTTCATGACTATTGGAAAAGTGTTCATTAATAGTTCTGGTTGCATCAGTTGCCGCAGGTAGCGAGCCCATGCGGACAGCGTTTGACATTCTATGCGAAAGGCCGAAGCTTTGAAGACAATCTCGAGCCCCGAATCTATAAACTTCCGATTCAAGACGATGGGCGCGTTGATAGAACAATAGAAGACGTCGGAAGACGTCGCATTTCGATTTATAGCAAAAAATGGTATTACCCTGCGCAAAAAAATTTGATTGATGTATTTATGGGATTTGATTGATGTACTCGTAGTTATGGTTCGTAGCGAATCTTGAATGTGCTACAATGGATTGGATTTGTTCCAATTCCAGCTGTCCGAATTCGAATCCAGCTGCTCGATCTCGGCACGCTGAAGAATCTCAGCTTAGCAGAGTCATTCCGATCCGGCCATTCCGAATCTCACCTAGCAGAAATCAATTGCGTTGCCGCACGGGCTAAACGTTGCGGTGTTTGGCAATAACGCCAGTTTCAGTGCGAAAAATGTGGCCGAAAATACATTGTGAAACTTCAAAATGTGAAACTTACAAATGAAACGTTTCAAGAATGTATCAAAAAACGCTGTGGACGTTGATGAAATTTTTCGGTTTTGATAAAAAAAGGAAATGATGTTACAAATTTTTATAACAATTGATATCTATGGGAAAAAATGTATTCGATTTTTTTGGTAATATCAAATATGAAAGTGTAAAAATGAATTAAATGATGAAACTACGAAAATCTACGGTAAAGGATGTTTTTTTTCTTTCTTGCGCATAAAATTAATACTGACATCTTGCGCATAAATGGGTTAAGATTATGTAGCAGATAAGCAGAGTAGCATCTATCATAAATGTGAATATAGATAATAACTTGAATGACAAAATCATAAAAATCTAATTGAAATAAAAATATCCTATTTAAATTAAAAAAATCATGATTTTACTTCTATTCATGTGTTGAAAAGTTGATGTTACCATAGCCCTCAGAGCTCATGAGCTACCCTACTTTACACTACCCTGTTCAACTTTACCAGGGAGCCCTGATTATCGGCGCTTCGCTTGACCAGGAAGTGATATTCTCTAAAATTGCTATAGATCCATCCGACAAGTTGAGTCTTACAGAATTCAGTATTACTGTTGGATGCATCGCACTTTATTTTTCAAAAGCTCATTCTAATCGTGTCTTTTTTAAGATAGTGATAATATAACACCATAATCACACCAGAAAATGGACTCACAATGATGAAATGACATTCTATGATCAAGTAGGCGATCAATTCTGCCAGATTTTGGTAGCATTGCTTTACAGTCAAGAAAGCTGGCCTTGATCATCCTGATGGTTGAAATTTTCCCCGTGTATTAAAGAAATTCGCATACTGTAGCAAAGGATGAATACTTTTTCAATTTCTGAATGGAATTCGCTTATGGAAGTCGTTTACCTTTGCTCTTAGAAGATGACGTTGTATTCCATGTGGTCAACACTGTGTTGATTAACTTTTTAGAATCTAATGATTTCTTCTGTCAAATCGTAATGTTCCGCCGCAATAATGGTGGACTCAAACAGTGAGCCTGCATGGGAAACATTTGCTTCCTCAAGATTTCGTTGTTCTAATGCTCGGTGATTCAGTCTACATCAAATTCTAGCAGGGAATCCGGATTCTTTATCAAACCGCTTGCGAGCATTGGAAGTGTCAGCTGCATTAATTAGTCACCTCTGAAGTTTGAGAGCCAGGAAATTTAAACACAGTTTTCGATGTCCAATGTTTGAAATTGTTACTTAAGTTGTGGACTGGATCAAATATGTCAGAAGCAGTGGAGTTCTTGAAACTAGATAGGCGATATTGAAATTATCATGATTAGGACAAAATGGCAAAACAAATTTGCGAATCACCCGTCTGTTATGAATTAGGCCTCAGCCACACTGAAAGCAAAGCAAACACGAGCGTCCCGAGCGTCTCGAGCAAACGTAAGACCGTAAGCTATTAATCGCTCTCGTTTGCTTTGCTCTCAGTGTGGCAGTCCACAACTGCTGTAGTGATGACTTTATATTTGCTGCAAAACGCTTCGCTCGGAAACGCTTGGAAAAGCTCGCAGTGTGGCTGCGGCCTTACGCAAGCAGTAGTAATCACCTCAGCTGCCAGGAGAAGCCGTGAAGCATCATGAACACTTTATGCAAGCCATCTGTTGTAGCATTTGTGGTAGGAAACAAAATAAAAGTCATCTTGGAGATAATTTTCCAACGATTTCAAAAGGAATCCGCAGACACCTCGTGCTAGATAGACCCGTGAATAGACCTGACGTCCATCTGGCATCTTCATCGTCATGTAGCTTTCCACCTCTCAATACTTTCTTTTTTAAATAAATCTCTCAATGCATAAAATAGCTCGTCTTTCTTCAGCAGCTTGCCAACATTTCATAATTATTTGGCGAATCAGAAAAGAATCAAGCACAGTCTCTGTAAATGGTGTTTTACTTGACTGAGTCAAGCAGCTTGTTTCACGTAAAAGCTCGAGAGTGGTCATTTTATTTATGAGGAGAGCAAATTATCAATTTGCGAAAACAAGGAAAGTGTTGAACAGTAGACATACATTTCTCGTCCAAATTAATGCAGCTTTATTTAATAGATCGCTACACTAGAGCAAGGATAATCAGTAATAGTAAATGATTTCACAATTGCCTGAAAATCGCTTTCAGCACGAATCATGAAAAGTGGCTAAGAATTCCACACTTCTACAACTCCCAGCTTTCCAAACTTTCATTTCATACAATTTAAATGGTCGGACGTTTCATATGCTTTCCAATCAAAATGCAAATCAGTAAACAAAGTCTCTCGCGGCAAAATTTCCGTTTTCATCAGTTCCATTTTCTCGATTGTTCCTTTACGACAATTTTCCATGCAGACGATCATTTTGTGGGATATTGCCCGCGAGACACGAATGTTGGAGCACTTTTGACAATGGAAGACAGTGCGGCTTTGCATCGTCTGTTACGCAAAGATTCAGTTTTCTCCATTTTATTTGTAAGAAAAATTGAAAAATTCTATTTCTCAAAATATTCAAACCAAAGTCTGAAATTGTTGTTTTCATTGCTTTGCAAATATTCGAAATGAATATTTTCTATTTTCAAGGTAGCTATATAATCTGATCCACTTCTCCAATAGTTCTGTATCTGATTTTGGAAACAAGTGAAACGTTTTCTTTGGCAATGTTTCCGACTCACATGAGATGTTAGCAACATATCCTGGAAAACAGCATTTATTGCGTGTGCTTATGCGTAGACTGTTTCTATCAAAAAGTACAGCAAGCCATTTTTGTGGCAGCCTTGTTGAAAACTGGGCGACTTTCATGTGTTGCAGCATGGAACCACATAAGAACAGAGAATGTTGCTACTTTTGTCAAGACTCAACTTGTAGGCGTCAAATTTCAATGTCACTTCCTGGTCAAGCGCAGCGCAGATAACTAAGGTGCCCTGAACTTTAAAGTCCTTGGTCAGCACTTTACAGTCACCAAACTTTTCAGTTCAAGGTGAAATTTTATGCTGTCATGTATACTTACGTCATGGTTATATTTTCGCTATGCATTATTTTGATTGCAATTAAGTTGAATACTCTTGACAAGTGCCTAAATCTAGCATTTGAAACATATTGACCGAATTCAGAATCAAAAATATCAAATTGGAAAACGATTTATCATTAATACAATTATCAACATTACATTGGTTTCTATCAGATAGCTGAAAATATTCGATAAAATTGAAATCATCGATCCTCTTATCTTTTTAGCTTCAGATCCTTTACTCATATCTTGTACTAATGTTACTTTCTTAATTATCAATTCTGCGTTATGCTTTTCTTTTCATTTTTAAGTCGCTACTTGGTTAATTAATAGAATGACACTGGACATTAAGGTATAAATCTAATCAAATTTAAATTGTCTTCTTTGCAATGTTTAGTAGCCTATGACTATTCCTAGTCCATGGATAGAAATATTATGCATTTACATTTTGTATGGGAATGAAAAGATATCTCTCTTATGCAAAATGCCGTGTGGAAAAATCAACTTTTCAGTTCCACGGGATGAGAAAGCTAATTTTCCCTTCCGCAGTTAACTTTTCTGTGTAAACTCTCATAAAGGACAAATCATGGAAGTCTATAAACAAATTGTGATTAGCCCATGCACTTCTAGATAATGGTATTCTGGACTGGAAACTCCGTACAACAGTAGGGCGCAAATGGGTGCTCTTAAATCGACTCCGCTCTGGTTACGGTCGATACAAAGCATTCGTGAATCGAATAGGTCTCTCAAATAATAGTGCCTGCATATGTGGTGAATAACGAACGCCAAATGAACGAAGACTTAATCTTCGTTCATCTTCCAATCCTGTTTTATAGACTTTTTAAATGTGAAAGGATATAAAATGCGATAAGCATGAATTTAAGGTTAAGGCTTAAGGGTTTAAGGCAGACTACAGACCATTGCATTAACTGCTCAGCTGACGAATCTGATCATCGAGGTAAGTGTTCGTCCTCCATAGATACCACGGAATTTTCGATCAAATCATATTACTAACATCCTGAAGGAAGTAGATCAAACTATCACTATGCCTTGCACCCAAAAAGATCTAGATCTCCTTGCCATTGCACTATCCTAACTAAGCTATAAAACTATCACTTTCCAACAAGGAACTAAGTCAACCCAGTAAGGAGTCTAAAGATTGCAGTGGCGGAGTTCGCTTTGCGTTTTCAAGAACTTTCCTATGCCCAGGAGAACTCTACAATCTTTCACCTGCAGTAAGGCAATGCTAGGATAAGTAAACGCATTGCGTGTTATGCAATCAGTTTGCTCAACCATTCTATATAGATGTCATAAGCCAGTTTGGTACATTCTAGGGGTCGCTCTACCGGTATTACTGTTAACGGGTTTTACCGGTACTTTCTATTTTCCAGAAATACCAAGAAACCGGTTTTAGCATTACCAAATACCGTTTTATTTTCTGCTGTGTTTCTACTGCGTAATTTTGCTGAACAAATAATGTTGTGCAAATAAAATAAGCTATCGAACCGAGAATAGTTCAAGGTCACTGCCTAAATGTTGTACTACACTATCTTCACAACCCACAATCCATGCTCGAAAGGAGAACTGTTGTGAAGACATGCTGTTTCGAATACTGAAGAGATGAAGAGGTTGAATTATACCAAAAAAGAAAATGATCCACAAATTCCAAAGATCGATCATCAATTTTCTGAAGAAACAGAGAAGGTTAACATGTCATCATAAGCGATGAAGACAATGGAAAAAATTTCAAAAGAAGCATTTCAGAATCGTGGCACAAAAATCCATCAGAAGATAACAAGCAGCATCACTGATTTCAGTCCGGTGTCATACTAATGTCAAGTGAAATTTCATCAGACTAGCAAGTTTGTATTTCATCTTCAACTTCAATTGTCCACTCAACATTCTATCAACTTCAGTGCAAGCGGAGAGTGTTTGCCACGATTGGTTTCCCTACCGCCTGCCAGACAAAACACTACATGCTTTTTGTTCATTCGCTCAAGCATTTGTCAGAAAGAAAAACTTCGTAATGACGACTGTGACAAATTTTAACATAACGCGCTCATATACCTAGTACATTCGCTACCTTCAACAAGATTTGTTCGATGAAAAAAATATGTTACACATAGCTTTCATTTTCTTCATTTTATAACCTGTGATATTTGTAATACCGGCTGTAACATTCCTCAAATATCGAAATGCCGGTTTTGTAAAAACCATCTGGTATTGCGACCCCTAGAGCATTTCTGGCCCTACTGACTTTATATGACGAAACGCAGCGTCTACAGCTGCATTAATAATTTAGGGTTTTATGTTTTCAAGTCAAAGGAAATCTTTCATGGGAATATTACTGCGCTATTATCTTGCACCGAAAGAATGGATGGTCCCATTATGGGATTGAACAACCGACCCCAAAAGAACTTTCACTCTGCCAACCAAGATATTGGGATAATCAACACAGCATTGACAATTACACGATGGTCGCATTCATAAGCGGAAATTATGAATAATTATTAAGGAGTACAGGGTTGCCAAGTCCAGAAAAAAATCCGGACGCTCTAATGTTATATCATCAGAGTAAATATAAACATTAATTGCCTTCTATACTTAACTGTGAATGGAAAATAATCATTATGCGTAAGATTGTCATCAATATCATGCGTATTTCTTTTCCTCGTCATTCATAAATGACAGTTGATTTTGAATGAAAAATCGCAGCTTTTATGAACCCGCAATATATTCAATTAACAAATACATCAATAAATCTCAGAAGCCTTGAGAATATTTCACAAATCCTTTTAACAAATATAGGCAGTACAAAGCTATATAAAAATTGATCAGCGCGTCTATGATTTCGTTAAATAATTGAATCAACAAATCTATAAAAATATACATTAGTGCGCCTATGATTGTGTTAAGAATCAACAAATCTATAAAGAATAAAGCGGTGTATCTATGATCGCCAGAAAAACAAATCTTTATAAAAGTACATCAGTGCGCCTATGATTGCGCTACCAGAGAAACAAATCTATATACAAATACATCAGTGCGCCTATGATTGCGCTACCAGAAAAAACAAATCTTCATAAAAGTACATCAGTGCGCTTATGGTTGGGTTATGAATCAACAAATCTATAAAGAATACAACGTTGCATCTGTGATTGCGTTACCAGAAAACAAGTCTATATAATAATACATCACTGATAGACAAATGATCACTATCAATAAAAACACGTCAAGTATAAACAATCTAGCTCACTGAAATCTGTCCATAAAAACAATCTGATAAAAAATTCTTCTTTGGCAAAAACAATTCTTTAAATAGTCTAAAAATTCACGTTCATGATTCTTCATCATCACTAGCACTATCGTGCTCATATGATTGGAAGTATCGCCGGGATGAGCTTCGAGCTAAGTCGATGAGGGACTGAGTTACTGAAAAATGTTGTAATCCATCGATATTTTTCAAGTGAGATCGCACTCGCCGGATACCGTTCAGAGTTTCGGGTTGGAGACGATCTCTCTCCTTTGTGACTACAGCTGCATTTACACTAAATCATCTTTCCTCAGCAGCATTGTGTGGCTGAATACAAAGCAATGCCTGCACAAGAATTTTGATCAGTGGATATTTGTGCTTTTCGAATATCTTGCTCCAATAAGCATCTAGCCGTTCTTCTTTGAGTGGCTGAATATCATTGTTGATTGCCAGCTGTTTCCATTCCTCGATTAATGGTTGCACGTCATCAACTTTTATTGTGGGAATGAGACCTGCAAGAAACGTCAAGTTTTTCAATTTTGTTGTCTTGTCCTTATCCGACTGAAACGTGCGGTTTTGTGGACACAGCAATGTCAACTTTCGCCACAAACGCATGTGTTCTTTTTGATCAAGTTTGAGATTGCTCATGGTTGCGTGGAAAGCCTCCAAATAAAAAGCCTTCGCTTCGAGTTTGAAATGGGTCATTTCGGCAGACTGCAATTTTTTCAGACATAAACGTTCGGTTCGGTGGCCAATATCAACGTCTGATGAGTGATTTTCAGGGGTCGTGCTTGATGTTGAAATCTTCGACACGACGATGTCTTCACAGACAGAAGGCAGCAAAAATCGTCCGCCTAGAGAAGCCATCATACCACAAATTCTATACACATACTCCGACCCAATGGGATCGTCTCTCTGTAAAAATAATTGCATTTCTTGAAATAGGGGAAGTGCTTCCGATAGAAAAAGGAGGTAGATGTCTGTCTTCTTTGATGCAAATGCGCTGCGAAGTCGCTCATACCGATCATTCTTTGCCAAATCTGACAATCCTTTTTTGGGCAAATAGTGGACGAAATAGGTTCGAAGCGCATCAAGGAGCGTGAGAACTCGATTCACAAAATGAAGTAAGGTCAAAAATCTCGTCCCACTATAATCAATTAGTTTCATGTTCGGTAAATCCAGCTCGTCTCGCAGAGCAGCGTATTCTTCGGATCTGAGAGCTTGCCCTTTGAAGAAATACTTCATGTCGAGTGCAAATTGAAGCACATTGAATTTCAGTTTGCCCATAGCTTTTTCCACGCAGTTGTGCAATGTATGTAGCTTGCAAGAACCAAAGTCTATAACATCCGGATTACAAGATGTGAACAGGTTTATGAAGGCTGTCATAACATGCGGCCCGTCGCGGTTGATGGCAAGTACGTTTTTGGCTGAGATGTTCACGGTTTTCAGAAAATTCATTACTTCAGCATGAATTATCTCAGCACTACAAAGTTTGGGTGGCGCTCGGTTTCCTGCAAGAGCCTCAATCACATCTTTCCGGTCTATTTTCATGTAAATCGAGGTCAGGAATTCTACACGGATTCTTTGCTGATTGGAGCACCAGAAAATAGCAGTCAAATCGAGCTGCTTGTACCCAGATGAATTGTTCGTCTCATCTAGGTAAAGTGTGAACAAACATGCAAATCCGAGCTTCATTGTTCTGGCCGCGCTGCTCTGAAGAACAGTTACGGTAGAACAAATTCTTCTACACAATACAATTTGCAAACACATTGACAAGTCAAAATATATTTGTGCAAATCCAAGAAGTAAACTGTTATGACAGCAGCATAGTGCATGTATAAAATTACCCAAATTGGACCCTAGTAGTCTGTGAAAAAAGCAGTTTGCAAAAATGATACGGATGAATCAGCTTTAGTCCAAAGCAAGTAGTTGAATGATTTTAAACGGGTAAAGAAATAACTGACGAACATTAGTATGGATTCGATAAAAATCCGGAAATTTGATGGTTTTGACAAAAAATCCGGACTTCAGCAGATTCTGTCAAAAAATCCAGACAAAATCCGGACAATCCGGACGTCCGGATAAAATCCGGACGTATGGCAACCCTGGGAGTATAATAAGAGAATAAATGGGCATTTCAAAAATTCGAACTGATTCAGTATAGACCAAAATGAAGTGTTAAATTTTTTAAATTATATTATCATATACGCGCAAAATTCAGAGAAGTGATATTGCCCGAAAGCACATTCTTGAAGGAAAAAATTTCACCATTTTTGCGAAGAAGGCTATCAAATCTAACATAGCTATATTTGTGTCCTACTTGTATAGCAACACAGCAGGTCGAGCACGAACTAGTTGAGCAAAATGCGGGACATATTTTTAAGTTCAAATAAATACACAAAAGCCTCATTCGAAATGTTGAATTAAAACCGTCTAAGGTTGAACGTGTCATCTTTTTGTTCCAAAGCAGTTATGGTCAATTTCAAAGATTCGCCAGAACCAAATCCTATATATTTCCCTATACAAGCAATCATGTTCTTACTGTTTTATAGTCAAGTGAACTTTTGAGAATTACATCTACTCTGAAGTTGTTTTCATCAGAATGGGCCTACATGTTTGAGCGAGCGAGCGAGCAGAACTTTTGGTGAATGAGCATGCGCTTTGGTGTATTTGGGGGAAAACTGATATTGAACGATTGAGCGGGTTTAATTGATGCTGACATCAATCCATAGATGAATGGAATGTTGGCATTGTATGGAAGGCAAATTATTAAACAGACGTCAATCATTCAACGGCTTCTTCTTACCGATTTCTCAGCACAAGAATCTTTTGAGACTTCGTCCACGAGAACGAATGGGATTTGTTCTTTTACAACAAAGCGTTGCAAGTCGACTTTGTGTCCTTCTCGAACTGCTTGATGAATTATATGAATCCCATTTTCAATTTCAGACATAACACCTTTGTAATCATTTTGCAGACCTGTTGATGAAAAGATGAAAGTGATGAAATTGTAAACATCACGAGCAATTGTATGTGAAAGTAAAAATCTAAGTATTTGCAAACTTTCGGTACAGGTGGCACTCATGTCCCCTTCTCCAACCATGGAGCTGGATGGCTTAAGAGCGCAATGAACGTTACGGCAAGTGCCTGCAATCCGGTTGCAATACCGGTTTTCCCTCTGTCATCAGCTCTGAACTTTGAGTGCCAAACATAAATGCGCACATGTTTCTGAACCTTCGAGTGCGTCTACAAGCGCAACTCTGTTGCTGGCACTTTTCGATCCATGATGAGTCAGAAAAGAATGGCAAAACAATGGAAGAAAAGGGATGCTTTCAATAATCGTGCTTCATGTGTCACCAGACAATAACAATCTAGCAAAGGGTAATAAAGTTTATTATCCCCTGAGTTTCAGCTAAACTCCCACTTGAACATTTATAGAACACCTTTCAAGAATTGTTAGGAATTTTGGTTTAGATGAAATATCATCACTTACATATAATTTTTTGTCTAGCTTGGCGCACGGCATAGACATCGATATCACTTCGAGGATAGTCGTCGGCATCTGTTAATGGCTCGCTCATTCCGACTTTCTTATTCTGAAAAGAATTCAACGTGGACAGTTCTTCTCACGAAACAGCTATAAATTGTGAAGTTCTCACTTTGTTCAGCACCTTTCCCAATTCTTTAATTTCGCCTTCAATTTCCTCCTTTTTCTTCGCTAAAGCTTCCATCTTCTCCATCTTGCGAAGAAAGCTACAGTGCCATATAAAATTCAAATAATAAGAGTGAGTCAACTATAGTACACACATTCAAAAAATCGAATTTATGTAGACCAGGGTTTTTTAAACTTTTTTCGCGCCCCCCCCCCCCGAAATTATTACACTACTGCCTCGCGCCCCATGTCCCCCACTATAAACTTGTCGACGCCACACGACGTAAATTCCAGTGTTCAGTTATCGGTATTGATCATAATTTGCCACATTCTCATTACTATTCCTACATTTGCGACAAAGCATCATCTCCGATAGTATCATCATGACTGGCATCAATGAGGAAAGTGCCTCTAGCATTCTACACTTTTATTCATAAAGTCCCAAATGAGTACTAGAAGGGGTACTGAAAAAGCACAGTACTCAATTCGTACTCATTTTAGAACTCCTTTGGTTCGAAAATATAGTACTTAATTCGCACTCATCTAATGAGTTGCATAGGACTAGTACCTCCACTATATCAAAAATGCCATATGGGATATCTAACCCGCTATATCACATACTCATATTCATCAATGAACTGCTTTGGCAATTAAACACAAATGAACTTAGATCAATAAAATATGCACAAAAATCAAAGCGCAGTCGGTGAAATAGGTAAGCCTTTGGAAGTCGCAAAGCACTGTCGAAGAGGATGGCAAACGTTGACAGGACTCAAAGTGCAGTTGGAGAAAATGATGGACGTTGGCAGGGCTCAAAGCACTGTCGGTGAGGATGTTTTTAATCCAAATTGATTTCTTAGGTTCATTGAGAGAATATCGATAACATGTCACAGGTTGGCTTGCAGGATCCTCTATTGTTTCACTGCACCCACTTCGATATGCAGGAACACAGCAAACCGTCATTTCTGTGAGCACTCACCACCTGAGACAAAAGTGACTCGACTGACGATTTCTGTGCAGGAGGTATGAACAACTGTGTTGACTATGATTGACACAGTCCTTCCCATCACATCATGGACAATGCACTCCTAGCTGGGAACAAAAAGACTTATTCAGATCGTGAGCGCCGTCGCTACCAGCTGCACAATGACTCACTGAACTGGCCTCGTGTCGAGTCATTTATTGATATTGATACTTCGTCATATTAGTACTCAACAGGAATTTTACTTCTTCTGTGAATTTGAATTCCGTAGTTCTAGTACTCTTCTGTTTAGAACTCAGATTCATACTTAAATAAGACTTCATGATTTACAGTGTATTGCGCATTTCTCGAACACCGGATGATAGAATAAATGAAATAAGTAAAACAGTCTTGGCAGAAATCATTGCGCCGCACCCACCGAAAAGTTTGTCGCGCCCCTTTGGGGGGCCACACTTCGGAAAACCCTGATATAGACATAACAGATCAAAATTAGATATACTTGCATTTATGCTCCAGTTAATTTTTGTAATTTTCTTACACGTAGACATGATGTCAGGCAGGTATTAGTCAATTACTTAAATAATAATTAGATATTATTTGTAGATGATAAAGTATAGAGGCACATCAAATCAGCTTATCTCAAAGATCAGCTTAGTACCATGAATATCTACATCAAGGTTTCCTCTCTAATGTCGATAAATATCATTTTCTAGAAGACACTATCGCTAGGATTTCAAGCTAAGTAAAACGGTTGCGCGTAGTTGAGTAGGGTGTGTGTAGGTTCTAGTTTTTCATTATCCTATGTTTTCTCAGAGTAGGCCTTTAGGAATACTCTTCCCAGAGTCATCAATATGACAAATTGATATATCAACTACAAGTTATCAACAGACATAGATGTCTTAACAAAAGTGAACATAATTTATCTGAATGCTGTTAATTGCTGCGACTGTAATGATGGATCTATCCTATAATTAAATCTCAGATCTCAGCTGCAATCTCAATGTTGTCAAATTGCATGTACACGTACATGCTCCTTTCTTAAATAGATTTGACAAGTGATCCTACCACAGCTTTCTACACTAATTTGAGTATCCAGCCGATGAGGGTATGACAGTAATAATGGCCAGTGAATTCAATTAAGGTATTTAAATGTCTTATTCACATCATTGAGTAAATTAATCTTGAACATTACCCTGAAATTTTATTGCGATCAGCTATCGACCGTCCGTGAGAGTGATTTTTCAATTACTAAATGATTTGCGAATGATATATTCTACATATAATGCTGCATTTAACACTTCCTACATCAAAAATTCATGGAAAAGCGGATTTCAGGTGCTGTCCACATTCGCTACCCCTCTCGGATAGCTGTGAGAGCGAAATATGACAATGTTTGTCATATAACTAACGAAAAACAGATTTTAAGACTTCATACAGAAGCATAATACTGTCCATCATACAGAAGACATGCTTCAGACAAAACTTATACGAGATAAGTGAATTTCAAATGCGCGAATACGACTACTACATACTTTTGTCCCTCAGCGTTAGCCACAATGCTCACGAAAATTCATGTGTACTATTCACAGCCTTTGCATACATATTCATTGAAAAAAAAACAGTTTCTATACAGCGAATTTCACACGGAAATATATTTGTCGCACCAACTGTCGCCAACATTCAGGATCAGAATAAAGTAAACTTCATTGATGACACACTCGCACAAGGAGACTCCTCGCATTGATCTCAATGTCAACAATGTACTGATCAACGGAAATGGAGTTTCACTCATAAAATTGCACATGAGTGGATGCTTAATAAACCCTTCACGCAAAAAATTATTTTCCGAATATCTCATGTGAGCAATGCTTTGACTACACTTCGCGCTATGCATTATCCACACGAATAATGTCATAAATGTTCAGTGTTGTGGATCCAGTAATGACTACTATGACAATTATTTAAAAGTCTTATGCTGAAATGTATCTGAATGCTATTGAAACATTAAGAACATCAGCACGTGGCACACCGTCTAGTAGTATTTAATCGCTTTCCCCATAGCAGATTCATGATAGGCCTGTCGTTGGATTTTGAAATCAGCATATTTTTACGCCATGGCTACTGCTGTAAGTGTTGATGTAAATCCGACATTCCGTAGAAGGTTGGCATTCTGCACATCTCAAATTTAGTCAGCAAGATGATCAAATGACAATTACAGATACCCTGGACGCCGTAACATACTATTTTACCATGAAAGCTCGCACAGATAATCATTTTTCAAGTGACTCGCTGCTGTTCCTGGTCAACCATGATAAAGAGCTCTGTAGGCAAATTGTAATAGTGATAAAACTGAAAGTGAGATGATCACTTCGCTTTGAATAAGATAATTTCAGTCGTGCACTTTTTAATGGTCTCTCGAAATCAATATCAGGATCAAACTTGGGAGTGGGAAAACCGACGGAAGGCACGGAAATCTCGAGAAGGTTCTAACAATCTTCAAAGATATTCACGACCAGTTTACCGACGTATTTTAAGGTAAAACAACAGTGCAATGAAAGGAAATCAGCTAGCCTTATCAAAAAGAACACTGAAATTTCTTTAATTAAATAGTGCTTAAATTATCGGTTATCATTTTAGTCATGAAATCAATTAAAAATGCATGCACGGGTACAACTTTGTACAGGCGCACAGGTAAATTTCAAAACACATGAAAGGATTTATGTAGAAAAATAGCCGAGATTATGAGGGAGTTTAGTATATAGACCTATTGACAGAAGAGCATATGCGAGCTTGCTTCAAATTTACGTCTGAGAGTAAAATCAGCAAGTGATTTAAGTCAACCACAACAAGTACGAGTATATCGGACAGTAGTGGGAAAATAATGGTATGTTGAATGATGCAAAACACTTTATGTAAAACGACCTAAATGATCAGTACCTACTACATGCAAATGATAAGCCATTACTCAAAAGCAGTGTTCTATGGGTCTCGCAGATAAACCTGGACACTTTCATTGATGACATGTTATCTAAACAATGCTTTCACGTACATAGATTATGTCCTCCATTTAGCTGGATACATTCTCTTATTTATTTTTTATTTTTTGGGCTTGACTGTCGCCATTCAGGTTTCTTGCTAACGGATACTTCTGTCGTATACTTGTTCTAATGATTGTCTAAATCTTGTCTCGCATTCATATAGGACAGCATGATCTTTTTCGGTAAACATGCTATAATCGGAATCCAAAAATCCTCCGATTTCAAAGTGGCTTCAGATTTTGGATTTCATCTTTTAATTATCAATGATACTTAGAAGCCCTATTATATGATTTATTGGTATAAGCAATCATATGCACATCAAAGAACTACTGCTGACAAATCTTCTAGTTCTGATTAGGCCAAACAAAGATCCGTGTCGCGAGGTTGTTTTTGCTTTAGAAATTTGCATTACTGGATTTGATGGATTAATTGGATTTTATGGCATAAGGAAGGAATGCAGGATCACACTGTGTAATAGGGCTGTTCGGGCTCCTTGCCAAAAAAGTCATTTTATAAAATGACCCTGGAACTCGATTTTTGACAGATCTGAACAGGGATGACTCGAAATGAACTTCAAACAACCGGTTAAGAAGCTGAATGAAGAAAGATAATCGATTGAAGCTGGACACAATTTAGGTGGTCCAATTCTTAAATCGCAGCATAACCCAAAAATTACTTTGTCCCATCCATTGTTCTCATCAAATATAATCGCTTGCCACTAATTAATTTGTCAGGAAGTTTATTCATTTGGTCAGCTAAGACAGTTCGTTTTAGAAACTAATGTGGTTTGCCTGATTAATTGAAGCAATTAGCGATTATGAAGTTGTTTTGATATATTCTATGTTTTGTCTAGCTCTTTATCATGCCAGTACTGGTGTCACAATCCTCCCCTGTCATCATTCACATGAGATGATGATAAATCTTGTCGATCCATTTATCCAAAATTTCACGGACAAGTTGACTGCAGCGTGAGGAAAATGCTATAAATTGTCAATAGGTGTAGACAATACTCCGTCTGTTGATCTGCACATTCAAATCTCTGACATCAACCTAACCGATGTGGACTATGACTCAGACAATGCATGAGTATGAAAGCTTTGCTAATTCTAGGTGTACTAGTAAACTCATGTACCGATTGTAATAAAAATTGCATATTCTTTGAGCTGATAACACCAGCTCTCTTTTAATTCCAGCGTTTATGCAAAGAAGTATTCAGTTGTGCACAGTTGACCGCAAGGATATAAACATTGCTTATCTCACAAATAGTGCAAAATCAAGTCAAATTATAACTTGTGATATTGTTCCATATGTTGTCGAAATTCAAAAGTAATTAGGCCTATATCAACTTAAAGCTTGATTCAATGGTGCAGATCTGAATATTTCACATTGTGTAGTTTTTTCAATCAAAGCTTAAGGGAAGAGGACGAGCCTATACACGAAAGGTGTCCCTCAGCAAAAGATTAAAGGCAAAGAAACGGAAAATGGAAGAACGAAAAGTAGGGATGATAAATGAAAATAACTAAATAACTAAGACATTGTCTAACAGTATAATAAAAAAAATATTTATGTCTCATAACTGAATAACTAAGTGCAGAAATGCTGAAAATAAGGTGGTAGAAAGTGAATAGACAAATAAGGGATGTTAAATGTACAGTATCCAATGTACAATGTCCAATAACTGTATAACTCATGGGGATAAAAGTGGAAACAACGAAAAACACAATGTTAAAAGTCAAAATAACATGCTAGAAATGCACAAGACAAAAGACCCTTCAATTTATCAACTCTACATAGAGCCTAGTGGAAGTTTAATTGACGCCTCTCTTGAATGCTTCAACACTGACAGGTGTTCGGAAAACCTCCAAAGGAGCCTATTCCACAACTTTGCTGCCCTATGAAAGAAGGATCTCTTAAAATGCTCTGTGCGACAACGAGGAATAGTGACACGGTATGGATTTGCGTAGCCACTTCCTCGCATGTATCTGGTAAAAGAAAGAGGACGTGGAGTAACAGAAGAAAACTTCATCAGAACAAAGACCGTGATAATAGCGATAGAAGAGAGACTACTCTACGGTGTCCGAGTGATGTCAAATTTGATGCAACATTATCATCATCAATCAGACGAACCGCCTTCCGCTGAATACGATCAAGGACATCTTAACTGCTCTGAGGACAAACTTGTGAGCAAAACTCCATCACAAGACGAACCTGAGCTTTATAAAGTACAAACAGCTGTTGGGGACTCAAGTAGGCATAGACTCGAAACAATACTCAAAGACGTTGGGACGGTCATCGTGCAACTTGGCGGATGTGGACTGACCAACCTAAAGAGTCAGACAGTGACAAACCAAGCAAAGAAGTGCTGTTCTTCACCGAAAGGGAATGACCTGCCATAGCGATGGTGTGACTGTGGTTACACATGACTCGGTAGGATCAACCCCAGGGCAGAACTCTATGCATGTCAGACTCAATAGATAAGTTCAATGTCACAATATTCTGGTCTACACGCTGGTTGCAAGCCATTGGGCTAGGAAAGGTGAAAAGTGAAATCATCAGCGAAAGAGTGGATTGGATTGCTCATTAGACGTAGAAGGCATCTACAATCACAAGAGGCGAAAAAATACAACTCTGAGCCACACCGGCATCAACTGTGAAACTATCGCAGAGAAATCCATCGACACGGTTATTCAGGAAGCAACACCCAACACCTGACGGTCAACTGGACCCCCTCCCAATAGCAGGGTTGACACCATCACCATGTAGGGGATAATCCCGATGGCAATCGCGAAGGTAGGAAACTGGAACCACGGAAATTAGAACAAATTGCCCCACACAAAGGCCAGAGCGCCTTAATTTTGGCAGTCTCAATTTTCACATTACAAAAATTGCGAGCGGAACGATAGGCGATGTGGTTCTCAGAGGTGGGAAAACGCTTGAAAAACTGAAAATGTCTAATTTTCTCAGATACAGCTGCTGCACACTCCTGGTTTAACCATTTCGGAGATATGGGTTTACCAGCTGTTGAGGAAAAAGGCATGTAAGCAGACATAACACAAATAACGACTTCGGTTACAGAAGAACATATGTCATCCAAATCTAGCGAATTGAACACATCATTCCAAGGTAAGTGACCACAGAAAACTCTGAGATCATTGCTTGGTTGGAACGTCAAATACATCGTCTGGGAGGTTTTTGAGAACCAGTCTCAAGGGTCGTGGACATTACGATAATCACACTGGTCAGAATTAGCCAAAGGCGCTTAAACTTAAAATCAACAGTAGTTTCAGTAGTTTGGGCTCGTTGTGAGAAAAAGGTCAAGTGTACTGGCAAAGTCTTCATGACGAGCACTAAAAATTTGTATCCGAATAAGTTATTCTCGCTCTTGATCTTCATGACGATCTGGAATCCGGGTTGGGGAGAGGACTAGTGGCTCCATGTCATTTAAAATGGAAAAAGCTTCAAGCTCGATGCCAGCAGAATCAAAGTGATCAGAGTGATTAGAAATTAACCGGTTAAAATTGTGGACGTTGAAATCACCGAGTAAAACAACTTCTGCAAAGGAATAACTAGTAATAATACTTTCAACCGAAGAATTAAGTTCAGCAAGGAAGCCTTCATCATCATTGTAGTTTGGAGACCTGTACAACTTTGAGATAAAGATTTGTCGACCATCATAAATCAGAACCACAAAATCTGGTAGTTGATAATTGAAAATAAGTTTTGAAAAAAGTCAAGTCATCCATTGTTATATAAAGCGTTCAAAAAATTAATCCATGTATTTCAGCCATTTACACCGTAGGCATTATCAGGAAAAATGTATTTCTTAAAAAAACACTTTCTTGATAATGACTATGTTGTAAGTAGCCGAAATATATTATTAACTTTTTTCACCCTTTAAAACTTGAATTTTTTCCAAACCTATTTTCAATTATGCACAACAGTCAACACATATTTCCTCATCTGGTAGTTGGCACAATCAACATCAAATGTAGGAGATCTACGTAGAAGCTTTCAGATCTGAGCTCACAAGAACACATCCAAGCTTTGCCGCGGAACATTGTTTGAAGAATGTCGAATCTGGGCTTCTGTGAGTGCTAAAATGCTGGGTCGGTTGGTGTGAAGAAGCTGGTAAACTGAATTAAATTTGGCGCTAAGGCCATGCAGGCTATATTGCAAAACTGAAAACGCTTTCGACTGCAGTGGAAGGGCGCCCGTCGAATGCGGCTGGACGGCCAGGCAAAATGGGGAATCGCCTTTTTTAGACCACCTTTTCTATGTCCCTCCCTAACTAAGGCCAAGCAAGGCAGCACTAAACAGGGCCGCCTAGTTGCTAAAGCGGGACCTCAATACTGAACATACCCTACTCAATAGTGCGACCATAACACTCTAGATATATAGCTGTACATAGATATACATGTAGAGATCCAGCTGCCGGATTCCAGTTTACCTTACTTTGTCGCCGCAAGACTTTTGGAAAAAAAGAGTAGGAAAATAAGAAAAAGAGAGACCGGCAGATCATCCGAAGTGCGTGCTAGGCACAGGAAGTGGAACAACTAGTCTACCACATGCCCACGCACGGCGCTTCTGTGGGCATCGGTGACAAAGTTGACCACTTGAGGCTTCTTAACATCCTTTGCAACTTAAAGGTACCTTCTCATATCTGTTTGTGGATTGGAAACTTCCCGTTAGATAGGATAGCTACCTGCCAAGTTGGAAACAATAGATCGGGAACCATAGCCTTCACGTCTGGGTTACTTCAAGGCTCAGTTACCGGTCTTATCCTTTTTGCGTGCTACATTGATACTCTTGGCAAAGAGCTGGAAAAGATTGACAGCCTCGAGTTTGGATTCTTCGCTGATGATCTAACATTGTGGGACAGCCATACGATCCCGAATGAAGCGAAGCATGTGGTGAAGAGGACTAGCGGCGGTGAACACATGGAGCTCACGATTTAAAATGAAGGTAGCCCCAGAAAAATGTGAGGCTATCTTCTTCTCAAACTGGCCAGGAGACAAAAACACTGACCGAAGACAACAACTGAAGATCGGCAACAGACAAATTGAATATAAAGAGCATGTGAAACTTCTTGGCATCATCCTGGACGCAAGACTGACTTTCACAAAGCAAGTTACTAAAGTTATCAAAGAGTGCAAGAGGCGACTAGCGCAATTGAAATGTCTAGCCAGGACAACATGGGGATGCAAACTGACATTACTAAGAACGATGTATGTCACCTATATCCGAAGTGTTATTGAATACGAATCGGATATTTGTGGAGAGGTAACCTCCCAGGCGAACACAAGGAAACTTGAAGTGATTCAGAACTCGGCAGTAAGAATAATTACGGTATGTCTGAATGAAACTAACATCGAACCTTTGCTACTTGAAGCTGACTTAACACCAATTGTAATAAGGTTTCGGAGTAATGCTGCCAGAAGATTGGAGATCATGAAGCGAATGCCGGATGAGGATTCTCTCATGAAAATCGCAACAGCGACTATATCGAAGCAATGACTTGTAAGACGTAGAAACTGGAGAATGGCACCAGAGAACTTCACAAGCAGAATAAAAGCGAATGATGGAGAAAAGATGATGATTACACTGCCTTATGCACCATGGAATTGTGAAGGCAGTGAGAAGGTCGCGTTTTTTCCATTAGCAGAAGATAACATTAAGAGACAAGAGGGTGAAGATAATGCTAGGAAACGGAAGGAACTGACGCTCAAAACACAGAAAAAGAGGAGAGTTTGATCTGAAAATGTGGTCGGATGGCTCGGTAAAGAATCAAAAGGGTGGAGCAGCTGCTGTGGTTTGCAAAAACGGAGTCGAAGATCCACTGACAGTTGTGAAAGCTGATGCCGGAAAACTGGCATCCTCCTTCAGATCGGAGTTGACTGCTGTTCATGCAGGCCTGAGTTGCATTATTGACGAAAAAGTAATCGATGGATGTAAGACATCTTTGATATGCAGACTCACAATCATCGATCAAAGCAGTGATGGCTGGACCTCTTGCAAAGCAAGATTGTATGCAAGCTAATGTCTGGGAAAAATCCTGAAAATAGTGGAACATTTCGACAACGTCACGTCACATTCGAGTTTGTTTCAGCTCACTGTGATATTGAGAAAAATGGAAGGGCGGACTTAGCTGCCAACGAGGCTGTGCACTCAGAGACCGGAGGAAATATCGGATACGAAGCAGCTAAAGGCAGCCATTAAAAGGAAAATGACCGAAAAATGGACAACCGAACTAAGACAAAAATACGATAAAAGACAGGATACTTGGAAATGAAAAAACGCAGTTGAAAAACGGATATCAACTCCCGAGAGAGGAACACTGCATCATTTCTCAGCTAAAATGTGGCGAATCTAAGTGGCTAGGAAAATTTACCCGGAGTTCAAACAAAGAGATGGAGGAAGAGTATAGGTGGTACCACTTGATGACTGAGACGGTGGATCACATATTCCGAGAGTGCAATGCCAGGAGGATCCGGTATGCCAGGAGAAGTCACAGTATCACCGACAGTGAAGACCTCAATAAACCGGACAAATTCGATGATATTGTAGATTTCGTCCGCGAAATTGTAGACTTATGAGCTTCTGAACAACATGCACTTTGTGTTTGCCATAAGCGTTAGCTCAGATGCAGGAAACAAAAAAATGAATGGATTGACATATTTGAAAGTCTGCTGACCACAACTGACAAGACACAACATGAATGCTCTGTCCATATCAAGTGCTAAATATAATCTCTTGCATGGTGTTAAGTCTAGTGGCATTGAGTCACCTAATAAATGAATAAAAGGTGTCAGAATTTCTCGAATAATTTTTTTTCGATAAATATTACTCGCACTGCATCTTTTTTAAAACGACTTCTTTTAAAATCAATGCATCGTGAGAAAAATTAAGAATACATTACAACATTAGTCAAATTTCATCAAAAAATACTTAGTCTTCTCTATGCTGAAATCCCGTGACAATGAAAACGCACAGCTTCCGTGAGGCTGATACTGACTACTCAAGAAAGCAAAATACATGCCAAGACAATTCATGGAGTGCAGGAAGAATAAGAATAATTGATTAGAAATATGGGCAATGGCTGTTACACCGACTGAGCAGGTGCAACAGGCATATTCTTCAGGGTGTCCATAAGGGTGGTTAAAAAAATTGAAAGTTGGAAAAGTCAGGGCGTTGCCAAAAGTAGTGCTTTTGGTAAGAAAGATGTAAGGTTTTAGCTCGATTGGTCAAGGTTTAGGAGTCGCCTAGAGTGGTCAAAGTGAGGTCAAATGTACAAAAATTGATAAAAATAGCCTCTGACATCATCGTGACCTCGGATGACCTTTCTGACCTCGTAAAATGATAGATTACGGTCGCATCTTTATCTATTGGAAAAATATTATATTGGTCTAAAATGTTTAGCTTCATCGCAAAATAGGATTTAAGGTCCATCATGCCTTTGGATGGGTGACGTGATCAATGCAACTGTGCAGTATGAGAGCATGAAATGTCAGTTTGTGACCAAACCAAGCATGTTAGAGCCATATAATACATTGCCAACGAATATAAATATGATCGCTACCTGTCAAGTGATGAGTTCAAAAATTGATCACGTCACCCATCCAAAGGCATGATTTTTGGACCTTAAGTGGAAAACATGCCTATGAGTGTCTAAGTTTTCTATTTGCACATGTATCTATAATTGAAACAAATGGACGTAAAGCAAGCTGCACGCTACAAAAAATAGTCAAGTTCATCATATGTTGTCAGTTAGCATCACCATTTTCATTTGACAGTCCACATTTCAGGTTTCGGACTTCTATAACTTATTTTGAAATGCAATTTTCAAAGTGCAAGGTTCAAGCTCAAGGTTCAACAGGGGCATCTGCCTTTATATGGACTTCACACCCCAATGCTAGTTCTCAGAAAATTAGAATTTATGTATTCACATTGGACACTGTGCATGTAGAATGGCAACTCCAGCATTTTATTGAATCCAACTAAAATATCGAACTAAATCGATTTTGTTTCAAGATAGACAATCGATTGCCAAGAATCAAGACTTATAAAAGTGAAAATAGTTTCAGATTGGACATCATGTTCATATTACTTGCGGATAGAATGTGCCTTTGATATCACCTTGAGGCTTGTACTACATTTAGCACAGTAACATCAATAGAGAGAGAAGTAATCACTTCGGTGCAGCAACAATACTTATAAATTCCTTTAGATATTCTTGATAAACGAAATTTTCTATTAATTAAGAAATTCACTACTATTGCGTGTATATTGTGTACTGTTCTTGCTCTTGAAATTAGCATTACTCGAGGGGATGATGAACTTCTCTTTACAGCTGCACATATAAATCTGCCTCTTCATAGCGTGAATTAAATAGCCTTCATCTACTCGTACATAACTTAATCAACAAGATGCTTAGATATCATGTCTCAAGGTAGGAATTGATGATTACACTGTATGATAGGCCTACTGGGATTTCAGACCTACTCACTAAAATTTCAGAAAAATTAACATGCAATTATATAGTTGCTATGTAATCTGGAGGATAGAGGCATTGGTCTACTAGCTACTGTTCAATTTCAGCAGGTTTATCTTATCTCTTGCAAAAAAAAATTGGTCTATTTACCGCTGCTGACTAGGGATGTCAATGCCAGTGTGAGTTATGTACAATACTTTGACTAACTGTGTGCACTCTGTCAGAGACTCCCTATTGGCATTGATACAGCGTTGATGAGAGAAAATCCGCCACTTCATTCATAACGGCGACTGCTTTGCAGCGATAATTTTTTTGCAAATCAGCCATGAAATACACTGAGTATAAGACAATTGGTATTTGTCGACATTTTATGCGCTCAGAGGACGGTCAGTCGGCACGTTGCCAGCTATGCTCTGACAAGATAATCAAGCGGACTGGAGGCTCCACAAAAGGTATCCACTCTCCATACACACATCAATTAGTGTCATCAAAATACCTTTCGGGATCTTCAGGTCTTCCTCAACAGTACTCATCACAACCATCGATAAATCTAAGGATAGACAATTCAGTACAACAACAGCAAATCTCAAAATATTTAAAACATGTGTTGAGAAGTCTCAGGGCTGACACTCTTATCAAAAATAAAAACCGGAAAGTCAAACTGGAATGGGCCCCCTAAATTACGCAATCGTGAGCCCCCTCAAAGTAAGAAACTTACGATCATTCGATATCACACAACCCGGTAAGTTTTGAAATCGTTCAAGCAGCAGTCGTGTCTGTTCTAATAAAGATGCTTCTGAATCCCCACAGTTAGCAAGTAAATGTACAAAATTATTACTGATGCTTATTCGATCATCAGCTTCAACAAGGTGCACTAGAATACATGACTCGAACAGCTACTATTTTCAGGAGAACCGTTTTCGAAGGCTAGACAGAGTGTACTACAAAGACCCCTCTACCTGCTCCCAATGCAAAGTCAGCATGAAGTTATTGAACGATTGACGATTTCAGCTCGATATGAAGACTGCATATTATCGAATAATCTGCATGTAGGCCTATGGATGATTTTACTTAACTGTTTCAAAGACAACCTTCCTCATTTCGTTCAAAAATTTTACATTCAAATTTATAATGCACTATTCTCGTGCAGCTTTGTCATTTTCTAATAATCATGCCTTGACGTCACACGGTGCAAGATCCCGTCTTTATTGTGAAGAATTTTCATGAAACCACTAGGAAATTGCTGTTCAGCTGTTCAACGTTTGGAAGACTGCTTCAGCAGAGCGGTCTTGTCACAGCAAATATCTTCAAACAAAATCCATGGTCAGCGCGATCTAAATGCTTGGGTAGGCATTTCTGTAACACATTTTCTTTGGGAGGGACATTATTCTTTCGAGAAATCGAGAATGTGTGGTAAAATCTTCCTTTCTATGCTGTATGAAATATGCCGAATGTCATGAAGAATAGGAACATCTTCATACAGGATGGAATGCCAGCGCACTATTACAGACCCATCGTAAATTATTTAAACAGCAATTTTCCTAAATCTTGGATTGACCGTCATTGGAGCCTTTGGAATGGCTTCCGATACCACCAGATTCAATGCCCTGTGACTTTTTTCTTTTGGGCAAGCTTAAGAAATGGTGCATCAGAGTAATCTTATACATTTGGATAAACTGGAAACAAAGCTTTGCACCGTTTTCTGCAGATCGACGAGCGATTGCGTAGAGATATGATCTTGCGCTTTTGACCGAATAATTAGATTGTGTTCGGGCAAATGGTGAGCAAGTAGAAAATAAATGTTTATAGTTGTACTCGCATTCCGAATCATCCGAAATACAGACATCCACAATTAATGAAATACATGTAGTTCAAATCTCATTCTATAGAATTCGTTTCCAAATTTTGCAAACACCAATGCAAACTGCTAATTCATGTTTGTACTTCATGCACGAAGGTTAGCTGCAGGATTTCCAAGCACATCCACCTACCGATGGTCTGTGGAGTGAGTTGCTGATTTACTGCACTGATGGCGGCTAAAAAGTCAAAAACGCTTGCAGCTCAGCCTGAGGAAACTTCATCAGTATTTGTAGCTCCGGCAATGATTCAAATCAAACCTTGCTCTCATCTCTTGTGCTTCAAACATAATAAAAAACAGTTACATCTAAGAACAACATTTGGATTGAAAACAAGATTATGACAGCTATCTGATAAAGATTGAGCCGCCATGGCATAAGTAAATGCAAAATCAACACGAAAAGAAATCCTTGTCACTTCTGCGGTTGTTTGCGAGATTTCAATTTTCGCTGGTGTCTTCGCCGAAATTTAGCCGCTTTTGCAACAAGTGATCGCACAAAATAGTCTTTCGTCACTCCCCTGTGCTCCCGAAGCTTTTTAGTAGATTTTTCTTTCATATTGTTCTGGCAGACGCTTCTTGAGAGATACGTTTTGGAGAGCATCAAAGCAATCAGAACTCAATTCATAATAGACTCTATAATCACGTATTACAACTTTTTCGTAAAGCATTCCCACCTAACTTTATTTCTTATTTCAAAACTTTGATTACTTACGTTTCGTCCAGTTTCTTAAGATTGACGAAAGGATCACTTGAGTTCCTTGTAGAAGAATCTTCGTCTCCAGAGTCAAGCGGATTTTTCGAAAGATCTGCTTTGAATTTGATCACCATCAAAAATTGCAGGTTTTTAAGGTCCCCCCTAACAATCTGCATAGCCCCGTTCACAATTTTAAAGAGCCCTACATCATCTAAAAAGGCCCCACATGCTCTCATCTTTAAGGGTCACGGTCTCAATCCCATAGGCCCTTTACAATCTCGGAGAGCTGCTTAAAAAAAACCTTATGGGTCCCTTCAACCTAAATATGATCCCTTCACGATGTTAAAGGACCCCTTCACGATCTTGAACGGGCCCCTTCGCAGTCTGAAAATAGGGCCCCATCACGATCGTTAAGTGCCACTACACAATCTCAAAAGGGCCCCTCATGATCTTAAAGGGGCCCTTTCGCAGTTTCAAAAGGGCCCCATCACGATCTTAAAGGGCCCGTTCACATTCTCAATAAGACCTGTTCACAATCTCAAGAGGGCCCCTCACGTTCCTAAAGGGGACCCTTCGCAGTCTCAAAAGGGTCCCCCTCACGATCTTAAAGGGCCCGTTCACATTCTCAAAAGGGCCCCTCACGATCCTAAAGGGGACCCTTCGCAGTCTCAAAAGGGCCCCTTCACGATCTTAAAAGGGCCTGCTCACAATCTCAAAAGCGACCCATCACTATCTTAAAAGGCCCCCTCGCAGTATCAAAAGGGCCCCTCACGTTCCTAAAGGGGACCCTTCGCAGTCTCAAAAGGGCCCCTCGCGTTCTTAAAGGGCCCCTTCACAATCTCAAAAGGCCCCCTCACGATTTAAAAGGGGCCCCTTCGCAGTCTCAAAAGGGCCCCTCGCTATCTTAAAAGACCCTTTAATAATCTTAAAGGGCCCACTTGCAATATCAAAAGGGGCCCTTCAAAATCTAAAATAGTTCAAAACCCAAATTATTTGTTCCTTGGCCAAACATTTTCTCACTACTGAGTTTATTCTAAAAAGACCGGAAATCCGGTTAAAACCGGAAGAGTGGCAGCCCTGAAGTCTCTTAAATTTCGCACTGTTCGCATGGCAGGGAAGGATAACCTGTCTTTCGATGCTCTTGCGACATCTGAAAACATGTGCCTAAAAAATCAAAGTTAGGCAGCTTTCCGGATTCGACAGCAACAATTCAGAAGATCGCCATTCGTCACAAACTTCGAAGTGTCTGCTTCTACTAGGCCTATTGTCAAGGGACACCCGTGTGCTAGAAAAGCAGATAATTCAAATTTCTCTGACATTTGACGAATGGACATCAATATGTAATCGTCGATACATAAACATTGATATTCACTTTTGTGAGGCCGGTGGCGGCCGTGTGCTCTACAGCCTTATGCCCGCTAATAAGCTCAATGCCCGCCGCTAAATGATACTGTATTGAAGTAATCGAAACCCGTCTGTTTAAATTGGATCGGATTGAACAGATATCATTGCATTCTGTACATATTGAGCTAGTCTAATGAAACGAGTAGGCAAAATTGCAAATGTACACCATCAGCAGTATAAATTTTTTGGAAAGAGCCAAATTTTTTGATCTTAAAATATTTGATTATCGATAGCGATATATTTCAGCTGCAACCAGCAGCTATCTTCAGGCAACTATTGAAGGAATATCGATACAAGCAAAATTTGAAATTTACACTGATTCAACTGTTGGATAGGAAATAGAAAATAGAAGATTGAGATAGATATAGAAGTGCAAGAGAGAGAAGATAAGAGAGCTACGAGGCAGGTAGTATCGGGTTACATAGTACCGATAGCAAAACTATGACCTGACCGAGGGAAGAGAAGACGTATATAAAAGCAGTAGACACAATATAAAAATGTGAAGTCAAATTTAGATGGATGGTGAGTATTCAATGAAAAAGAAAATCACTGTAGCTATTCAGTTCAAATCGATCGTTAATTCGATATTCCTTCAATAGTTGCCTGAAGATAGCTGCTGTTGGCAGCTGAAATATATCGCTATCGATAATTAAATATTTTAAGATCAAAAAATTTGGCTCTTTCCAAAATATTTGTCTGGCCAAAATCTATTCAGAACCATCAGCAGTGCTTAGCACACTATTCACTTAGTTGTGTGCGACATCATATATGACAGTAACCAAACATCAACAAGCATTGATCCTGAGAGCAACGACAAAAGTAAGGAGGACTCAGAGTAAGAGGGAGAGAGTGAAGATATTATCGATTGTTCGCCATCATTCAAAGACATAATCGATGAAGTCCGCTTTGTTGTGCTCTTGTTTCGGAAGTCGCCTCTTTCGAACAAGCTGCCATTGTTTGTGCGGGAATCACCTGGGAAGGGGCTTGTATTGATTCGAGACATCAGTATTCGCAGGAGCAGCATGTGCGACAAGCTACAGCGCTTTCTGAAGCCTCAGACCTGTATCCAACAAGCCTTGCTCGCACTTCATAAGGAGTACCGGAGTTTTCCACTTAATATACATGTACTTGGTATATTAACTGGAAAATGACGAAATTGTAGAATAACTTTGCATCAGGTTAATATACCCGGGTATATTAAGTGGAGGCACCACAAAATAAGCATAAGCACATATAATATATGAGCTGGAATTCGTCACTTAAAGCAACAATCATATATTACAGGTGCTCATAATTTGGTACACATGAACTTGAAACTAAACTGTAATGAAAACAAATTCACAATTTGAGTGTAATTGATATCAATTATTAGGGTATAAAATGAGCAATACCGTAACAGGCATCTGAATAACATAACAACAGTTCCTAGGTATATAGTAGGGTTTCAATCCCGGGATTATCGCATTTTGCGGGATTGTGAATCCCGGGATTAGGTACCATCTGTTCTTAGGCAGTTAGTAGGAGATGTATGAAGATGGAGTAACAGGTCTATGGACAAGGAACATGGATGCAATGCGTGAAACATGAATGTCAACGCGATGCAAGAACTAAATACATGTATAGACTTCTTGCGATCAGCTTAACAATAGGCACTTGCAAACTCGAGAAAGAGCTACTCCCATATAGAACTGCGTAGAATAATATACTTATAGTCTATCTCAGCCGCTTCATTGATATCAAAAAATAAAAAGATGTTCAGGCAGTGGAGAGAAGGAAAGATAGAGCGTTATACATACAGGCCTACTAATATCCAATGAATTTTTGAAGCGATTACTATACAATATCGGGCTTTTATCAGACGTCAGAAAAATCGCGGGATTTACATTTCGATTTGAAAATCTCATCCCAGGTTTTAATGAGACAACGCATTTTGTGTGTGATAACCAAATCAGCTTATTGTTATGGCATATGTTTGCATGTGAAAAGATAACTTAATTATCAATTCATGGCACATGTTATTAGATATTATTTTAGATGGATGGTGAGTATTCAATGAAAAAGTCTATACATGTATTTAGTTCTTGCATCGCGTTGACATTCATGTTTCACGCATTGCATCCATGTTCCTTGTCCATAGACTTGTCTGACGTCATTAGTTGTAAGCTGTTTCGTACAGTGCATCATTCAAAAAACTCGTCAAAGAATATAAACAACGTCTAGTATTGTCTAACCTACGCTAGCCGAAGCGTACTATCGGTAAATGAATTAAGCTTGCCAATCCCGCGAATCCGGGATCAGAAAAAGTCGGGATTTTGAAAACCCTGGTACAAAGATAATTACTAGATTTATTCCTTCGTATGATCTCCTCCTTAGGTGTGGTCAGATGAGATACTAAGATGAGTGCTTGATTTACAAAAATCAGCAGAAGTGTTATTTCCAAAGGAAATTGTTGAATGCTACAAAGACAATGAAAGTTTGTCGAGAGTCAATATAACAGGGTATATTAACTGGCACCAATTTCCACTTCATATACCCGGGTATATTAAGTGGAGGGGCACATTAAGTGGAGAACTCCAGTAAGTTTCCTTCCTTATCGTTCCCTGGAAACGATTCAAAAAATGTGTGATGTACTTCTTCCCGTAACCACCGAATTGGTTCGTCTCAATGGCGTGAAGTTGACCTAGTAACAGCGTAACATGTTATTGACTTCGTCAGCATAAAACTAAAATGCATCGAGAAGTATTTCAGCATTACTTTTTTCCAATCGATTGTATGTTCGAATATCCGACCGTTCAACTCTCATGACAAATTCAACAGACAGAAAATAACTTTGCGTCTTGGTGCATTTGAACCACCGACCTCTGGCATTCTAGGACAACGCTCGACCAACTGAGCTATGGAGGAGCGACAAAACGACATAAGTCCTCAATTGAAGAACCCGCGTAAGAGAATCCGATAGCTTCATCCCCCAAGACAACATGGCATTAACCGTCAAGCTAAACTACTGAAGCAAGTTATCATTAATTCAAAGCCAGCATTATGCTTTGAAAATATTCTATAAAGATACTTACCCTATTGCGCAGCAGTGACTTCGACAGCTTGTCGCAACAGCAAGCAAAATAATTTACTCTATATCTCTCACAAATAGTGAAGTTTTCTTTTAGACCGGCGCTTGAGTCGTCGTCATCCATCGAATCAAGCGCCGAACTAAATCAAAACCGCGCATTGTCTCTCTGTCATCAGTTGGATTATTTGTTAATAGCGGAAAGTTATTTTCTATCGAACGCGACCTGGGCATCGCAAACAACCGAAAATTAATCGCGATCGCGGAATGAATTTTTGTTTTTCAGTCCTCAATCACGGATTAAATTCTGACTTAAGTCCACGATTACGCAAATTTGATTGAAAATGTCAGGAAAGCTGAGGATTATCTAGTCCATATCTCTTACAAGCTTGTGTCCATTTTACAGAAAGCTAATAATTTTCTAATTGTCATATATTCCTTGAAAGATGTTCACCAGCTACCCATGAATGTCTCTGTGAGACGAAACGTCGGGGTTTTTATCAGTCACTTACTGGTTTTTATATTAACTGCATTATCTCATCCTTCAATAAAGTACAGGGAGCAGAATAACTTGCTTTAACATTGTTGTGAATAATTACCTCCCGTCAAAAGCTGTCAATATGAAAAATATATTGTAAAATTAGGCATCAGTGATTGCCCCTTAGCCTAGGAATTTGAATAAAAAATGTGAAGTAGGCCTACAACATTCCTCTGCCAAGATCTGCTGCTGTTGAGTGCCTCTTTACCTGATGAGTGAAAATGTCCTCATAGTCAAGAGAGACAGCCTCACTAACTCCTCGCTTTCTTGGAGGCAAACTTTGAACTTTTGAGACTACCCAATGAATGCGCCATTTCCGACGAGTGCAGTATATTCCTTATACACATAGCAATTTGTATATTCTAACGCTTGCTTTTTATACCTACATGGATAACTATGTAATGCAGATTGATGCATGGATGTGTATCAAATGCTTAATTTATCGGTTAAAAACAGTAAAGCGGAAAGTAAAACATTCTAAGTTCTTCTTAACAGTCAAGTCAAAATTCTGAGTTTCTAAAATTTCTTTGATTTGGATGATTAGTTCTCATACAGAGCGCTTTCATATGCGTCGGCACATCTTTTTAGACGGATCTTCAAGTTCGCAAGTCCCTGTCATCGTGATGTGTATGGTACTTGTATTCGAATCATCAACCCTATGTGGCACACATGGGCCTCCAAAGTCCAAGCTATATAAAGCTATCATTTATGTCAATTTAGCAAACACCGAAAGGTGCACATGCTTCCTCAGCTAGACACTATTGTAAAAATCAAACGTTAAAATAAGCATCAAAAATTATACACCTTCAGTTATTTGAAAGAATCAGATATAATAACTGTCCGATCACGATCACGGACTTACAGCAAGAAATAGTCCGCGATCGCGGAATCACGATCTCGGAAGGTCAAATTTTAAATCGCGGAATCGCGTGCTCACGTCTGCCGACTACATAAACGATCAAGATGATACAAATTTCAATATTTTGCTTATTCATCTGGCAATCAGTGCTACCAGCTCATGCGTTGTGACAGCCACACGACCAAAACTTCACCGCCTCAGCCGGTGAAATAATAGCACAACAAATATTTTATAGGCGGATAGCATGGTGTTGAGATGAGAGGTTCTAATGCTTGCATGTCTCTGACATCAGTAATGAGGAAAATTGTCTTGACATGAGAGATAAGTAATAATGACTCATGTCAGTCGAATTAGTGGGGTTCAAACGCATGATAAGCAACAAAACAAGTTTCACAATTTTGGCATATGCAGATAATCAGCTGACATCATTTTGAATCATTCCATATGAAAAACAAGTAATTTAAGATACATTCTGAATGAACGTTTGTGATACAATTTTGTCAAAATTAGGTGGTGTTTATTATATTTGAATACACTGATACTTCCATATGGCTATTGCTTATCTCCGTGGAGAAAATTCATTGATGGTCTCAACAAAATATTGATGACAATGTCTGTGCATGTACAGCCCACAATACCTTCATGTGTAACAATGTAAAGTTTGTGAACTTTGTAAATCACAAAATCCTTGTCAAACATTTGTCAAATCACAAAATCATCAAAATCGTGCTATTCAAATATTTGATCAGAAGTGCTCATGGCAAGAACCATTGGGTAAATGAAGTTGCACTGACTGGGATGATGGTTTTGAAAACATAGCGAAACTGTCCGCCAACTTTGTAAATTAGCAGGATTTACAAATTTGAATTCATCACTTGCAAATGCAGAATTCTGTTCGCTCTCATCAATATTAAGGGAGTTGTTGAAAAAATTTTTGTACACAAACAATTGCTTGCTTAATGGATCAATGTTGCAAGGAGGTCTGAAATAGATAAGGAATATAGCATGCTCACGTAATTCACTGCACTCCTTCAAATTAAACAATGGTAGGCCGCTGAAGTCGGAATAGTGTTGCTCCCCAGTGATTCACAATTTCCTTCTTCTTGGACGTCAATTATTCAATTATAACCTCCAGATCCTTGAGTTCTGTAAACAGACATGCATGCATAGTCATAATCATCGCTAGTTTCCTAATTTTAGATGATGATCTTGAGGTGCAACTACTGCCACTTACTCCTGGTGTAAAAAGGTTTAGACTAATGAAGTGTCCAAATTGCATCGTAGGACTGAATGTGCATTTGCACAACTTTTGAAAAAAGATAATTTTCTGGTCTGATTTGGATAGGAACTTGTAAATAAAATTTTGTTTCTCTTCGCAGATTATCAATTTGACTTTCGCTAATAAGCACCTTTGCTCCTAATAATGTTAAAGGATGTATTTTTGCATTCTCTTAGTGTTCTGTAACACTGTAATTGATCTTGAGGCATCGGAGGAATGACTTCACATCTCAGCCCTTTTGATGCTTTAAGATAGTGCAGATAACTTGAATATTTCTTGGCTTCCAAGCAATGAATCTTTCCGCAGTGAATTGTTAATAACATCTGTATATTAGTAATCAATGTTGACACATCAAGTTTTCACGTAACTAAGCTATGTTTCGTTGTGCAGCCTCAGATGATGTTTGGGAGGGTATCCTAGCACGAACCCTAGGGTCGAGGACGCAAGGGTTTCATCTTATTTTACAAGAAGTGAACTTGCAATTTCAGAAATTAATTAATTGAGACCACAGACTAGATGATATGCGGTCTGCCTTTGATATGCTCATCAATACGAGTAATCAGGTGCCTACGAGTCTCACCAAGGCGTGGTGAGACTCCTTGGTGAGACTCGTACGCACCTGATTACTCGTATTGATGAGCATATCAAAGGCAGACCACAAGATTCTGAAATTACAAAGCACATTCATAAAGCGACAGCCAATGAATTTTCTATTGTCTGCCGTACTAAACACACTCGCATGGCTGAATCTTTATTGATTAAAATGCATGAAACTGATAATTTATTGAACGAATGCGATTCTTCTGTTCCGTTGCATATCTTTTAATTGTACTACAGAGAGGTAATTGTAAATGCGCAAATACCTCTCCATTCCATTCTATTGTAAATTTCATTTTAGCTGTTCTTAACTGTGTTTACTTGATCATTTTAATTTGTATATAAACCTCATTTTGCTGATTTGACTTGATGCCCTGATGATGTATCAATAAACGATACGAAATCGATCGACAATGAATCAAGTGTTTTGCAATCTTTTAATTTTTGGTCGTACAGTGTACATAATGCTATCTTTGGGCTCATTATCTTATAAATTTACGTTAACTTTATCACTGTTTTGCCATAATAAGTAAGAGGTTTTCTTTTGACTAATTATGACGACGGCAGTATTATTCGTGCATAAAAAACATCATGGCTTTTATCCTGTCAGCATTGAACCTTTTTCATAGGAACTGAGTTGATCTCAAGTGTACGGTGGTATACTTAGCCCATCAAGGTCTGTTGTCTGATCGAAGAGGTGAGATCATGAAAAACTGTATCTGGAAATCAACTCTGACTGTAGGCCTATATCAGGGGTTCTCAACTCAAAAATTCGGCGGGCCACATTTCCTGGCATTTTTCTAATGAATATACTACCGGGCCAATCGACTGAATATATGACCAAAGAACCCCTGTATGCCTATTATATTGTTTATACATAGGTACCGTTATTATTTAGAGTTGACTAGCGCCTATAGGCCTATTTATGTTTCATTAATAATCCTTCTGAAAAAAATTTTTTTTTGTTTTGTGATGATTAAGTAGAGGTAGGGTATGGACCTATTGGCATAATTAGAAGGTACTATATAAGCTTACCTAGCTTATAGGATAGATCTGTAACTCTGTATACATGTATACTTTTACAAAACGCATGTGGTTTTGAAAATTTATTGCCAGTGAGAGTTTATCGTTTTTGTTGAAACCTAATGCGCATTCACAAAATATGCAACGCTTATAGATAAAGAGAGGGAGGGAGGCATACATTCATTGGATGAATGCTAACGTTTGGGAAATATTACATATTATGTATGCATGCGTACATGAATATAAACACTCCTTGTTTAAATTGAGAAGAATGATGATAATCCAATAATGATATTATAATTATAAATTGCAACAGAAAAATAGAAATGGCTTCATCCAAAACATCATAAATGCTATTAATTGTGTCAGTGAGAAACTTGTCCAGACTTTGCTTTTGTCAACTTGACGAATCTTGGTTTCAAACCGGTTAATGCAAGACGCATCATGTTTTGAACATTTGCGTTAGTCAAGCGTGATCGATATTTGTTTTTTATGTAGTTGAGTGTAGAGAACGAAGACTCACAGTGGTAAGTTGATCCGAACATTGCAAGAAGCCTAAGTCCACATCGTCGAATATCTGCATACTTCTCATCCTCAGGAATGTCAAACCACATATCAACCATAGTTGTTGCACCTCTAACGCATTCTTGAACAACACCACTATTTCTCAGCGCAATCAATTGCAGCTCACCAACAGCTCCATTCACTCCAAATTTTTCGAATTGACCTGCACAGATTTCAACATTTGCTTCTACAGGATTTCTCATAAATCCTATCAAATGAATAAGGTCATTAAAATCTTGAAATCGATTGTCAAAATCGATTTGAACTTCAACTATGTAAGTTTTTAACAATTGACATGTATGATCTGTTTGCTACGGCTGCAGCTTGCTTCACTCTTCTCTACAGAGCTTCTCATTGAATTGAGTGGGAGAAATAGCGCGCGCACATCACGTTTGTCGCCGTGCGCTACAAATTAGCTGTTCTTAAACTGATAGACAAGCTCAATTGACAAGCCGCCAAATATACGCATGTCTTGCTCACTCGTTTCATCGCGGGCCACCGCCAACAAGCTTGCGGGCCACAAAATGGCCCGCGGGCCACGTGTTGAGAACCCCTGGCCTATATGGAGCTAGAACATGTATTGATTGAATTATGCTTATTATAGTTAATCTTAATTTAATTGCACTTATTTTAGTTTATCAACTAAGTTAATTAAAATTTGAAACATTCAAACGGATTAATTGTGCATGCTTGGAACTATTGTGCTTCAATTAAGAGACATTACCGGTATTAGTCATTTCTCAATCTTAGTGAGGAAATCCGGGGCGGGGGATGGGGCAATAAGTCTGCTTAATGTAATCTTTATTTTTTTCTATGAGGGGCCCCATGAAGCATGAATTCCCACTGAGACTCAGCTGCCACAGTCTCATCCCTACACCGGTGTCTGAGAAAAGCTGTTTTAATCCATGATTTTATACCGTGCATGAAAATGCGCGGTACATTTTCATGCACATAGACCATACATTTGCATGACATATAGGCTTCCAGATATGCATGCTAAGTGTGTACCGCACTTGATCTTATTTTGCGGCCAATCAAATCCATGATTGTATTAGCTCAACTACATTATTCAAAGAGCCTGGAACAGTCTGGAAAAGTCGGCAAAAAGTTGACTCCGGAAAGATCAAGAAAATGCAGCTCGTCTTCATGTTGACAGTCACTCTCTTAATTTTCAGAAAAGCATTTCTCTAATTTATAAAGATGAGTCATCTGAAAGAAACAGAATTTGTGCCCAATTTGCACTTTCATTCGCTTAAAGTCATCACTTCGCATTTTCAGGGTTTGAATTTCGCAATCTGTACATAAATAACCGTAAGTGAACGGCGGTACCGTAAAGTGGATTGACTTTGGACAGTTTTGAAGTTTACCTCAAATTTCATATTGCTTTAAAGGAGAAAAAGTATTAACAATTGATATCAAAGGTTGCATCTGTGTTATTACAATAAGTTTACGAAGAATTACTACCATGATACATTTCTTACAGCAATTATGAAAATATCAACATGAAGCACCTGCATTTTACCTTGTACCGGTAATATAAAAGGGAATCTTAGGAATGTTAAGTCATAACATCGTCTTTTCTTGCGATCTCGTCGCACTTATCGGTAAAAAATTCTAGAGGAACATTTTGTTTGTATGATTGACTGCGTAGCAAGCAGGTGCAGAAAGCCAAGGATGTCAAATATCTGTTTATCATTTTTACCTGGACAAGAAATGTCCAGGTAAACAACATCAGTGAATGCCTGATGTCTTGACAGAGGACAAAATTGATGCTATATGCTTTTAGTTGCTATAGCAAAGTACTGTTATGTTGGCCTATCTACTATCCAATGTCACTCCATTTTGCCCAGTATCAGTGGAGTGATTATGAACAGGCATTTTACAATACTTTGAATAATTGTTTTGACAAGTGCAGTAGATTCTAAACAACATTAAGGTGATTCTGAAATGTACTGCAGGGAGATTGCATAGTATACAGGGTGGCCCAGATATAGGTTACTAGTTTTAAAAGAGTGTAGCTTCAAGCAGAACAAAATATTCTAATGCAACATGTGTCATTTTAAAGGTGAAGACACCCCATTTGTTCTCCAAAAATACATCTTGACAGTTAAATTCTTATTTCTGTGTATGCTCTTAAACATTTTGCCATTTTCTATAAAAATCAATTTTTTATACCAGACCTGTTTGAAAGAGCGAGAGAAGTAGCAATGTAGCAAACGTAAGAACTAACAATGATTTGCTCAATTATGTATGTTATATTGTCCATTAACTGCGCAATCAATTCACATTCAAATTTCAATGAATAATCGATCAAAAAACTCATTGCAAAATTGAAACGCGAGTCAGTGACATTTCTGTTCAATGATGAGTGAAAGATTCACACCACAACATCGTTTTCTAATCATAGCTTGGTATGAGGTGTAATGTTCCCCTATTATCGTAGAAAGACATTTCCGGTAGAGGTTTGACCTCACCTCAAGTGTTCCACCGTCAACGATTAAGTCCATTCATCAGAGGACCCCCAAACATGGAACGCTTCAAGATCTCCTGAAGTCAAGACGTCAATTATCGAAGCCAGAAAAGGAAAGTTGGCAGAGGAGAACTTAGCTAGCCACCCCAAAACACCAGAAGAAGAGCATCTCTTGAGCTCGGTCTTTCAGGGTCAACTGTGCAAAGGATCGTCCATCAAAACAACAAGTACCCTTATATATTCAAACAATCGCATGACCTGACGTCGGAGGATCATCAAGGGCGCAAGTAATTTGCGGAGGACTTTGGCCAGGCTTGTGATTGTGCTTCTATACGTAATGTTTTTATGCTTTAAAAAATGCTTCAACTTTGTCTCAACTGGCCTTAGATGCAGGCATTCAACTACTAGATGGAGTTGGGTGAACGGGAAAGAACAACTTCCACCTCAGTGGCGAAATCAACAGGCAACTGTCACTTTTGGAGCTTCAACAACCCAAATTTCAAAATAACGGAACCCTCTTCTGTTAGGGAGATGTTTGATGGCGTAAGAATTTCACCTGTAGCAACGTTTCGCAAAAAGTCGTAGAGATGAAAGTGACGAGGAACATATCGAATGATAGTCAACATGAATCATGTTGAATGATGGCATTTTTTATAATACTATTAATGATAGAATTTTTCTTTCTAATGTTTTGTTTTTTGATGGAAAATTGTATCGAAATGGTGCAATGTCATATAAAACAAATCACATTAAATGAAATGGGACATCTTTGGCTTTAAAATGACATATCATATAATGCAATAGATAAACCATAACTCGAGCTAGATGGATTTGAAAATAGTAAGCTATATCTGGGCCACCCTGTATTACTATGATTTGCTAAATAGCGGTACCATTTTTCAAAGTTCTATTTCAGATGGGCGTGGAATGTGAATTAAAATTCAATTTTTGAATAATAAGTGAAATATTACAAGAGTCTCTAATGCCATGATAGTTCTGCTTGTGTATCATAATGTCATGGTCCACAATGATCGATCGCTCAAAAACCGTTTGAAAGTGGTAGTTTTAGTGCAAAGCTCATATTGCTATTGTCCGAGAGTTCTATTGTCTATTGTATCCCATCTCACGGTACCGTATATCACTGGAGGAATTACATGCTGTCACCTGATCAAACTCTTGTTTTGACACTGACGACAACTTGTAACCTCTTCACGTGTTGATCCTCTCAGAAATCGTTATCTTCAAACCCGCGCTATCGTATTTAATCAGATGGATGTTCTTATAAGGTGCTAGATAGAAATTTTAGAAGCGATGCCCATCAAAACACGATGTGCTTAAAAGCTCTGGTTGCCCAGAGACAGATGAGTTAGAGGAGACAGTTGTATGGATTGGAAGCTGATCGCGCAAAATGTCGGTTTTTCGATGACAACCAATCAATCTCGCTTCTTTTTCTTCAGCCTGTTTAATGAAGAAGCAGATAGTCATGCTGATTGTCTGATTAATTGTTTGCGAGAACATTTGATAAATTTGTAGTCACTTTGAACTGAACTTTGCAGCATTTTTCTGACTGAGTCACGATCAGGCTGCAGTAGAACGTGGGTTCTCGATCAGTAAATATTTGATCTTGGAAAACATGAGAGATCGTTCACTTCTCAGATAATAATGAAAGGCCAGATGCGAGTTGTGTAGAAACCAAACAGTTAGAGGTAACAAAATTTGGATTTTGTCGTAAAACGGAGCAGCTCGATATACAGGAACGAGGAAGAAGAATCGGGAAATAAACGAATCGGTGGCAAATGACTGCATCGTAGCAGTAAGAAAAATGAACGCGGTGGAGGTAAAATATGAAGAACTCAAGAAGAAACTGTTGTTAAAGGTTCAATGAAGTGATCAAGTATTTTAGGCAACAGGCCAGGTTAGGAATTAGGCTTCATTACTTGGAATTCCAAAATGCTGATAATGCAACTGTTGCACTTCAACTTATTGCCCTCACATCGCGTAATTTTGCATAAATGACCTTGCTGCCTGTTCAATTATTGTTTTCCGAGCTCTGAACTATTGAGCATTGTTTGAATTAAGCGGAATTATATTCGTGAAATGCGAAAAATGATTCATTTCTTGCCATGAGGCATAGCCAATCCAAAATAAATTTTTGATTATAGACTTTATTACCTCACTTACAGGTAAAGAAACAACAAAACTATACAAATAAGACAAAAAATTTACGCCCTCTTCAATGTCATTAGATATTATAATGAATGACACAGATAAAATTACAAAATTTAATGGCAGTCATGGAACTTGATGGAAAGCAATAATGTATCAAAAATGATCTCTACAAAAGCTGAATGAAATTCAGTATCAAAATATACTGTTACATTTCTAAACGGAGATGCTTCAACTGTTTATAAACTGAATAGCCCTGCTGTTATGACAAGTCTTCATAAAAGCGATGTTTGCAAAAAGCATTAAATTTTCTATTTTCTCTGAAATTTGTGTGTTATAGTTTTTTCGGAATGCTATTCATATTTTTTCAATTCATTTCAATACACATGCTCGTCTTTGAAGCTTGAACAAGCCAGATAATACTGAGCATAATATGATGAAACCCTAATTTTCGGGTTAAGTTTGATATTATTCAACAATTATTCATTAGACACATCTGTCCAAGCACGCAACACCTTAACGGGTTTGTATGGCGCTGGAATTGTAAATTTTCATGTTGATTATTGCATCTAGAATGAATTGACTCCTTGTTTAATGTCAACTCCGTTAGTTAATTTCGCGGACTGGTAGTAATCTATGAATGTGTAAAACATTGCTACCAATTGGTGTAAATGCTGAAAATATTGCAAAAATTTCCACTTACACGGAATGATTGGCGAGAAAAGTCCCTGATACCAGGTAAAAGTTGAATCAATCTGGTGTGCTTTGGATGTAGAAACTCAAAGTCAAGTAGCTGTTATTTGCTGCAAATAGGTGATTGTACATTACTTTCTATCATTCAGGAATCTTTGTACGCCATGTATTGTTATCAACCCATAAATAAATATTTTGAAAAAAATGTTGAAAACAAAAAAGTAGAAGTATATTTAGAGCATAGTAATGCACATTTACAAAGGGTGTTCAACAAGTTTATTTATTTTCTGAAGGTTTTATATTTATAACAAAAGTGCGATTGCAATTTTTCTAAATCTTCATCACCTTCGATGTACGGTTACATGCGTTGAAACGGCTTTCTAAGATGTAAGTGAATCACACCGAAACTGAAGTCACAGTCATGTCAAAAAAGGCGACAGCTTGCTCGTCAGACTACTTGATTCCAAAATACTAGGATGCTGCTGCACCAACGGGCGTCCATTGAGCAGACTGCTACTTCTTCAGTGTCTAAACTGCACACCCAGGATTTTTTTCCAATCACTGGATCACCCACCGCTAAATCTGATTTGCATGATGTGACAGTCACCCGGGTCGTGTTCCGGTCTTCGTGTGTGCGATGGGATATCCAGTTTGCGTAAAGATACTTGCTGTGATAAAGCATCACGTGGAGCATTGTCGTGATGTATCCCGCTGATATCCCAGTGCTTCTCTTGAACTTCACCACTGTCATAGCCGCATCCTCTACCATCGCATGCACAGCATCAACATTGGCGGTGACCTCCATTGTTGACCATTTCGTTGTACCTTATCCAAAGATCGCTGCCATGTACTTCAGCCAACCACTTAAAAATAGAAATTGACGAATGAGCGTGTTCACTTCGAATGAGAAAGAGATGGCTGTGTTTGTGCTCTGCGTATTGTACAAAAATCATGTCTCGATTGATTTCGAAAGTGACTTTCTAAGACTGACAGATAGTCTACCTTATGCGTATGGTGTGTACTGTTTCGGTATCTTAGCTTGTCAATGAACACACTTCAAAGTGAGAGTCAATCCTGGTCAATTTTCACGTTGATGGCATATTCTAAAATTTAGTGAACACTCCTAGTAAAATCTGGCAGATAGGAAGCGTTCTCTTATGGGCCCAATTTTTTCGCGTTTGGTCTTAATCCATTGCTGTTATCTTAGTTTTCATTTTGATTGAAAGAAACCGTACATGCCATGGCTAGATTGGGAGGGTCGGTCTATTTTGAATACCAAAACTGTATTCTGTAATTTTTGTGCCTTTTGCTTTCTTTTCAGAAGTTGATGATACATGCGGTGAGTCCTAATTTTCATAGTTCGAAAGAAAATTTGTTTCTTTGTTTTCGATTTTACTTTTGTTAATTTGAATTGAATAGCGAAAATTGTATAATTGAAATTGCTCAGAAGAGCTAATAAGAAATCTTCAAAAGAGATATGTACATGAAAAGTATGTTCATCAATGACAGAAAGCTATCCAAATCGAGTGCTAACTAGAGAAGCCATTCATTTATCAGAATATGTGCACCACCAGGGTTGCGACAAAGGTAACGAAGCCGCCTCATTACCATGGTAATTACCACTCATGTGAATAAAGTCTGTACTGACTGCTGCTAGCATGAGAAAGTTACCAGGACACTGAGTGGAGTGGTAACTTGAGCGTGGTCGCCTACATTTGAGCGGAGGAGGAGCGAGACTAAGTCTGAGATTTCCGACCTTTCTAGGCGACTTGATGTAAACACTGGTTGCCATTGCCATTCGATACTCATTGCTAATTCCTAAGCAAATCCTTTCAATCAATCCTTCTTTTAGCTCAATTTTCTGATGAACAAGCTCAGGCTCTACTGCAATCACATTGACACTTCGAATAATAACATGGGATATTTTGAGATACCTCCATTCGATGAAATGCGTCCAGGAAAAGACGTAGCCATAATTAGTTGGCAATATCGAGAATCTTATATCTAAGCGGACAAGTCACTCCAAAGATCTTGAGAAAAAAATTTCCACCGTCAAAGCATTTTTGTTAGTTTAAGTAATAGAAAAATCAATTTTCTACGACCGGGTAGTTTTATATTCCCAATATTTCGGCTTAGCCTTAATCAAGGGATATCTCTTGATTAACGCGACGAAGGATTCTACCAAAATTAAAACCAATCCTTGGCTATCATATTACCCGACATTCGTACTCTGTTCCTGAATGACCACAAAGGGATAATTAATTTGAATAAGTGACCTCGATTGTTTCCAGTTTCATAATCAAAATGTCACCAATGTAAATTAATACCTTCATGCACGATAAGATATTCGATAGCATATTCGAAAAAAACTGCTGGTAATTACTATGGTAAAATCAGTTTTTCATTTCCGGTAAATCACCGGCACAACCCTCTGCACTATACGGTTCTAATGCATGTTGCATAGGCCTATGTGTTTTATGCGTGTTATTGCTAATGTTTTTATTTTGTTTTCAGCGGATATAGCAGCGTCCTCGAATTTTCAAGGTTTTGCTATTCCAACATCTGCCATGTCATCAGAATGTGTGTCGGTGGCAGCCGGCAGCTCTTCTGAAACGACGAGGAGAAGAGTTAAATTATACATGCTAAACGAAGAGCGACAGTGGGATGATAAAGGTACCGGACATGTATCTGCAATGTGTATCGGTGGATCGAAGAATATGGGACTGGTTGTTATCAGTGAATCCGATGGCTCGACTCTTTTAGAATCCTGTATTTTGAGTGATACCGCCTATCAAAAGCAGCAAGAAACGCTAATAGTTTGGTCTGAAACTGATAATACAGATCTTGCACTGTCATTTCAAGAAAAAGCGGGCTGTGATGAAGTTTGGGAAAAAATCTGCAATGTTCAAGGAAAAGATCCATCCGTGGATATCACGCAAGAGGTTGTGGATGATTGGGATCAGACAGAGGAGGGTGACTTTGATTCTGCAGCAACAACAACGGGGCAGGTAGGTGATAGCATGTTCACAGTCATCTTGCATTACACAGAGACGATCTTTTGAAAACAACAAGTTCGTTAAATAGAGTTCATATACTTTTATAAATCAATCACGCAAGCCATATAAACCATATAATTTGAAGAAATTTATAGGTGAATAAAAGCCTCTGGAGTTTTATGTGAAGGCAAAGCACGAATGCGTCAAGTTGGACAAGAAACAGTGGCATAAAGTACATCATGCCACTAAGTACATCAGAGAGGCTAAAGAAAGCTATTATATTTCCAAATTTAAACCTTTGTTGACCTCCTTATGATTTCTATATGTTTTTTGGTAATTTTATCATTAGTTGTCATGTTACTTTAACTTCCTGTGTGCATGCTAACTTTTGGTTTTTTATTTTATTAATCTACATCTCCAAACCTTTTGCTCTTTTTGCTATATATATATTTTGTTTTGTTATTCTTGATTTCGAGGTCTACAAGACCTGACTGATACCCTTCGTTTAACTTCTGTTGTTCTTTTCTTTCTTGATGTTGATCTTTTCTACTGATCTTCGTATAATTTGGTAGCAATTGATTTTTTTTGCATATTAAATTAAATTGAATGTCTTTATCTAATTTTACGCATTTGTGTAGAGTCTTTTCTGTTTTTCTAAATTCATGCTTTTCCGTTGTCAATGTTTTTAGAATTATGAACGAATACCATTTTATTGCAAAGTATTTATTTAGCGACGTTTCGGTCTCTTTTACACGGACCATTTTCAAGCTTACATTATGAAAAGTGAGCTACAGTAATATTGAAATTTCAAAATTATCTCAACTATTAAACAATTGTATAAAAAGCTCAAAGATATGTACACAGATAGTTTAAAAAGGGAAATAGAAATCAAGAAATGATATTCAGATGGTTAAAAGGATACTTGCCAACAGCCATTATCCCATGAGCATAATTGATGAACAAATAAAAATGATTCTGAAAAAATATTTCAAACCCGAAGAAAAAGTAGAAAAAACAAATGTCATTTTTTATTATAAAGGTCAATTGACATCAAATTACCGAGTGGAGGAAAAAAGAATCCAAAAAATTGTGAAAGACAATGTAAAAGGAAAATTTGAATCATTTGATGTTAACGTAAGAGTCTACTACAAAAAAAATTACAAGTTGGCGAATGCAATCAAAACGAAAATGGACTCGTTTCATTCAAACCACAATGTTGTGTATCAATATTCTTGCAATGAGAGCATGTGTAATAATGCTCATTATATAGGATATACAACAAATTTAATGAACGTGAGGATGAAGCAACATGAGAACAATGGTTCTATTAAATCTCATCACATAAATGTACATCAACAAAAACCAAGAAATTTAATAACAAATACTGAAATTTTAGCTCGCTATGCAGATACGAATTCATTGCAGATAGCTGAGGCTATATTGATCAAAGAGATTGCACCTAAATTGAATCAACACGATAAAGGATTGACAAGGCATCTGAATATCATTTCTTGATTTCTATTTCCCTTTTTAAACTATCTGTGTACATATCTTTGAGCTTTTTATACAATTGTTTAATAGTTGAGATAATTTTGAAATTTCAATATTACTGTAGCTCACTTTTCATAATGTAAGCTTGAAAATGGTCCGTGTAAAAGAGACAGAAACGTCGCTAAATAAATACTTTGCAATAAAATGGTATTCGTTCATAATTCTAAAAACATTGACAACGGAAAAGCATGAATTTAGAAAAACAGAAAAGACTCTACACAAATGCGTAAAATTAGATAAAGACATTCAATTTAATTTAATATGCAAAAAAAATCAATTGCTACCAAATTATACGAAGATCAGTAGAAAAGATCAACATCAAGAAAGAAAAGAACAACAGAAGTTAAACGAAGGGTATCAGTCAGGTCTTGTAGACCTCGAAATCAAGAATAACAAAACAAAATTACTATTAATGAGAAAGGAATTGACTGCACACTTGATATATATATATATATATATATATATATATATATATTTAGGCAAGTGTTGTTGTATGAAATATCACAATCGATCTTATTGACTTTTAGATAGTGATGTTCCATTTGATTATATACAGTAGTTTCTTTTCGTGAGTTGTTAAAAAACACAAAATACACTTTGATAACCATTTTATAATAATACAACCGGTACTTCGGACTGTTACAACGTCCATCCTCAGGGTTACAAAAATCTACTTATACTAAAATTTACAAATGTCCTTAAGATAGTAAATATTTAAAATGAAGCTATGGAAAGTATAGCACAAAATCACTAAAAGGATATCTGAATATGGAAATATAGAAATAGGAAATAGAGATGAGTTGCTTGCTTCCAAAGAAAAACATAGACATTCTCATACGATGATGAAAGTCATCCCAGTAGCCATTTATAATAGAATATAATGCTTACTAATTTAAATTATTAGTTAAAGTAGTCCTAAAGAGGACTGATGGCGTTCTCCAATCCGCAAGTGTACAAAGGCAATGCTACTGTAACCATTGGATTAATCAGTTCTTAAAAGAACTCAATGTAGCTTTCTCGTGGCAACGAATTAAAATTGATCAGCTTTGGCCCAATATCTGGTAAAAATGGAAATCTTAAGACTTGTAATACTACTCATTCTTGCTGTTGATATACTAATACCATAGATTCCAAACACTGCCGTATACACGTTCAAAACAGACTTCTAATATACTGTACCGACTACAGATGCTGATAGTGGAAATAGAATAAGACAATGGTCACCAAAGGTTAAGGAAATTAAAAAATGGATATTATAAAACAACAGGAAACCGATGAATAAAAATTGGAAAAGTGGAGGTAAAATATGGAAATACAACGATGCTACTACACTGATTACAAGTGAACTATATCTGACACTACACAAAGTGGATAAGTGGAAAGTGGATAATGGAGGTAAACAATAGAATTACAATGACACTCTACTACACCGAAAGCAATGAAACTATACACACTATACCTAAGACTACACATAGAAAATACTATTTCTTCACTTGAATTTGTCATCGCCAGTTTCTTCATCCGTCTATAGTACTTCATGTAATTCCACATTTCTTCATTTGAATTACAATACATCGACCACTACTTCAGTTACCGATTAAGGGATATAAAACATAATACTGCAGTCCGTCAGTCATCAGCAGGTACTCGTCTAGTTGTGTTTCGACCCCTAACCTGAACACTCAAACCCAGACGAGCGGGGTCCCACACATAGTGGCTGACAAAATACTGAATAGGTAATGATATGTCTTGAAAGATATGTCACAAAGATAAATCAGATATCATTCAATTGTTGCGTTTCCCATATGTAAACAGATCCTGTCATTAAATTCATCACATCAATAAATACAGTATGCTTTTTGCGATCCTCACATGTAAACAAATCCTGTTCATCAATCTTTGCCTTTTCGATTCCCACAAGTAAACAGATCCTGTTCATCCTCGAATCCCATAAAGATGTAATCGCTGTGTGATAAATATGTAATCCGCCTTTACACAAACTTCGCCTCATACATCAAGACTTAACAATGGGAGCTCTCTCATCTCCCGTAAGCCACGCTAAGCGCTCTGTATTCACTCTTCACTGCCCACCCCAAAAATAAAAGATATTAAAATGTGTGCACAAAGTGGCTACATGACCATTAGTCGGTGGGTCAAACTTTGATCTTGTTTATTCAGGATCGGTTGATGTTCTTTTATCAGGAGGGCTTCGGCAATTTCCCAAGTCTTTTTTGAAGTTATATCTGGCAATTACTTTTGTTTTTGTTTCTATTAGTTTATAGCCTGGTTTGATGTTTTTGTGTGTTTGTTGCATAGCCAATGTATGTGACGCTATTACATTCGTCAGACGTACAATGAAATTGGTATACAATATGGTGATTAACTCCTTTAAACGAATTAGTGTTTTGTAATATGTGCTGCATTTTGCAATAGATTCTGAGTTTGATATTGTTCGTGTCATTCGTAGGACTCACATTTGTCGCTATTATTTTGTTCAAGAGTTTTTCCCCCGACAATTGAACTTGACGTCCACTGGCTGCGGTAGTAAAATATTATTTCACCTCCGTCATTGGTCGCATTGTTCTGATCTTTTCGTTTGAGAAATGTTCGAAGCATGTTTTCAAGCAATGACGGAGGTGAAATAATATTTTACTACCGAAGCCAGTGGACGTCAAGTTCAATTGTCGGGGAAAAACTCTTGAACAAAATAATAGCGACAAATGTGAGTCCTACGAATGACACGAACAATATCAAACTCAGAATCTATTGCAAAATGCAGCACATATTACAAAACACTAATTCGTTCAAAGGAGTTAATCACCATATTGTATACCAATTTCATTGTACGTCTGACGAATGTAATAGCGTCACATACATTGGCTATACAACAAACACACAAAAACATCAAACCAGGCTATAAACTAATAGAAACAAAAACAAAAGTAATTGCCAGATATAACTTCAAAAAAGACTTGGAAATTGCCGAAGCCCTCCTGATAAAAGAACATCAACCGATCCTGAATAAACAAGATCAAAGTTTGACCCACCGACTAATGGTCATGTAGCCACTTTGTGCACACATTTTAATATCTTTTATGTCTATGTTTTTCTTTGGAAGCAAGCAACTCATCTCTATTTCCTATTTCTATATTTCCATATTCAGATATCCTTTTAGTGATTTTGTGCTATACTTTCCATAGCTTCATTTTAAATATTTACTATCTTAAGGACATTTGTAAATTTTAGTATAAGTAGATTTTTGTAACCCTGAGGATGGACGTTGTAACAGTCCGAAGTACCGGTTGTATTATTATAAAATGGTTATCAAAGTGTATTTTGTGTTTTTTAACAACTCACGAAAAGAAACTACTGTATATAGACAAATGGAACATCACTATCTAAAAGTCAATAAGATCGATTTGTGATATTTTATACAACAACACTTGCCTAAATAATGATTTGCTGCCAACCTTTACATATATATATATATATATATATATATATATATATATATATATATATATATATATACATACATTCTAACATAAAAACCTAATAATTTAATTAACAAAAAGTGTGAAATTATATCTACATGTAGACATAGAAGAAAATATTTATTGTCAACTATTCGCTGATCAATGAAATATCATTGCCGCATTCCTCTTGCCAATTTTGTAATTTGAAAACACCTCCCTATAACTTACTATGTTCATATTGCTTCTTTGTTTCATGTTAACTGCACTATGAAGATCGTATGTAGCGTGAAACTCTAAGTATACTAGGAGTAGTGCAAAACAACATTTTTTGATTTTATATGTATATATTTTTTTAGCATTCATTTAAAAGTCCGATGAGTGGTAATATGATTTAAAGATATTGAATTTCAGAAGTAATTGCAGATGTTTTCAGTTTGCATTGCATATGCTAATCATGTCATTATATCATTCTATAAGAAATGTGTGTAATGAGCACATCAATGAATGCTTTTATTCTGCTAATTGCAGAAATTTACCTGAAATGCATTTGCATTATTGAGTGAAATATCTAATTATAATCTTGGCTTCATCATGTACATCAAACTATCCGCACATAGGAACATTGAGGCTGGAGGCGGTCAAGATAGCCACTATCTTCCAGAAACCCGTAAGTAGACATGAACACTGTCATAAATACCTCATGACTTAATGAGATGTACAGTTGTACACGTACCTCCGATCTGATAGAGTAAAAGTCGCAATGATATTTGTATCCTGTTGACGTTTATATGAGCTCGTCTACTTTTGTAGTTGCCTCCGGATATCGTTCCAGCTGAGTTACCTCCTTGTGATACCAGTCATTTGCCAGCTCTCTCCAGTGTGCTGCAGAGTGGGCGAGATGACATTCCTCGTCGAGAAAGTGTTGTAGCTGCATTGGTGGCTGGAGATTTTTTGAAGCAATTAATGGGCGTTTTTAGAGATGCGGAGGAGACTCGGGTAAGAAAACTTAGCAAGCGGCCACAGAGATATTATGAAGTACAAAGTGACTATCATATTCTTGCAATAAATTCCGGTGCTTTTCATTTCAGGACCGGGTTGCTCTGAACACTCTTTTTGAGATCATACGGATGATGATATATTACAATAAACATTGTCTCATAGATCGATTAACTTCGGACGACCTGATTTTCGATGTTGTTGGCATCCTTGAGTATGATCCATCGCGCGAACCTCGAGCTCAACATCGAGAATTTCTACGAAGTAGAGCAATCTTCAACGAAATCGTCCCTTTCAACAATGATGAGTTAACTGCGAAAATTCATAGGACATATCGCATGCAATATATCCTGGAGAGCTGCCTGCCTCCTTGTTATATCTTCGAAGAACACCTTGTTACGCTATCGTCCATCATTTTCTTCAACAAGATCGAAATCCTAACACATATACAAGTAAGCACAAATGAAGCGAAAGTTGCAGTAAAGGAATGAATATAAATCAGTCATATCAATTTCAAAATGAATAGGATTCAATCCTAAGCCCACCAATTACATGGCGCAGCTCTTATGCGTCTCAAAAATGCTGATGCATTCCTATATCACTTTTTCCCCATGTCTCGCTCTTGCTAACCTACACGTTCCAGATATTAAATAACTGGGTTGAACGCCTTCAGAAGTTAAGTAGATCGCTCTAGTTACTTAAAAGTTGTGCTGCTAATCTATCCAACGGATTGCAGCGGTTAACCGGTTAATTTACGATAACCACTTAACCGCGGTTAAATAGAAATATCTTCTATGAAAATTCAACCAAGCATCCTAGCACCAATCCAATTTAAACTAAGTATGTTGTATATCTATGATCCTCACATCCAAAACGTCTGACAAAAGCGCGCTCAAGAAATACACAATTACTAGTTAATTGCTTCGAATCTCGAAGTTGACCCGCAGGATTGGTGAATGACAAATGGATGTTCTTTTCCAAAAGTGCATAAACTCTCCAAAAGGTACGTCACAGTACCTTTTTCATCGGCGAGTAGTGAACGCTTGTTATCGGCGTATGGAAACATGGTCTATTAAAAAGGAATGCGTTTAACGAAAGAAACGGCAAATGCAATATTGTTTTTACTACGACTGTGACTGAGTGAAAAATATAACACTTTCCGACAATAAGTCAATACCTTGTTTTTGTTTCGTTAACATTAAAATATTGTTTTAATCAAAAAATTTATGTTCCTCGAATCCGATTTATAATAATAAAAGAAAATTAAAAGCGAATTTTCGTATCTTTACAGGTACACGTAGTTCGGTTTTGGCCTGACGACTATTCAACTATGATGCTAACTGGAATCCCAACTATGATGATGCAAAATATTATTTTGATGAAAAAAATTTCTGATGGCCCACGTACATTAGGGTGATTCAAAAAAATCGAAATTTTGAAATCTCTATGGGCGAAGGGCTTAAAGTGTTCCTTTATGTCCACAATGATGACATGTAAATTTTTTTGAAAAATATTTAGGTTTAGAGGTCGCACAACAAGGCCAAAGTTTTCATTCATTTTTTCGTCATTTTTGGCATTTTTGCCATTTTTTCATGTATTCGATATCTATGTCAAAATACTGAATTGGCAATGTATACCATTTCTCTCATCAAAACATAATGCAAATTTTCCTCTGATATTGTTTTTGATAGTCTGCAGCTATTCCTGTTAAAGCTATCTTATATTGAAGTACCCCTATATTCTACTTATTACGGCCCTCAATAGTAGTGTTCAAAATATTCACGAAAAACAATTCCAATGGGTGATCAAAGTACATGTATGCATGAATGAATCGAAAATTGATCTCTATGCACAGAAGAGATGCAAGTACCAATAATCTACATCAAATCAACAGATTCAATCTTAAGCGCATTTCTTCATCACAGGGTCTGTCTTCCTGTTTTTCTCTACAATTTGCAACAAGAACTGTCTCTGTATTTCATCCTTTGTGATGGTTTTTGCAAAGTCTTCCATGAGTTTCACAGAACGCTCTGCAGGATCGTTGACAACCTGCAGCTGTCCCACAAACTTGGCCATGACTTGAAAATTGGCATCATTATGCCAATCCGAAGCTGGTCGGGAAAGCCACAGGTGTTCTCCTTCTCCTCCCACTTTCATAAGTTCATAGAAAACTTTACAATATCCTCAAGCTCTGTCCAACGTGCACGAATCAATAACCGAGAAGACGAAGCTAAGAGAATTAAACAAAATTTCACTCAAATTTGTTCCTCTACTCTTGTGGTCCACTGGGACGGAAAATTAGTTGAAGAGTGGTGCCATGACACCAAAGAACGAATTGGTATCATAATAACTGATCCACTCGCCACTGAGATGAGAAACAAGGAGAAACTGCTCGGAATACCGTGTGTCAGCAATGGCAGGGGTGTCGAACAAGCAAATGCAGTTCACGAATTGTTGACAGATTGGCAGCTTGAGGACAACATCGTTGGGATATGCTCTGATACCGCTGCAAGCAATACTGGAAAGCACCGTGGCGCCGTCACCATATTGCAAGAGGTTGTTGAAAAACAACGTATTGTGGCTGGCATGCAGGCATCACGTGTTGGAACTTATTTTGAAAAGCATATGCACGTCTCTGTTTGGAACATCAACGGGACCTGAAAATTCGGATTTCAGAGCATTCCAGCAGGCTTGGGAGAACATTGATCAGGGAAGGCGGAAGATATTGGAACTTGATGGATGGCTGCAAATCAGACGAGACAATTGTCTTCAGGAACTGGTGGAAGTTTATGGCAATGAAGGTTTCTTGAGAGATGATTATCGTGAAATCGCTCAGGTAAGTGCTATCTCCCGCGAAGAATCTAAATAGAGGAACAAATTTGAGTGAAATTTTGTTTAATTCTCATAGCTTCGTCTTCTCGGTTATTGATTCGTGCACGTTGGACAGAGCTTGAGGATATTGTAAAGTTTTCTATGAACTTATGAAAGTGGGAGGAGAAGGAGAACACCTGTGGCTTTCCCGACCAGCTTCGGATTGGCATAATGATGCCAATTTTCAAGTCATGGCCAAGTTTGTGGGACAGCTGCAGGTTGTCAACGATCCTGCAGAGCGTTCTGTGAAACTCATGGAAGACTTTGCAAAAACCATCACAAAGGATGAAATACAGAGACAGTTCTTGTTGCAAATTGTAGAGAAAAACAGGAAGACAGACCCTGTGATGAAGAAATGCGCTTAAGATTGAATCTGTTGATTTGATGTAGATTATTGGTACTTGCATCTCTTCTGTGCATAGAGATCAATTTTCGATTCATTCATGCATACATGTACTTTGATCACCCATTGGAATTGTTTTTCGTGAATATTTTGAACACTACTATTGAGGGCCGTAATAAGTAGAATATAGGGGTACTTCAATATAAGATAGCTTTAACAGGAATAGCTGCAGACTATCAAAAACAATATCAGAGGAAAATTTGCATTATGTTTTGATGAGAGAAATGGTATACATTGTCAATTCAGTATTTTGACATAGATATCGAATACATGAAAAAATGGCAAAAATGACGAAAAAATGAATGAAAACTTTGGCCTTGTTGTGCGACCTCTAAACCTAAATATTTTTCAAAAAAATTTACATGTCATCATTGTGGACATAAAGGAACACTTAAAGCCCTTCGCCCATAGAGATTTCAAAATTTCGATTTTTTTGAATCACCCTAACGTACATGTAAATGGATGCTTGATGATAATTTGCTAGATAGTAAGCAAATACCTCTAACGCAGTGTTCGTAGTCCGGCCCGAATTCGGGACAGGTCCGAAAATGGCCCGAATGCCCGAAAAAAATTGACTCGGCCCGAAAATTTTTATACAATAATTTTCTGACAGCTCTTATTTCAGTTCAACCTTACGATGCTGCCCTACAGAAAATCACGGAGATGACTTCACATAATGATTCATTCTCTTTTGGAGAGGCAAGATATTTCTAAAGTTTCGTCAAAGAATTTGCAAAAATTTACTTAGTTATTTGCAGTACCGGTACTAATCAATGCTCATGTCTTCTGAATTTCTTAAGTGGTGGAAAATCGAAAAATGCACATAATGCAAGATTTTCATTCTTAGCTGTTTTCTTTGTATGTCATTAGTATTGATGCGGTTTGTGCGTACATTGTGAGCCGTTCGGTGGATTACTGCGAATAGCACTATTCAGTGGCTTTCAGTGATAGAATCAGGGGAATCTGTAGTTTTCTCCTTCTGTATTTACGGAGTCTCGTGATAGTGTTCATAGCTGGAATGATTTTATTCGTTCCGTAAGCATTGACAGATCCATTGGTTATCGGGGGAAACTTAGGTATCGCGGGGATTCTTCTTTATTTCTACCAGAATGTCTATTTCTTGCTCTCGAAGATGTTACACTTCGATCTAAGCGATCTCATCTTTCAAAGACTTCTCTATTCGTTCGATGGTTGTCAAGGTAAAGTGGTTATCGTAAAAATGGTCTATATGAAATATGATATAACTGTTTAAGGGAAAGCGCAAAGCAATTGAATGACAGGAACATTCTTAGTGACAAAAAAACTTAAAATTTACCTTTCAAAACTAACGAGCATCAGTAATCGCCTCTGAGTTGGAAGACATGCCTATTTCATGAAACATTGGGCCTATTTAAGAAAACTATCAGTGGCTATAGAATGTTCGGCTAAAATTTAAGCATTTGAAGGATTTGTGTCTTCAAGCACGTCCCAACTATACCAAAATAATGCATGCAAAAACTATCCCAACTATGCAAAAAATACCATTGCGGCAGAAAGGAATTAAAGAAGGGAATTATTTTAACAAGTGGCAAGAGAAAAATACCAATCAAAAATTCAATTACAATAGAATTATTAGATAGATTAGAATTATATAGAAACTGAAACAAAAAGAAAAATATATTGAAGCAAGTGAAAGAAAGCGTGATGCACGAATAAAACTTACGGCAGAGTTACAGCAAGAAGAAGAGGAGCTGAATAATTTCAAGAAGCAGCAAGGCAAGTTGAATGAGCGACGAGCAACAAGAAGGGGTATCTGTGCTCAAAAGAAAAGCTCTGGAATTTCCTCTGTGCAAAGCATCATTCGAGAAAAACGCCAGAAAAAGTAGCTCCTACACCATTTTGAACCGATAATGAAATCGCTCTCAATCAAGATAGAAATTATAATCCAAGTGCTGACTTTTTCATATTATGAAAATATCAGCAGCTTGTCTTGAATTTCTATTTGGCTTAATTTCTATCCTGGTTGAAAACTGTCGAATTATGGTACTTAAAGAGGATTATGAGATAAAATAGTCCTCCATTGATGATCATCAGCCACGTGTATTTTCGCCCGAATATGATAAAGCCATGAATATGTTTGAAGACTCTCTGGTTATTGTTTTATACTCGTAGTTATGTACATCAAAGATTTGTTTTTGATAAATATTGAAATAATTAGTTTGTCTCATTCTTCCTCACTCACATGTATCTTGCTCGTAAAATGAGAATCGTTATGTACTGTGATGAATGACCAGCATAAACGCACATCCACGAAAGTACATAGGTTTGTGTATACGTTCATTAAAGCATATCCAAAAACGTGGCCCGAAAAAAATTTAGGGACCGAAAATTCTGAGCTGACGGACTATGAACACTGCTCTCACCCTCTGACGTGAAGCATAGTTAAGCTTTTTGACTGATTTTGGCATATTTGATCGGTTAACCGGTTAAGCGAAAATTTAAGCTGCTGCAATCCCTGCTACCCAATGACAGAATATCTGAATGTAAGTCATGATATCTAGTGCGTTCTTTAGCAAGCAAATATAAAAGATCGATGACTCAGCCGCTCTGACATGTTTGCATTTTGATCATCTGTTTCTAGCAATTGACTGGACTATTCCTTGAGAAGTCAACTCCTAACTAATTTGAGCACAGTCAAGAAAATACTGCATGGGTGCATGAGTGTTGCTTTGGGAATTCGTGTCAACATTAAGTGAACGCTGTCTCGATTTCTGTTTCGTTGTGTTTGTCTTTCGATGCCTATTCGTCTGCAGTGCAGTGTGCAGTTACTGGCAAATTGACGTCCATCTATACTGTGAGAGAAATGAAAATAGGTTAATGGAGATTGCTTTGCCATGGATTACAATGGCACTAGAAATAGCTGGTTTGAAACGTTCCATTATGCCGATCTGCCATTGATGTTATAGCGAAAGTCAATTTTTTGGGGGATTTGATTGATATAATGGTAATTATAGTATCAACAATGAACTTGCCAGTGTCTCTACATAGTCTAAAGCTCAAAATATCATCAAAAAACCTGAAATGCCTATTTTCTGGTAAAGGTTATCAGGAACCTCGATTACGTTAAAAGTTTTCGATTTTTCATCAATATAACATCTACTTTGCTTTCAAGTTGATAAAACAAATGAAAATTTCAGGAAGAGTTTGCATTAAAGATAAAAAATTTTTGCCAAGCTGGTGTATTAAAAATTTGCTAACAAATTTTTACCGATAAAAAAGCATGTTCACGCATGAAGGATGTAAAATTCAAAATACACTATAATTTTGCATGAATGCTGAAATATCAATATTTGGTATATAAGATATAGGGGCTAGGTTTCATGGAGTTTATCATGATGGCTTCTTTAAAGCGAAAGTTTATGCTGTTAATGTCTGAGGCTAAGAATGTCAATGTAACTAAGCATTCAAAATCTTGGTGAAAAGCATTTGAATTACAGTGGTCTGTATGAAAAAGGTACACGATTGAAATGCCTTCAAATCGAATACACTCAAAATTGTAGAGCATTTGTCACGAGACGGATATTGCTAAACACATAGTGCATGGCTATAAAGTGCAAAACCCTAAATTCTCCTACCACCTGATGAAAACCCTTAAAATCTGTGGTGCATCTGGAAATACGTCCCATTATTTCTATCTTCAACTCACCGTCTCAAGACTAATGTGGCTTTTGAGGACTCTTGAATCCTCTTTTAAAGGGTGGTAATTCTTACTTAACTAAAACTATAGATCTAATTAATAGACTGAATTCTTTCGACTATCCTGAATAACCCATGCCCCTTAGCCTGATGTTGACGCCATGTGTACATCGATTCCTCCTAATGAAGCTACATGTATTTCTAACGTTGTAACATATTTAGAGAGCCGTAATTTCCAACATTGCGGCATATCTGCAAGTGATGTTGAAAATCTATTGACAGCGATATTTGATAAAAAAAATTTGCTTCGATTACAATGTGGTTTGTCGCCTAAAGCGTAGTTTACAGGGTTCGTTCAGTTTGTAAAAGTTTGAACTTTAATAAAACAAGTTCAAGGCTCTTAAAAGTTGATGAATTTCACGATTTTTTAGAAGTTTGTGAATTTTTGGAGGAGCGTAATTAAATTTCTACAGGTGGTCTGTTTTCACGATTTTAAGTATCACGAAGTCAGGTCTCCCAGTTTCATAAAGATAATGAAATTCGTGGGTTCGTCATAAAATCATCAAGAAATCATGAAAATCACCAAATTTAGCGAAGATCATGAAATAATTTGCCAGGTGAATTAGGGATGGACGGGCCAAGGGATAAAACGCCCTTTGATTCAGAACTGTGGAGACAACTAAATCCAAGATCGGAATTACGTTCTTGAAATTGGGATTATGCCCTTTGCACAAAATGCGTTACTGTTTCAAGAAAGGTATGAAGACACTTCATGAATTCATATTGAATTGGTCATTTTTCATGAATTGGACGTCAAGCTATTCATAACAGACCTACATGTTCATTCGTTAAAATACTCGAGTGCATGAAGACAACGATTCTCTCGATGAGGCAGCTGGTGTGACTGCATGGTTTACGTTGTTTTTTCTAAAATATTTTAGATCAACTTCCTGTAATTTGCAGATTAATTAGATTGTCTCCCAGCCTTGAGTTGAAGCGGATCGCCAACAATTCTCACTTACAGATTCGCATCGAGTAATTCGTTGTACTTCGTAAGCCACTATAAGATTTGACCTGTAGATCCCAAGTGATCGATTTGGATATTTACTCTACTCTATCAGTGCTGTTGAACTGCCTTTCAAAGATGAGCTTTCGTCTTGGCAACCCGATATCACTCACCACAGATAGTACAGTAAACTTTGTGATGAAGACAGTGACCCAGTTAAGCTGCTGTGAAAGAAAATAACCATCTTCTATCCCCAGACACATCGTCATGTTGAACAAAGTTTACATGAAGCTAATGATTTTGATTTGAAGGAATATTTGAATGGAATTTGCAAAAGCTTTTCATCTGCCTGGTATTGTTGTGATGGATGAACTAAGTGAAACTCAAAGAGTATGTCCGGAAGAGACATTGTCCAAAGTCAGTGTTTAGCTCCAATTTGATGACACATGTTGAGTCTTAGTCAGCCTGTCGCGACCCTTAACAATCATAGAACGAGGATTTTCTGTGATGAAGACGTCTTAAAGAGAAAGTCCAATAATGAGAGCAATCATATTTTTTGCATGACTCGGTGCTTCCAAGATCGATTCGATCGTGGAAATTATTAAGCTTTCGGTCCACCACAAGCATTACTGGACAAATTAGAAGCTTTTGGCACCGAGAAAAAGCGCGAGGCTTATTTTTAGCTTCTTCCAATCGGAACCGAAACAGTTCGGGGAAATGAGCCTGTTATCAAAATACGCATTTTTTGTTGTATTTGTTTTTTACGCGGTTGAAATGTAGAAGTCCTATTATTTATTTTTCTGCAACACGTTTGATGTCAGAAAAGACATCAGACACCGAAAGTATTTTTACAACTAATTCGTGTAAGTAAAAAATCATCAGAAAAGTAAACTTAGACAGTTTAATTTTATAGTTGAGATATTCAATTAAATTCAATAATAAATTTTATTTCGTCCTTTCATAATGGTAATTCTTTGCAATATCAAAAATTATTGTTGAAATCATTCTTCTTTCTATTTTGATTGATTAATCGTTCAATCATTGCGATTATGTTGAAAAACAGATTATTTCGACGAAAATGTCGCTAAGCTTTTACCGATGGTGTATTCAATAGGCAGGTTTCATCCTGCTGATGAAAGCGCACGTTGTGTCACATGATAATTGTCTGTCGACATTTGCAAATAATGCTAGGTAATTTCTATTTATATCATGTCATTAATTTTCAGACACGACTTATTTCATTTTCACTTGCCACCACTGTCCACTTCAATCTAATTTTGTTTGTGTAAAAATGATCTGAAATTTAGTGTCCTTCTCAATGTCGAATTTCAAGGTTTTCAAAATGCATCAATATCGATGAAATCTATTGTTCAAGTGTGAATAGTTGGAGCCAGGGATAGCTACAATTTTGGTTATAGTCGATGCTTCATGAGTTCCAGTACTATATTTTCATGTGTAACCATAAAACATCTAACAATAGTATGTTTTTAATTTATGATAGAACCTAAAGTTCAAGGCACTCGCTATTATGGAGAATCAGTGATAAATTAATAAAAACTTTTTTCGAAAGTAATTTCGATTGTATATTCAACGGTAATTAACGGAGTGATAAGGCTTCATGGAACAATCTCTGTTGTTTGAGTTACAAAGCATTGTAACGCATCGATAGTTGCTAATGTGTTGAATAAAATGCTTTTCATTCGCTTCGACAATAATGATGAATAGATAAAAAATAAGCCAATGCATACGTGTGTATTTCTATAATTTTATGCAAGATTCGAAGCCGAATGCTGGTATGCTCGATGTCTACCTGCTCATGCATTGAATACTTATATTTTCAGAATGATTCAGTATTCCTTCGTCAATTGTTCGCAATATGTGAGAACGATAGCTCAGCTGAGAGACAAATGGGAGCAGGAAGATTGTTGAAAGAGCTATGCGACTTGGCGCGAATGCTCCAAATCGATCAGCGCGAGCCTTTCTTCAAAACAATGTATACTCAGGGTGTATATCGTGCTGTGGCTGCTCTGCTCCGAAGACGGGAATCGCCAGTGCTAAATGCTCTAGGCGCTGACGTAATCAGTCTGCTGACAGAGTTTACACCTAATGTTCTACGCGAGTATCAATTGAAAGAGGCTGAAGGACTGGGAGATGGATCAGGCTTGGGCCCGCTCGGCCTTTTTGAGAAGAATGCAACAACAGAAACTCACATAACCAATCAGAGACAACAACAACAATTGTTGCTGAACATTCTCGTGGATGTCATGCATGCAGATCCAGATCCAGGTGATTATGAAGATAATTAATAATTATATAATAATAATTATATGAGAATCATTATTATGAGAACATGTTTTTAGAAATCCCAATGCTCTGTTTTCATCTTAATATCGTTATGTTAAAAATTCAGATTTCTTTGATAACTTCATCAAAACTTTCAAAAATGATAATGCCGAAGAAGTGGTCCTAACATATTCGGGCGTTTTTTTTTAATTGGTCGATGTAACCTAATTAAAAAAATACCTTTCCATTTATCGTTTTTTGTATCCTATATAAGTAAAAGGATCAACCGACTTTTTGCTTCCCGGTGTTCCCCCCCCCCCTCCTGTGTAACGCCAACAACAGCTGCTCGCTGCCGAACGGAGGGCGCCATCATTAAAAAACTGTAAATCAGGAGCTGATGATGCTCCTTAACCTTCTGAGCCCCGAAGCCAAATCTGCTCCAACTACCCATGAAGTGCAGTGCACGTCATTCGCTCATAATTACAACCCAGATTCTGGGTGAACAATGGGAAAATAATACAGTGATGACGTGCAGTACACGTCATGGGTAGTAATGGCAGTGTTGTCTGCTGGTAGTCGAACACTTACACAAGTGCCCGCATGACGTGCGCCGCACGTCATCGGCTCTCAAGTCTTTAAACCTGTTTACAGTGTTTTTACTTTACTCATCCCTGCCCAAGGCACGAGGCCCTATTAGCAAGCTAAGGATGGGGCAGCCTTCACACACTCGCAACTCTCGCCACTTTATGGTAAGTAACCTCAAGTGAGAGCGATGGTACCTCCCGAGGCGACTGCCCTGGAGCTTCCGCTAGTCCCGCGGCCCTTAACCAACTGAGCTATCTTACCACAGTATCCCGTTTATGGCGTTAATATGCGAATTTTGAGGTTAAGGTGCAAATCTGAAATTTGTCATTGTTTACAAAAGATTGAGCCATTGTCAGTCCCACGCTTGAGTCTCCAACCCCGGTATCCCGATTTTTAGACGAAAATTTGTTTTTGTTCAATGTGTCGTATTTCTTATAGACCTCAATATTTTATTTTACCAAATATCTTCCTTGATTTTGTTTTATTGTACTCTATCGAATGAAAGCATGCATTCAGTGAGGAACAATTTGCATGGTCCCTTCTGCTGTTGGTAGCAAAACTCAAAATTTGGGTTTGCGCTCACGCAACCCCAAACTTCATAATCTTAAGGTACATGCATTCATTTGCAAATATTTCATAAGTAACAGGTTAATTGATCATTAGTGTCTAAATGCCATTCGTAGGTATGGAACATTAAATAAAGATGATAGGTTTTGATGATCAATAAAAAGGCACTAGCAGGTAAGGGCGCAGCTAATCGATTCCGCTCGGTTAATCGTGCGACGAAATCAATCACGCGATTAGAATGACCAAGAATCGCACATGTGATTTTATCTAGGTGATTTTGTCAATGAAATTTGCTTGGTAAAGAAACAAGTAAGTTCTCATTCTATTGAGGGTTGCATTTTCAGCGTTTGACAAAGTCGCAGTGAATTGCCATCGTTCTAGCAGTTCAACAATCCAGCGATATTATTCTTAATCTAAAAACTCATCAGATTTGTGATTTATTGCTCATAATAGATTTGAAGCAGATTCTCAGAACTACATCTAAGGTATTATACATTTATCCACTTTATATTCTGTATTCCCAGGGAAGCATTTCCGCAAGCATCATTGCATCAATCAGTTGAATTTTTGCATAGTTTTACTGAAGTTTTATGGAACAGAATTGATCATGACATTAATGTTCTAGAATTTCAAATGCAAACTGGACTAGCTGCAAACTTCTTATCACTGAATTTGAGAAAGTCCCAGAAAGCATTTATGACATCACTATTTTCGATTAATCGTGCACTTCAATTCGCAAATCGGAATTGTGAGAAAACAGAATCGCGCCAGCACCTTGACACTTCATGAATTTTAATTGAATTCCACGGCATACTATTCATTTCAAATTGATCCCAATTGTTAGAATTAATCATAAACTTATTTCGTGTTCTCAGAATTAATTTTGTTATGAATATGCACGCATGCTTATATCACGGAAATATCACGGAATTGGTACAATATACAATGATAATTTTCTGTGAGTCATTTCCACGCTTAAACTGTACTTAACCTCATTCTTATTCTTCATACATATTTAATAATGGCATATTTAGCAATTATAATCAAAAGCACAACGACGAAACTTAGCTAACGTTAGGAGTAGGCTCCTTATACATGTATAGGACTATGCAATATTAGAAATACTTATAAACATAAGTAAGAGATATATGACCTAATTTAAGCATGCTTTCAGAAGCATTGTAATTTTGCAATACAGCTGCTTTCAAGCCCGGGCTCGGGACTGGAACACTGGTGGCCCCGGGCTTCGAAAAATTTCAATTCGGGATCCCAGACGCAGTTTTACTCCGGGATTACAACCTGAAGTTGTTCTTATCGCAACATTTAAATAAGAAAATCTGTTCGTACCATCCAAGCATCTTTTAATATCACACATCGAGGGTCGCTCATAAAGATTGACGGCACATAAGCCTTCTCTTCGTATTATTTGTGTTTCCGTTCTTGGTTAGGCGTGCTTGTTCTGCTTTCACGGTCCATGTCTCGGAACCACACAGCAAATCAGCAATGCGCCTATTATAGGCCTACATCTTGTAGGCTCAAGTGACCTCTGCATCTCAGAAAATATGCCTTTGTCCATCATACTGACAGCAAATCGTGGAAATTTATCTAGACACTTTTTACGCTGTAGGCGTTTCCCCACCACAACCTGAATCTTCCAAGTTCTCGCAAATTGCAAAAGTTCTCCTTTGCAACGCCGACTCTTAGGATTGGCATGTAGAGACGGACAAATCAGTACATCTATGATTCACCACGAGAAAGCTCCATTTAGTTCTTTTAAGAACTGATTAATCCAATGGTTACAACAGCATTGCATTTGTATACTTGCGGATTGGAGAACGCCATCAATCCTCATCAGGAGTACTTCAATTAACACTTTAAATCAGTAAGCATTATATTCTATATATTATGAATGGCTGCTGGGATGATTTTCATCATCATACGAGAACTATTTTTCATAAGTTGAGCACTTGATGCAGCTCCTTCCTACTCACTTCCTGCAAACACCACAGGGCTACCTTCATCTTTCAAAGACTCCTGGGCACTTCGGCTGATAGAACATTGGTGTTTTTTATATTGACTACAATGCCCTTCGCCTTTATATTTGTCTTCAGGCCTAGAAAATGGGCTTTTGAGTCCTCGACTGAGTGCGGCGTTGTGACCAAGCCATCCGTGTAGGGGATGTCAAGATGACATCGTTGACAGCAAAATTGCGAAATTGTCTCCATACATTGAACTGTAGCGATAATCCATTTATCGATTCCCTGCTTCCACAAGAACGGCTGCAGAATGCGCACGGCTAATTAAAAGCAAAAATGGCGTATGCAAATAGTTCTTTCCTGCTGAAGTATTTCTCCTGTAGAATGAATGTAGACGCATTCTTCGAGTCCTATTACACTGCGCATCTATTGATTTGGAGAAGGCATGCGATCGGGTACCAAGGTAAAATATATGGAGCTGCTTACGACTGAAGGGAGTGGAAGAGAAGTACATGTATATTTGTCAAATCCAAGATGCGCATGAAAACAGTAAGACACTAGTGAGATGTGCAGCGGATGACACGTCAGATTTTGAGGTCACGGTGGGAGCTCATCAGGGCTCCGCCCTCATCCCGTTCCTATTTGCAATCGTCATGGACTGTATGACAAGATACGTTCAGAGAGAGACACCTTAGTGAGTTGGATATTTCTTTTATCACATTTCTCCCATCTGTGAACTGTACATTGTCATGTCATGCCTAAATCTCCATGAGGCATCAATATAAATGAAATGATGTTGCCTAAGCATCAATTCACAGTTGAACTTTGAGCATTCTCTTATCTTCAGTTTGTGACAGACCGACTGTACCGACCATTTACAATGATTGTTTAGAACTTAAGGTCGCTCGACACAAGCTGGTAACTGAGCATCCGCAATGTTCTACACTCATTAAACTGATGATACAAACCTTATTAAATAGAAGGCAATACTTAGTGAAGCTTCATTTTATCAGTGTCTAAAACAACCATGATGCATGATAACTTGCATATCGCATTAAATCGAGAAGTGCATACCATTATGATGTTGGCTGTTAAGATAGATCAGAATGTCATAGTAGAAGTGAATCAATAGTATTTGATTTCTGTGTAAGAGTTAAACAAATATGCGATTGAATGGTCTACCACAGGAAATTAAGGAAGAGCTGTATATCCACCAAGACTAGAAGTAACAGGATGAAGTCAGCCATGGCGTAGTCATTTATGCATGAACGATTGAAAGCAAATTTTTGCATTTTCAATACTTTAATCGATATCCTGTCTTACACATATAAACTACATTTTTTACTGATTGTTGTTATGTAAACATGAATGTTAGTTAATGATGAAGGAGGACCTATATCAGTGACGAAGCAATTTGCCGATCATATTAGCAACCGTTGCAATTCAGATAGTAGAAGCAAAATCGTGGTTTGAGTAATCAACGATTGAAAAACGCGTACTTTAAGACAGGAAATGCGCTCGTGATATTGATGTGTCTATAACATTGAAGAAACTAAAAAAAGGTCTGTCCTTAAAGTCTGTTTTGATATGCACACAGACATACTCGTACAATTCGGGAAATTCTTATAAATATGATGGAATTGGCTCAAAGACTCAGTTTTGCCAAAGGCCTATATTGAACAGCGTCTCCACCTTAAAGAGAGAATGTTTCTCAACTATTAATAGCAATCTGTTCCTGTGTCTTCAACAGCAGCCATGCGAAGTTTTTCGATGCTAAGGGATGTCATTAATAGAATTTTTATGTTCCATCACTTTGAAAATTGCATTGTGTAATTGTGTACCATCGCCCTTCTCATCTTTTCATTTTTCGGAGATGCAAATGCTCCTTCAGGTCGTTAATGCTACTCATGCGCTGTGGTTCTCATGTGTAGTTTTTCCCATCTCTGTGCATTATGCAGAAAGTTTAACTGTTAAATACATTTTCAGAAAAATAATATCAATCAATTTTAAAATAGACCTAAGTCAAAATTTGATAATATAAGCAAAAATTTGGCCGCTATTCGATTGAGTTAGGATTTAATTTTTTAAACCGCGTTCTTATCGGTCACCGACTTGGTCTCTGCATTGGTCGTGGTGTCTGGTAGGGTTTATCACAAAATTAGTTACAATTATTTGATGAACGCTATCAGTTAATAGCAATTTATTTACATTTGCAATTGATAATCTGTAAATTTCATATTTTCGACGTTCGTACTTCAATTCTATGTATAGTCCGGGAGCTAACGTGAAGTTGTGCAGGGAACGAGGTAGTACATAAAACTTTCACATAGCATAGTACACCTCTAACCTACTGCAAAACTTCGCGTTTGCCGGATCAGATAATTTGCTTTTCAGAAATAGAGATGATAACACAATCCTATGTATTTCCAGTGGTAAAATTGTGACATCTGAGGTTTTGACTCCATTTTTTCGAGTTTTTGCTCGAAAAAGTTACACAAATTGAGAGGTGTACTATGCTATGTGAAAGTTTTATGTACTACCTCGTTCCCTGCACAACTTCACGCTAGCTCCCGGACTAGTAGTAAGAAACGGTCTGCATAAAAGTAAGCACTGAGTATGCCAATACTTGCGGCTATATGTATTACACAAGCAGACTTAAATAGTATTCCATTATTACAGGCATTAATCGATGCTTTGGAAGTCATTTATGATTTTGTGTGCTTCCACAAAGAAAAATATGGATATCATTATGATTTTTTCATTTTACATAAATAAAAATATGGTTCTTTGACGCACTAGAAACACGAACAACGATTTCTTTTGTAGTTTAAAACTTTCTCGCCAAAACTCCTCAGTCATTGTGCACAAACGGAAAAAAATCGAAAATATCTACATTCTTTTTGGTGCGTCAATGAACCATACTTCTACTTCAGCAACATATAGTAATAGTAAAAATCACTTGTGCTTTGCACTCGTAGGATTCTGTATCACACACCATTGCTCTATCAATCAGTTTGTGATGCGTAGAGAAAGATATAAATCTATGATTCTAATAGATTAAACAACGATCATATTCATCAACGTATTTCAGATCGCATTCAGTCCTATCAAATGTTAACTATGCGGTATATCACATGCCGTCATAATTCGTAATCACGTTATTCTACAGCTGACCAATTTGAATTGTAGCATAAATCAATTATTTAATTGTGATTTTCTAACTTCAACTGTCAGTTAATTTTAGCACTGCAGTGCATGATATGATACTCTATGGCATCTGATGTTTTGAACTCGATATCTAGTCATTACATAGATTCGTCTGTAAATATTGGTTGAGAGTGATCCAAGGGGAATTTTCAAACTCTTAACTTTGTACAATGATGATTAACTTTGCGCCCCACGAGATGAGACAATAGTTCGACTTTTGCAGTTGCAGGAAAGAATAGAAGGGTTAACCCATAGCGATGTAGTATTGCTATTTTGTCTAGGTCATCGTCTGGAATTGAATACACCATTACACAATAAGCACATTATCCCTTTCAATGGCAATGCGATTACACTCAGTAGTAAATAGCGACAGAAAATAGTGAACATCATCGGTCTCGATTTTGAGAGTGCTTTCCTCTGCTGCTTTTAGGGAAAAGAAGGCTTTCGCCAAATTTAGCGGCTGAGAGATGGATGCACGTGCGTCCGTCCTTGCTGCTGCCAGCCAACCGTAGGATGAAAGACGAATCATAGAATGAATTGTATTCCTCCCCCGAATTGATTCACTTGCAGTACGATATTGCTTCGCTGGAATTCTGAGACAATTCCATCCATAGCAACTACGGAGAAATTTGGTTTTGACTCAAGTCGTCGTGCGCTTCATGCTAGCGAGTTGATGTTGAAGGTGGCGCCGACGTTGAAATTTGGCAAAGTAGATCAACTTGATAGCTGATGATTGTGTGTAGCTTACCGATGAGGTGTGGACAAACAAAGTAATTCCTCTCAATAGGATACCCTAAATGTGGACATAATGCCATGGACTTTTGATCACATAACAAAGTAAATGATCTGGAATGACCTCTTAAAGCAATCCTACTCTGAGAAGTTAGAGGTTTCTCTGAAATTCTTCCACAAAAATGCTCTGAATAACCATTAATATTGCAGTCTGTGACGCTTTAGGACAACTTTGCACGATGAATAAAATTAAGTGGAATCATAAGTAACAATTTTCATTGTTTCAAACTGCTGTAATTTCTAGAGATTTGTCGTTCAACAGACGCTTTTCAGTACGCGTAACGTGACATCAGCGGTGAACAGCAGAACGTGGAAGCAAACGTCGGGTTGTACACAGGATAAAGTACCTATACTGATTGTTGCCCCAATGCTAACTCATTCCCTCTGACCACGACCATAAAATTGTTAATTATGTGGATTCTATTAACCATTTATGAATGAGACTTTACACTTTACAAAATCAACACTTTACTTTTATTAACTAAGCAGTGACAGCGTTTTTTTACGAAACACATGCCAAGTTACCGAGACACCCCTAAATTATTTTTGATATGCATAAATAAATTGATCCATTTCGGCTGTGGAAAAACTTCATCTGTAGAGGCATTTCCAACGTCTGTCATTGTTGAAGTATTCAAGAGTGCTGTCAATTTGAACTTCTACGTGGCTCCTTAGAAAGTTCCTTAGATAATGCGAAGACTTGTCTTCGATATGCATTCTACGTAATCTTGGCTATTAACATCGTATCTACATTTTCTTCCTTATAACTTATTAATTGTTTATACTTTTTGTCTCATATTTTTCGTAATTAAAATCTGCAAAAAATTGACTGACAATAACTAAGTGCATTGCAAGTTATAGATCCAAAATAGCTTGAAGTTCCCTTGAATTATACATAACTAATTTTTTGTGTATCAGTGGTTGCCGTAGAACATAATGTAGTGATCTTGCTCATTTGTGTAATAGGAAATTATGCGATCTTGATGTTAGACAAAGTGAAGTCAAGTGTTAGTGTATCATTCTCACATCTGAAGTTAACTTCATGTCAATCAGTCGACGTGGGCTATTTTCACGTTGGAGTGAGCGTGTGCGTATGAAATCAATGTGTTGACGGGTCATATGGTTAGGAAACTGCTCTAAGCTACCCAATATGTCGGTTGGCTGGTCGTTGGCGTGTCCTGACATCTGCCTATATAGGAATGATAAATAGAGACCTACATACAGGTCAAAAGGACTGATGCGTCTAAAATTGAAGTTAGTGATTTCAATGACAGGAATCAGAAACTTAGCCAATCAATCAATTTTACATCTAAATCGACGAGACAGTTCAGTTTTACATTTTTAAAGGGCCATAATGATGGGCTCACTATTGACAGCTCTAGACAAACAATACTTCATTGACAATACTTTAATATTCGCAGATAGCTAAAAGATGAATAGACATCACTTTTTGTCAAGATCAAAATTCTTTCAGGTCTGTCGCACTAAGTGTTTAATTCAATAGAGGTTTTAGCTAACATTCAGCACATTCAAAGTTAATGTGTATGCTCAATGTGCAACAATGTAAACGTTTCTGACTCCTTTAATTTTTTACGAAGATTAATATGTCCGGCATGGAATGTTGATGAAAATTTCGCTTCTTGAAGAATTTCAGATAGTCGATTATCCATGAATGGAACATGCATGTGAAGCAATCAGTCAATCGCACATTTTAAGAGCATGTCCAACGCTATTGCCTGAGACAACATGCCAGATCACGTGAGAGCAAAAGTAGCGGCGCTTCGTCAATCCGCCTCCGAGCTCCCTCTCGTTCTTATCGATTTCTGCTGACTGCGCTCGACGTTGTCATAGCAATCGAAAGTTCATGTTCGCACTCAGCTCAAAGTTTTTGGTGTGCGAACTTTGACAGGCGACGCTGACTCCTTGACCCTGACTTCCTCGTGTGAACAGATGGCAGACACGATGGACTGTGCTAGGGAATACTATCTGTGCAAGCAAAACGTTAATTTTGTCGTTCGGGAAGTCATAAGTAGTCGTGAGATATTTTCCCTCAAGTGGAGGAAACTAAGTGATGATGTGAATCTATTTTTGTTTGCTAACATAAACAATCGGCAGGTATGGAAGTGTGACGTTGAGGAAAGAATTATATGATGGACTATTGAATCCTGTTATCCACATCACTCCTTGAAATCACCAAGTCGATCGTCAGACGGTGGTGTCGAATTTTTAATCAAGTTGTTATATAGTCGATTCTTATTGTGGCAGTGAAGAAATGTTATTTTCTATTTAACAGTGGACTATCAGAATGATCGGTAAAAGAACATGGTGTATTAATATCAGACATGTATCAGGACGCTTCGTCTAGCAAATTTCAGTGTCACCATTCTTGGATTTCATTATTGCATGTAAAATTTAGCGAATTGAGTGCTATTAAAGATATTATTATATACAAAATAATAAATATTTGCTCGGTCACGAACGAATGAGTGAAATCGCAAACCGTGTGGCTAACTGACTAAGAATAGGACCAGACTGAAGAATTCATGCGTCTCGTAAGGGGAGACTAAGCAGTTGAAGTTCCATCGACCGGGGAAGATGCCCCGAAGAAATTGGCTTGAAGCAGTAGATCTTTGATATTGCCACACAGCTTTACCTTTTGTTGTGTACCCTTCTCTTTCTCTTCTGTCCTTCTTGTTTTGGTATTTTAGGGCATGCACTACCTAGGAGGATATCTTAGGTTGTAGGATCATACTATAGCGACCAGGAGGTCCTGTTCAGGGATGCCTCGTCTGTCCTTACTTAGGGATAGCCAAAAGTGGTCTTAAAAAATAACTAAATTATAATCGATTTTTGTTATAATCGTGACTCTTTGCCAGCCGTATCACTTCCCGAGCTCCTACAGACAGATCAACCCAGTATTTTAGCCGTTGCTAGAACACATGACATTTGAATTAACGTTGCTTATTTTCTGCACATTTTCCGTGGCAGTCAGTGCTGGTCATTTTTTGTTGTGATCTGCAAGCTTCTAGACCTGCTCCACTCGGTGTGACATATTTACGGAGGACACGTTTCAAAGATGAAGAGCAAGTTTTTCGGCCTGCATTTCTCATTATATAACTGATAGGTTAATGTGAAGCAATTGCCCACCACCACAACCACGTAGTCACGACAACCATTAAAGTTACCGGCGTTGCACAGTCGACCAGGGAAGCGCCGCGACCATCAAGATGTATTGTAGTAAGATTGAGCGCGTGTTCCTGGTCGCGGATATTTTCTCTTCACTCTTAACTTCATTGAAGTTTGCATCATGAGATTTATACGAGTAGGCGAGTAGGTTGCTGACAAATAATGCTATCAATGTCGACCTTTTTACGATAGAAATCGAAAATTGTCCAACGTAATGGGACGGGAGCTACTGACACTTTCTTCCTAAATGCGCGCACAAAGGGCTTAATAGCATGGATTTGTTGATCTTGAAACGCTGAATACAAAAATCAAAAATCAAATTCTTTAGTGTCACAACCAGTCGCTTTCGGTAAAAGGTAGGGTTAAAGGATTCACATTGGAATCCATGGTAAAATTCAAGAAATATCTATGGATTGTGAAACACTTGGCAAATTTCGCACATTATCTTTTGCAGAAAAGAGACTATTTATCAGAATGTCATGATATTTGAAACATGGCTGAGTTCAGAACATCAACTTCGATATAAAAGTTGAAGTGAGTCACATGATTCAGTATTTGATGTTTGAGCCGCTACAAAATGAATAAAGTCGTCAATATTAAGTCAAAACATGAAATTTACCCATTTTGTAGCGGCTCTCAAACATCAAATGCTGAATCATGTGACTCACTTCAACTTTTATATCGAAGTTGATGTTCTGAACTCAGCCATGTTTCAAATATCATGACATTCTGATAAATAGTTTCGTTTCTGCAAAAGATAATGTGCGAAATTTGCCAAGTGTTTCACAATCCATAGATATTTCTTGAATTTTACCATGGATTCCAATGTGAATCCTTTAACCCTACCTTTTACCGAAAGCGACTGGTTGTGACACTAAAGAATTTGATTTTTGATTTTTGTATTCAGCGTTTCAAGATCAACAAATCCATGCTATTAAGCCCTTTGTGCGCGCATTTAGGAAGAAAGTGTCAGTAGCTCCCGGACTATAATGGGGCATTGCATGTGATGAATATAGTGACGAATTATTAGCAAGAATACCGCGATGAACTGGTAGAGATATATTCAAAACGTAGTCATCTAGTCGCCTCTGTTGTCGCCCTCCCTTGGTCACTCAATTTTATGGTCATGGCAACCATGATCGCCGCGACCTTGTCGCCTAGTGCTCATCAGTTATCTCATTTTTTTCTTACTCAAAATAGTCTGTCGACATACTTTCAATGATACTAAATACTGAAAATTATTCTGAAAAGTGCAATATCTTGACATAAAAATGAATGTGTTACGGTTGCAAATGTGTATAGGGCGAATTTTCTTTTAAATGATTATACAATGTGACCATAGTGACCGAGTTCTTTGATCCAACTTGGAAGCGATTTTAATACGCAATAATTCGTATTTAAACTGTGCATCCTCTCCTAAAGCTGAAGCGCATCTTTATTTCAGAATTGAGTACGGCCATGCATATCACCCATACCCTTCGAGTCTTACTGGATCCCGAGAACATGACGAATAACTCTCTTCATGGATTCGTAAGTTAAAAGTGTTGTGGATTGTTTGTGGAATTCCGTCCCTTCAGCAACACGATAAGCAAACTAAAGCAGAACTCCAGTGGATGCTTAATTTTATTTTAAAAAAAGTTAATTCAATTAAACATTCGCTGGAAGCTCACTCACTCCACGATTTTTCGTCATTTTCCCCTGTGTTGCGAGTGTTAAACGTTTTTGTAACTATATGCTTTTATTTACAGTGCTTGACTTTGAAAGGAAATGGGCAGCAACAATAATGTATTGATAAAATCTCATGACATACTGGAAATGATAACTTATTGGTCATTTGTACCTAGGGCATATCTGAGTGATATTTATTCAAACGTTCTCCTAGTCCAACCATGCTGTCTCAGAAAAACTAGTCAAATACCGCATTTCTTCTAATACTACCCCGGGTTCTATTTTGTTTTGACTCTCAATACAACACCATTGAATCAATAAAGCCACTAACTAGAATGATAGTCAAGCTTTATGCTATATACAACAATGGCAGAAGAGTCGCACGCATTTTCACTTAGATGCACTTGTCAACGACTGTATCATTGGGTAAACCATGAAATGATGATCCCTCTCTTTACTCCCTTGTCATTTCCTATCGCCAAACATTAATTCCATTCATCAATGTCACCAAAGCGTTGACTGCTATGCTTGTTGGCTTTTTCCGGTGCAGTATAGTAAATAAACATGCTTCACGTGCTCGCGCTATTTCTTCATCAACTATAGCTACTAGATCCGCTGGTTAGAAACAGTCCAATGTTCGATTCTAAGCTTTCCATTGGTGATTCATGTCTCAATCCCCGGCGACCTTGAATTTATTTTCACTCTAGTCAACTTCAATCTATTTCTGTACCTTACCTGGGTTCTGGGGTACTTGGGTTATTGGAGACCTGGTTTGAATAAAGTTACAGAAATGTGAAAAGTATTTCCTGATATATTTTCTAGGAAAAATGAAGTTGTAAAAAGTTGAGACCATTTTCTGGTCAACTTTTGACGAAATTGACATAACTTTTACACTTTTCTAGTGTTGATGAAATGAACACAAGGTCATTATACAAAAGTTATAGTTTTCGTTAAATTCATGCGACAAACATGAACTTCATTGACCGTTTTTGCGGCAGCAATCGCACCCTATTTCAACTGATGATTACTTTCCGGCAACTGCTTTGAGTAGTCGCGAATGCCGTTTGGTAATTAGCTGGGTTGTTAATAATCATTATTTTCCGGTGCCTGTACTGAATCATTTTTGAGGACTCACTATTTTTTCATCTAACTTCGTAATCTTGAGGATTTGGTTACTCATTGACTGACTATCGAATCAGTCGATGTTAAAATTGATAGTGCTGCTAAAGAAAATCTGATGAATAAAATCATTAAGAGTTTGCTAATGGTTGAGTCGGAATCATGGTCTAGTTGATCCTAGATTATTTGAGGGAGCAAGAGTAGGCAACCTTAGGTTGCATTAGATGCCCCAAGTTCTGCTTCATTTTAACTGCCCTTAGCTGGGCGGGCTCGGGTTGTGATGGAAGAAAAAAAGCCCCTTTAACTCCCTTGCCTTAGAGTATTCTATGCTCATTATTTCATCAATAGAGCATCATATAAATGATGGATTTCCTCATGTCCCTTCAGAATTGCTGCAAATGGGATGCAAGAATCTTCTTGGAATTAGAATTGGTCTTATTTTTTTATTCTTATGAAGAGACCGTTGGAAAATTTGATTTATAGTTAATCATTTAAATGCTGCATATAAATTATAAATCAAATTGATTTGGAAATTATGCAACATGACGAATTATGGAAGCTCTGCCCGAGTTATTGAAGTCCTTTCACTGTTATGTCAATCTGATTTCTTTGTAATCCATTCTATTCATTATTTCATAAGTCAATATTGACCATTATTCTTAAAATTCATTTATTGCTACTTAAAATGATTTTTCTAAATATTTTGATTTCAACAATAATGTAAAGTGCATTAACGATTCAATCAGCTATTTTGTCTTGCGTTTTATTGTATCGTATATTTTCGTTTCACAGCGTGGAGAAAGGCATGAGTTTTTGGTTTTCTTCTACAAGCTGGTCATCGATCATCTCTTGGCGCCTTTGTTCTCCTCTACGACGTTAGATGACAGACTCATTAAAGGTATGTGTTAGAATTGTTAATTATATTATGTGGACTTTTCGTAAGACTGTCAGATTTCTTCCATTATCATCTCATTTTCAATATCATCATTCATTTAGTTCGCGTCCTCATTTAGTTTGTTCAATCGTTTTCCATACAAGTTCATATGCCCTTTCAACAGTCAACATTTTCGGAAGCTTTTCCATTAGCGCATTATCATCACTGAAACAATGAAAAATGCTGGAAGATCTATATAGGCATATGAAAAAAATTCTTATAATCATTGAATTCCTTAGAAGTTTTTGTGCTCAAAGGTAATTGGAGATTGATTAATAGGGCGTATAAAAATGTTATGATGCCTCTCTGGAAGCTGTATTTTGCAGTAATTTATATTTCTAAATATGACCATTTATGAAAAATGTGATAAACATATAAGCGCAGAATATGATAAAATCAAACTTCAATCACCGGCCAAGAGGAAAGCGAAGTTGCGAATATGCTGCACTTTCAAAGATAGTTATTTCATGTTGCACAATAAATTTCGTTAATTTTTGTACTGTAATCACATAATTATTACACAAATTTCTGACATTGAATGCGCAGGTCGTCAAAAACCCGACCGGTTCCAACCCTGGGCCTTACGATTTTTTGGTTTTATGGTCGAAACACAATGAGAGAGCAACTGAAACTCGACAGGAAGCTCAACCTTGCTGTATTTTAGCACCATCTAACCCCCTGATGGGTTAGGGGTCACATAAAACATTTCATCGATCTTGATGTGATGGATGAGATATGAATTTATGCAGAAGCGGAAATACGTGTTTAAAATACTCAACTATATACTTAAACATCAGTAGAGTGTCAACTCAAAAATATCAACTACTGTGACAATTGATGTATCGAAGGATCTAGTTTTTACAGAAATTGTGTTCCTGAAGATTTTTTAGAAATATATTTTTTTGCAAATTATTCCTGTGTTTATGTGCTATCTATTCGATGCTTCAGAATTAAATATTTAAGTAGTATGAATCCGGATGGATGTTAAATAGAATGAACATATTTACGGAATCTTAAAACATTTAACTTAAAAGGAAATTAAGTTTATAAACAAATAAATTTTGCAAACAGCAGTAGCCTATAATGCAAGTCTTCGTACAAGACATTGAAACTTATTCTGCTTCTTGGCTCAATTTTCGTGTTTGTAACTTAGTAAACTTAATACAGTTTATTTTTTCAACAGGCAGTTGTTTAGATTATCTAGCGGAACGCATTCTAGAGTCAATAAAAGTAAGTAATTGGGTATAATTGAGTTACAAAAATGACTAGCATTACCATGCTCAGTAGAACTACAATAAGTAGCGGTACCACAACGCAGTAGGTATCCATATGATAATTTTTTCTCTGAAATGTATTTTAGATTTCAAAGTCGTCGCATCCCTGAACATTTACGCGACCTTTGTTTCCTCACCAGCATCTCATTTTCGTCATCCTGATGAATCAGTTTTTACGAGGCGTTAAATTCTTATTATAAACCTCATTTATCGATGAACTCATTGTCATGGTCAGTTGCACAGGCAGTCTCTCGTTCGGAAAATATCTAAGTATTCCAAACTTGTTCAGTTAATCTCGAGGCTAATGATCACATTATTTGTCCATCCATTCCTTCAGAAAGTCGGCAACAATGAGCATACGAGTTGTCGTCCTTTCAACCAGTTTTTCGGATACTTGCCGAAGTCATACAAATTTGCTTCCAAAACTAGCGTATTTTGGTCAATCACTGGATAGTGACACATGTCATGTATAGATATCACGGAAAAATAGATAAAGCAAATAAAACGATTTCAGAATCATTCTCGCTACGACGAATTCTAGCGTTTCAATAAGCAATCGAATACATGCACGTGGCGTACTAATTTTGGCAGTGGAAGCGTGAACGAGAGAAACACTCTGAGATACATTCCCAGAAAATTCTATTTATATACTCCATCGAGATGATAGTTTTGTCATTCTTCGGAGATTGAAAAAATTAATTCGAGGTGATCTCGTCTAGACGAGAAATTTTCTCATGCGAATTGTCGCTTTAAAACAAGTTTTAAATCTTGCTGTGTTGTTTGATAGTACTAAAAATCGTTATCCGCAAAAAATCTGTCTGTATTTCAAAACTATCATGTATTGGATTCGCGTTGCAATCGAAGCATCCGCTTATTCAAATGCTGATCCGTCGTTATGTCATCTTAAACCTCAAAAGTTAAAAGGGCGAATGTTCGGTGGATCGAACGTTTTATTCGGTAGCTTGATGTGAATGTAGGTCTATGAACATCACGAATTAAAGTGGCAGGACAGTTTTGGTTGCTCCCCCTTCCCACTCCGGTCCATGCTCCCGGCCATGCTCTGACTGTCGCAAAAAGCAGAAGCTTATGTCCACGAGGTGGATAGCAGGGAAATGGGCATCACTTTCATTCCCCTGGTTGTTGAAACGCTTTGCCAAAAATACAAGGCAATGAATTTTGGAAATACATATTCATACTTGGTCATCAGCGAATTTTAGTTTGTCATCTCGTTGTGATGCTGACTTATTACGATCATTTTGCTTTAAAGTATGAACTAATAAGCTCAAATATTTTGTAGATGACTATCGGACTGCTTTGATGGTGCAACACCTGTTAGAATTTTTGGGTCATTGTGTGGACACTCACACCTTTCACGCTCGGACCTACATAATCAACAATAATATCCTGAAACGGCTGTGCACTCTTCTACACTCGAAGCACCTTTTCCTGCAGCTTGGTAAGTTACGAAGCGTAGGTGGATATGAGTTGCAGCTCTGTTGCATATGTGCGAAGGGCCCAATTCACTTTGATAATTGTTTTAATTGAAAAATGACGTGCCGTTATAATCGTTGCTGTGGTAAATAAGATCTTCGGCAGTAAAATATGTTCACTTGACACCCGTGTCCCATCAAGGTGGTTAATTCTGAAGCTATACTCTTTATTGTAAGAGAACGTAGTTAAATTTTGTAATTGTATAATGTTTGAACGTGCCATCTACATAGGTGATGCAAATGAATGAGTGTCTGTCCTTTGAAATAGAGGGACTGCCAGTGTCAAGGATTTGTGGCAACATCCTTCGGGCTTCGTCGGTCATTCTGAAGCGCAGAATTGCCTGTCGCTGATATTGTCATCCTGACATTGTCATCATTTGAATACATTACTGTTTGCTATACTGAAGTCCGATGATGATATTTGCGATTTCTGAATTTTGGATTTGAATTATGGTAGATATATTGTTTTGACATAATTAATAATTAGGCAATAGCACATTGTTCCTTTCATACTTATCCCGAATCTTGTTCTATAAATTTATTAGACAATTCGCAAAATAGGTCCAATCACTAATTATGATATTCCGATACAGCATCGATGCATAGTCGACGATACAATGGTAATAGCAAGTGTAATTCTTTCACTGCTCGCTAGTACGTAAGTAACAAATAATTATTTCGTCAAATTTTCATTTCTCATGGTTTATGGACTTCTTACAGTGATGTTGAGACATCGAGGAGAGAAACATGCAATACTGTTATTTTTTTTCTGTGCCCAGTCGAACTGGCACCGTGCAATCTTTTGTAGGCTATATATCAGACGAGCGGTACAGCCAGGATAAATAAACGCAGAGTAGCCTATTTTGCAGTTCTGTAGGTTATTCAGCTAATTAGGGTATTTGAAGCTAGCTTCGGTTATTCCTTGCCGCTCAAATGAGTCCTTGCAGTGCTATTATATATATATACGAAGCGCAGCGACTACGACTCCAAGGAATTTAGTGCCTAAATTGCGCAAGTCTGAGATATCTTTCTACTCAAAACCAGGCGAACTGGCACTATGCTATATTTTACGTCATAAGACTGTAAGGCTAATTTTTCCTTTTCACATGTGCAAACATTTGCATTACATGTTCGTACATTTTCGTGAGGAACGCATACCCTAATTTTCCATTGGTTCATTGCTCCGATATGTGTAGATTATGTCAACGTAAGGTTTTCCACTAACGCACCCGTAGCGAGGTATTACTGTAGGCCTATTGTAGACAATTGGCTACCGAACTTAAATTGAAAGTATATTTCAACCAAAATCAAAAAACGATCTAAAATCAAAAATTTTATCTCTTCTATGAGTCAAGTAACTTTATATTAGGTTCTGGACAAACAAAACACAGCGATTGCCATTAGGATAGTTGAATCACGTTACATTAAGTTGAATAGGCCCAATTGAACAAACATCATGAGCTGATTTGATGAGTGGCCCTGACTGAACCAGTGATTTATGCATATAAGACCTATTTTTTAACACTTAGTGCTACATTCAAAGTCCTTGATACTGTCGGTAGTGCGAAACGCGTCGGGTTAGTTTTCGACATTTTTAGATAAAAAATGACTTTGAGCGAAGGGCGCGATTCTACTTTTTCTTTCTCCACGGATAATGACTAACTTCCCGTACGAACGAACCATGAAATTGACTAGGTTCGCTTGTATTATACGGTGCTTAAATCTTTTTTCAAATATATCATGCTCTACCGAGTCATTCTTGTATGATATTCTGTTGGTAGCACTGACATTGAAATGAAGCTGATTGGAGCTGACGTCACAGTTTCGCTGTTTGCATTTCGTCTCTTTCTTCCATGCGAAAGAGCATGTGTAGGGAACGGACAGTGCACCACCGTGTCCAAATTGAGGCCACTCCCATTAGAGAGAACACCCAGAAGTTCTGTACTGACAATAAAGTGCATGTACTGTTCAGTGTTCTGTATTTTGATGCTGAATGCTATTCATTCATATCAAATTAAGAAAATAATTTTTATAAATAGACATTTAACGAAAAATAAATTTCATCAAGCATTCAACTTTGAAAGTGAAACCTAGTTTAATAGCTTAATTTTCCGCGATATGCAGATCAGTGTTGCGATTTGCGCGTGTTTACACGCGCGCGCGTTTTTTTGACAATTTGCGCGTGTAAGCGTGTTTTTTTCCATTTTTATACATTTTGCGCGTTTTTTAAGTTTTCGACTTCTATTTTTAATTTTTGATAATAGAAAACTTTGGTTCTAAAATATCAAAATTTCAAATTACATGCAGTTTCTAGATAAGCCACTTGTATAGCCTATCAAAGATCATTTAGGTTGATTAACATCTCACTCAATGGATAGCCTATAAGCCCACTGCTCGTATGCATTTACCACTTAAGGCACGTGTGTATTTGACTTGTCCTGAAAAATACCAAAGCTCTTACTATCTGATCTGCAAATTTAAGCTTTGTAAAAATTCGTTTCATCAAATATTAGCGATCATAGTTGCCATTTTGGCTTATTTGTAAGGAAATACATGTGCGCGTGTTTTTCGACCTTGCGCGTTTTTTTTACCCTACGCCAAGAATCGCAACACTGATGCAGATCCATTTTACTTCATTGAATATTTATGCGAAGCCGCGTTGGCTGAAGACGCGAATTGGTAGAGATCGCTGTGTTCGTTTTGCTACGTCATATCTTTGTCTGAATTTCATAATGTACCGCAAAATGCAATCGGAAGAATATATATTCCTATCTTGTTGAATGACAAAATAGAGCTAAGATGATTGCAGCATGATCAAATTAACTGAGAGGCCTGAACTGATGCTTACACTAGCTGAATAAGTTGTATGACTTTCCATTGTTTCAAAACTTTATTAAATCCACAACAGATATTTGGAAGTCTCCTAGTATATCTCAATTCTCACCATGCCACAGTGGTCATTGGCCTAGAGATTGAGCCCGGAAAGTGTACGTAATTGGAAGTCGGCATTGGAACAATGTTTCACAACGCTCCACCTAAAGCCTGATAGTCAGCAGCAGCAACGTCCAAGGTGCCCATTGAGAAAGTAGTACATTCTGCTAGTGTTGTGCATGTATATATTGAATATGCTGACTTGCTATTTATAGCTTTCAAACAGTGCTTGTGAATCTGCAGTAGTTAACCCATTCAATATAGCAGAATCTACCTATGGACATCTACCTATCGATAGCCTATGGACATCAATTTCTGCAGTTAACGTAAGCATTGTGAGAAATGTTAATCAGCATATGTTGACTCCTATCCCTGCCTGCTTGGCACGGGAGGATGCAAACCATAAGTGACTCTTAATTTGCATGTTTCAAGTCTCTCCAAAGCCGTCTGATTGCCAAATTTATTCAACAAAATCTAAGATTTAATCTAGTTTGATAACTTTATTTGGCAGCTCAATGATATATAGAAATTAGAAAGGAAATTATAAACACAATTGAGTTCAAATGCGACTAATGCATTGGCCTACAGGATGCATTGGTTATGTCATGATTAAGTTATTGGTGTTACAATGATTAGGTAGTGTCCACAAACTAGGAACGTGTATCTTTATAATAGTGCTAATTGTAAAGTAACAATTTCACTTATTGACTTGGGAAAATTAATGATGACTTGAGGATTTTACTTTTGACCTGCAATAGAAGAAAGTAAAATCCATGAATTTCATGACATTTATCAATTATCATTGTGACATTACGACATTTATCAAAACTAAGGATTCCATTTGTCCTGAGATACTTTACTATTGAATTAAAAATTACTGCTCTTGAATTGGAAAAGGTGTATGTTTTCATGTCATATACCGGCTGAAATAAAAGTTCGTCATCGATCAATCCAGCGAGACTAATTTTCTGTCTATCACGTGAATTCATTTCACAAATCTCCAGGGAAATGACTTCCCCTTTTCAACGTCAGTTATTAGGTTATTAGAATGAGACTTTCAATGCAAGCTATGAATGGAATCTCTCACAAATATTGTTAAAGCAAAATACTACTTTCTATATGGTATTATAGTAACAGCAAAGAAAAAGCTATCTTTTATATAATAGTTGGATTATACTCATTCAAGTGTACTTCCTCAACTTTTCAGCTGCTATTCGTTTGCTCCGAAGAACGTTAGGCGTCCGAGATAGCAGCTACGTTCGTTACATGGTTCGACATCGTCTTTTGAGCACAGTAGTGGCATTGTTTCTTCGCAACGGGCATCGTTACAATCTAGTAGATTCGGCAATCATCGAGTATTTCGAATTTATCCGAAGCGAGGAGATAGGACCGCTAATTAATCATCTTGTGGAACAGCATTGGAACCAATTGAAGGACATAAGCTATGTCGGAACATTCAATGAAATCAAGAAAACGCATGCCAAATTCTTGGTTAGTATTGAACAGATGTTTCTCGGTGATGACTTCTCATCGATCTCCTTTTTCTTTCCACAGCGTCATCGATATGCATCGAATGCTGACGAGCCAAGTGGTGACGAATCTGATTCCGACGGGATTGACGACCGAACAGGGAAAGGCGTCGACCGTCAGCAGCACGAACGGGTTCGTCGTGATCCTCGACAGCTGGAGAAAGAGGAAGAAAATTGGTTCGAAGAAGAAGATGAAGAGGAAGATGATGAAATGGAAGACCCGGCCACTCCCCCTGTAGTGGAAGAAGATACAGGTAATGAAATAGACCTGTGTGTGCCCAAAGACGGCTCCACAATACATCATTACATAACAGCACTTGAAAAACGTAGTTACAGCAGCTGTATCAAGAGCCTCAGTATATCCAGTAGCAATCATAGTTATGGATAATGTTCCATAGTCAAACAATGAGGAGAGCGATCAGGGAGTACAACTGAGATCTATGATTTAGTGTGATGATTACATGCATCTACCATTCGGTGTGAGGAAGTCAGTATTCTGATGATGTGATCAATCAGCCACCGAAATCGATTATTTAACAAATATATATATATACGATTGAAAACTTGGAGCATTTAGCAGCAGCCACAAGCACATATGATTTACGATGCCCTCCTTTGTAATTCTCTGTGCGACATAGTGAATACATCAATCAACATTTCCTTCATCAAATTTGTGTAAATTAATCATTGATCTCAATCCTTGATCCTCGTACACATTTTCATAGTTTTTGTTTTATTGTAAATCACCAACTAAAAATCTTTTGATAGGTGAAATTAATGTTGCTTCTCAAAGTGTTGCACGATGCTGACATTATTGTGCTCGATGCCTAGACGAATTGGCACGCTGCAACTGATCTATGTAGCAGCACTGTACATCGACCGATAAAAGGCACTTAATTAAACGTGTGCATGATCATTTTGTCATTGTGCCCGTCGATAAAGCGGCTAATAATTTTGCTGTTATATGTAAGAAATTGTATATCAACATCATGTTGGAAGAACTAGGTTTTGATTTAAACAGTTTGGTACCTGTTAGCAATGCAACTTATTCTGTTTCTTCGGAAGGTAGCAGTGAAATTGTTGACCGTCACTGTTCACCTGTTAAGTCATTTGGTATAAACTGTCCGGATGATTGTAAAAAGTTGCCTAAATTGTTTTGTATTCCGAAGTTTCATAAGTCACCGTATAAGTTTAGATTTATTGCTGGAGCTCGCAAGTGTATGAGTACACAATTGTCAGTTGTTCTTAATAAGGGTCTTTCCTTAATAAGAGACTTTTTTAAACTTTGTGAAACAATACAGAAGAATAGTGGCTTCCGATGTTTTTGGAGCATTAAGTTTACTGAAGAATTTTTGAACGTTGCAAATAATAAAAATAATGTCTTTTCAATTCAAGTATTCGATTTTTCTACATTGTACACTAACCTCAATCTCGAAGACATATGTGCACATTTGTTTAGCTTGCTGGAGCTAGTTTTTAACTCTTCGTCGAGAAAATTTCTTTGTGTTGGTTTTAATAAAACTTTTTTCGCTGGTAAAACGTATAAGGGTTATCACTGTTTTAGTTTGGAAATGTTGAAGTCCGCAATTAAGTTTGTTATTTCGGAAGTTTTCGTTATTTTTGATGACTTGGCATTCAAGCAGGTTAGGGGCATTCCTATGGGGGGGGGGGGAATTGCACCCCTATGTTAGCTGATTTGTTTTTGTGCCACTGTGAATTCGTTTTTATGAAATCGTTAATGTCGAACAAGACATTCGGATTAGCTAGATTGATGTCTTGCACCACACGTTACATCGATGATATATGTCTTTTCAATTATAAACATTTTGACACTTTGTTGACTAAGATTTATCCCGCGGATTTGAAGGCTGATAGAAATGGGACGGATAACACCTCAGTAGAATATCTCGATGTCAAGCTTAATATTTGTAGTGATGGTTTACATACATCAGTTTTTCATAAGGTTGAGCAATTTTGTTTTGATGTTATTGTTTTCACTTTTCCCGACAGTCTTCTTCCTCTTCATATGGGTGCGAATGTCTTTGCCAGTCAAGTTCTTCGTTACCTTAGGATATGTTCTCATCTGCCGTATGCCATTGTTAAAGTTAAAAGCACGTTTAAAGTTTTTGTGAAACGCGGATATGAAGCCTGCAAGTTAATCAAATGTATGGAGAGCATTTTTTAGTTTTGTTTAAATTTGGTTTGCAGTCAGCCAGAGAATTTTGTGTGGCTTCATTTAAGAGTGTTATCATTGTTAAGTCATGTGTGGGGTCCGCCTTTTTGGCGGGGGTCCGCCAGCTAGGATTTGAGCGTACAAAATGTTAAAGGACCCGAAACGCGACCTAGCTGGTCATTTTGCTGATGAACCCCTTCTACATGTATGTTTATTCTTTTCTAGTATGTCTTCTATACAGATTGTAAATATGTTTTATTGTTCGGTACGCCGTCTAAGTATTATTTCTTTCTTTTATATTACCCGATGAACGGCGTGAACGCTTTCAACAGCCCTTTTCAGGGCTACACTTATTAAGTCTTTATTAATGAGTTTCTATTATATATTATTGTTCATTCGAAGTGCACTAACCTGACTTTTCCCATTACTGGACGCCGACGGTCCTGTCTTTTTTATCTGTAGTTTATTTTTTGATCGGCCAATAGAACGTTTATCGAGGGAGAGTCCAAATACATGGTTCTGCCTTGAAAGCATGGCTGACATCTCTCACCGCTTGATTAACTATGTCATTTGATTATCACATTCTCTATCTTTCAATGAATTTTTCACCAAGCAACTACAATACTTCTTCTTTCTTTCTCCTTTTAACGTCTGCTTTTCCTCCTTGGTGAGGGTTGGACGTGATGAGACTCCTCCAACGGGCGCGGTCCTGTGTGTCTTCCACTGTCAGCCTCAGCTCCTTCATGTCTTCCTGGATGGTCTGCAGCCATGATCTTCTTGGTCTGCCACGTGGCCTGGGACCTTCGACACCCACGTTGAGCACAATACTAGACTATCGAATATCAAAGACATTGAAAATCAAACGTCAACTAACGTCATTCTATTTCTACGTCAGTTGCTGTACAGCAGCTCTACTGCAGATGTAAACCCACCTGAAGAGCTCTGAACGCTCACAAGGAAGGTATGAATGCATTTTAATGCAGAAGTGCGTATTAGAAGTGTTTTGATCATTAATCATGAATCAAATAGTTATTTTTATACCATTCAGACGCTCGATGAATAGCGATTCTAGTCTAGCAAATTCATGCCATAGCAGAATGAATCATAAACAGCTACGTTTGAGCATGTTCTGGATTAGATGTGATGAATTATTTTCGGAATCTTGATGTTGCGTTGAAATATAGACACCTATGGTGAAGCTTATAAACTTGTCATCATTTATTCAGACATTGAAATAATTGCAACAAGCACAGCTCACTAGGGCAACTATAAAAAAGCGGTTTCATTTCGATTTTTTTGGATGATTGCGAACGCAAACTTCTGATAGTGACACTTGGAATACCCTTTATCAAAAGTTGATCCAGTTTATTGGTGACCACTCCACACATGTAGTTGAATAGATTCGATTTTGTCTCCGCAGAGGTTCACCCCGAGTGCTCTCCACCTCCCATCCGTGGCGCATCATCCGACGAAGAAGAAGAGGAAGAAGTCGGTAGCAGTGTTTTCTCTCCTGGTCGTACTCGGCGTCCTGCCGGCAGCAATCCCTCCTCTGCTGCTTCTTCATCCTCATCTCCTGTGCGGTATGCACTGAACCGTGTCAGTTCTGGGAGCTCAGGTGGGCGCCGATCTCCTATTGTCATCAACATAAGTCTGGCAGGGCAACGCAGTCGGACAAGGCAGCAAGCGAGTGCAGACAGTCCTACTGAGCGTGACCTGCCTGCATGTGACTCCGCAGCTGACAATGACACGGTAAGCTTGACTATTCAACCTTATCCAGGTCTAGTATGATCATTAGAACTTAGATGAATTTCGCAAGGTAATAACAAGGAGAGCACTTTTATTCTCAGTCTTCTGTGAATTTCTTACTTTGTGTAGGCTAGATGTAAGTACTAAACCAAGAAAGTGTGAATTTTGCTTTACATAAAATTGATTTCAATCAAATGCTTTCATCATGGTGCATCATTATGGTAATCCTTCAAATCCATATTTTGAGAAATCAATGGATTTTGGTGATAAGCTCACTTGAATCTGCAATTAAGCAAACACTGATAAGCAATCTGTTTCAATTTTTATGCATCAGGTATGTAATGAATGCCAATATAGAGAAACAAAACTCTTAATCATATCGATATCTTCGTGATATATCCATTTAAATTTTGCAGTAACGCGACTTACGTTTCTTTGCCGACTGTTATAGTGTAAATTGACAAGGGGGAGTTAGGAGGCTGTTGCAATAGATGTAAATAGGCCAAAACCACCTCTCGCAAAAGTAGTGTACAGGATAGGCTGAGCTGGCACATCCTCTCAGACAATTCGCTGAAATAATACACGGTGGCAAATTTCATTTAGCACGATGAAATTCTGCAAGTCAGAAGCGATCTCCAATTGCGGAATTGTTTTGAAGCATTTTCGTCGATCACATCACACACACTAGTGCCAACGCGCTGAGCGACTGCTGTTGTCAGAAGTTGGATGAAAGAAATTCTGAAGTAATCCTGCGTTATATTCATAACAAATCTCATAACTAAATTGATTTGTTGTCCAGCATGCGCATTATAGGGTCTAACTATACTGTTTTACACGCTGTGAGACCTCTGAGGGATTGTAGCTTTTACAGCCACAGTATGAACAGAAGAGTGGTGAACGACAATTTATCTGTAGCTGCTGCCGACTGACTGAGACCTGAAAGCATCTCAGGTGAAATTATTTATATCATATAAAATGAGATAGATGATGATGATATTGTGCACACTATGAAGAAGATTCCATTTAAAAATACATGTGAAAATATTTCATGTTCAAGATCAAGTGGTGTCGCATCAGACATCATTATGATAACCACCACAGATCAATAGTCAAAATCCGTTGCTTTCTGTAGAACAAGTAACAATGCTGCGAAATGATGTTGAATAATAATTCATTCCGACTTTCTTGTTACACTTTTGCAAGGGTAGTGCAGGATGAAGTGTGCACATCAACTAAAAGCTTTTCAAGAAAAAAGGACAATGTTCCACGGATACTGTATTTAGGTATGGTGGACTCACGGAGTGATACATTTTAATGCAGTATCCATGGAACATCGTCTTTTTTAGCTCTCACTATCTCGATACGTGGAGAATGGATTTATTAATAATAATATGAATAATTAATTGGCAATAGTGAAATCAATTGATCATCCTTATAGAAGGCATGCGCAGGTCTACAATAGGTACAATTTCAAATATTGTCAAAAATATTGTGATTCCTTCATTTGCCATGTATTATTTATTTTACTACACTGAAAAGTATAATTTCAAAACTTAATTTTTAAGCACTCCACAAAATCTAAAAATCCGTGAATATAGTCATCAATGGTAAAAGAATTATCCTGGATTTTCTTTCGAGTTTCGATATTGTGGCCGCTGTCTTTTTTCCCAGTTACAAAATTATGTAAAATAGGGTAAAATGAGTAGGATTTTTCCTAACCGTGGACTAAGATGATATTAATCTAAGTGCTCTTTCTTTTAATATACATGCAAAGTGGTTAGTTATGACAAAGTAGAGATGAATAGGAAAATTTCACTCTAGCATCATCAACTATTTCTGGCTCTTCATTAAACTGATCAAAAATTTCATTCTAAGTGGAATTGGAATCATTGGCAGTCCCTTATTAAGCAACCTATTAAGATTTTATTTTCTGTATCTTTAATTGGATAATATTTTTAGCGATTATATATAACTCATCTTAGAATACATGAACAAGATCTTCTCGAGTTCATTAGGGATGCTGTTATTGATTGGAAAATGAGTAAAAGCACAGGTTCAAACCTTATAATGTAGGCCGACCTATCGTCAAAGGCTTTACTATTGAATGTAGGCTGGAATGCCGGCATGTTGTGTGTTTATTTGAGGATTCCAGACATTATGAATAGCATATTATAAACCAGACGGCTTTAGGAGACCTGAATACATAAAAAGAAAATCAGGAAGTATACTTACAGCGAAGGCATGCTAAGTACTCTCAGCTTGTAAGTTAGCTGTTAAGAAATAAGGAATACAGAAATACTGTCAAATATGGGGAATAGTTACGATGTTAAACCTGAATTTTCCTGCTATTCAACTGTTTATACATGTATATCATTGCTATCGATGATTTTAATCTATGTTGATAATCGTTTAAGTCGATCCAATATGAACTTCTATAAAAAATACAATGACTTTTGTACAATACTCATTTTGCCTCACTGTGGAGTAAATGATGGATATTTTCTTAAATCGATTACCTCACCCATAAAAATTGAAAAACGTGGGCTACATCGCACTTGTGGAGAAAATTGTTTATAACATTGACATTTTGCTAACCTTCAGAAAAAAATATATATTTAGTTCAGGTAAAATCTGCGCTCACTTTACCCCAGATTCGTGTCATGACTTGTGAGGTAAGCATGTCAGAAATGGTTGTTTCCACCATTTTCACAAAATTAGCAAGATGGTGTGAACTGAAAATATCACAATGTTTGCATGCACCTTTACTGAACTGTCACTTTTGTCGGTAAAAAATTGTTCACCGGATTTAGGAGCAAATTTGATGTTCATTTCATGCACTAGAATTAGTGCAGAAGATCTTCACATACACCCAAAAAGACTCTCTTCAGTTATGAATTTCCTGTCCGAGGTGTAGTATTATTAGTATTGGTCTATCTATTGTCCATTATACTAATAGGATAATTTACATTTGCAGGAGTTGCGACCGAGTGAAGAGTCAGATAGTGCGGATGTGAGCAGTGCATCGACCTTGAAAGTTATTGACTCGGACGACGATGGTGAAGAGGCAAAATGTGACAGCACCACTCCCTCCTCGTCCTCTCCGCCTCCTCCCTCATACCCTCCTAACGATGACGACGACGCCCCTCAGACTTCACAATCTACGCTGATGAACGGTGACATTGACGACTCTCCATCCTCATCGCCCTCGAAACGACCTCTCGTCGACTCACAATCGTCTGACCAACGTCCAGCCAAAGTGGCACGCGAAGAGCCGCCTCCGGCCTCCGCGCGTGCATGAAGCAGCAGGGATCGTACGTTTGCCTTGTACGATGGCGATGAGGATATTTCAATCGGCAGCTGTGACAGCGTGTGCGCGTTGTGTGCGTCGCCGCAGCCTTGTGTTCTTCGTCCACTATTTTCCTTCTGCCCTTCCTGACTTTCTTAACTGATTTGAATGTCTGTAGCCGAAGTTTTGGTCGTCAAGAATCATAAGGCATAATATGTAGTTGTAACTTTCAGTTCAAATGCGAATTTTATACTGATGTCCACATGATCAAATGGAATTGTATTTGTCAGTCATCTTTAATGAGGAAGTGGATGTGTGTTGATTCATGCACAGATGAAACTTCTGCTACAGATACTACTGTCGACATGTACTCCATATTCATTGTAACTCGACAGTAGTGATATCCCACTAACGGATGCTTTATCACGAATTTGAATATTATATCTCTGATTATTTGCATTCGTAACCGTGTACAGCCTTGTTTGTTTTTAACAAGTCAATACACTCATGTCCATCGATTGTTGCTGCTGCTTTTATCAAGTGATCTGTTGTTTTGGCTTCGACTGTCAACTCATGCCCTCAAATCATATTATTAAACATTCCTCTTTGAAGAGTTGACAATTGTGAATCACTGAATGATTATTTCTATTTGTAGCATATTGCTACGTTTCACACACATTTTAAATAATGTTGTCATGTGGTGTGGAATGTGTTGTTTCTTTGGAGTAAATCGAGATTGATTAGATATATTCGTATTTAAGCCCCTCCCCATACATTCATATTTATTAATGAGCTGGATAGCAATCATTTGTTCTCGAATTGTGGATGGCAGCTTGTGTCCTGCTGAATTGAATTGTTCTGTTTTTAGCCCTAGAGTTAACAAGTCAATGTCTGAGGCAGCTATTTTAGCTCTGCTACAAATGACACCAATCGAAAATCAAATGCTTAATCATTATCACACATGCACACACACACACACACACACACACACATACACTTGTACAAACATTTAGCGAATTTCTTAATTTGTAATGATGTAGTCTAACTGAATCCGGTGCACCGGTCAGCATTCGTTACCCAATGGGGTGGAAATTCAGGTTACATTTGATAATGATTTTTAATTGAAAATTAAAATATTGGAATTTCACCCATTTCTACAATCACCAATAATCTTATAAACACTCTCACTTCAATAAACTTTGTTTCCGTTTATTTTCAGTATAATTTTTTCCAACAGTAGTGATAGGATCTGCATCAAGGACGTTGTCCATAAATAGTACGTTAAAGATTGTCTTAGAATTATCTGTTTTGCGGCATTAATTTCATTTGCACTGACTTGTCAAGAATACTCTGGTAGATTTTGCATGAAGTTTCTTCTACCGTCGGGAGTTGTCTCCACGGGCAGCATGCCATGAATCGAAGGCCTAATCTATCACATCGTGACTGTTGTTAAGTCTTGCACAAATTCCTTTGATAATGTTGTTTTCCCTTACAGATGTTCTCACATTGATTGCCTCATATAATTGCTACTAATTTGATAGATTCAAATGCGTGGAAGAGTTCATCACAATATAAGGTTCTGATACCAGACAGCAGCCTTGTTTGTATATGTTTTCATAGATAAATGTCTGAATGTTATGATTTGTTGAATATTTGTCAGAATTCATTCGGAGTCTGGCATTGTCACATCCAAAGTCCAATGCTGATTGCCTCCGGACAGCTCATATCATGGCTAAGATTGTGCGGTAGTTAGCCTGATTCCATAGAGGACACTTTAACAAGTAACACCGATTTGAATGGGGTTCCTTCAATTCGCTTGTATGATAATTATTGATGTAAGTAGTTAATTATATCCCATTCGTTTGCCTTCGACCTTCAATAAAGCATTATTGGCTGGCCATTGGCATGTTTTGATTTCAATTCTGTAAATGGGAAGGTATGATATTCTTATGATCATTATCTATTATAGCTAACATAATTGATTCCTGAAAGTAAAGAGTTAAGGTTAGAATTGTTGGGAATAATAGATTTGATAAAAGCAGCGAAGTATCTGTGACGGTAAAACACTTATAATTAGGACGAAGCCTTCAAGGTGGAACTCGAAAGTGATGGCTGTAGGGACTAGTAAGCAAATAAGTGCTTAGTAAGCGTTGCGGATTATATTAACCCCGGAGCCACATTTTTTTTTGCGCTGAGGATATACAGGATGTTCACGCTATTCCCGCCGCCAATACTAAATCAAAAATACAGGCTATCCAGGTCACTAATTCAAAATAAAAATCATTGTGATTGTCATAAATATCTGTGTCTATGCATTTAAATTTCATTCATATAGCGTTAGCAATCTTGTTTCATTTAATTCTTAGGTTAATTTCATGAAAATTAAATTATAATGAATTATCCGGTATATAGTAATGAAGAGATTGCCAAGATTGTTTCGTATGCTATTTCTTACGACAACTTAGCAAGCACGTCATGGGTAAATCCAATTTATTCCACAACATTTGACGAAAATGTGTCTTTGATTTGCAAAATCCATATTTCTGAACCGATTTCAATAGTTTTTTTTTTTTTAATCGAACCGTAAAGATCTCATCTATTATGGCATGGTTTTTAAAAAGTCACAAAGCCAAGATCTTCTTCACAAGTTGCCGTTTTTTTCCGAAAAAAGACCAAAAAGGCATGTCCAAAGTTGCAGTACTCTCACTTCAACACGGATTTTCGATTAGATACATTCAAATACACCCACTAATATTTATATCATCTGAAAGAAGAAGATCAGCTCTTTAAGACAGTCTAATTTTAAATATTATAATCAATATTAATCATTGAATTTTCACTGGGTTTCCATTGTCCAATGAAAAAAATGTCCTCTGACCGAGGTACCTTTTCTCGAAGAATATTGATTCTTCCATTAAACGTTTTGCACCAAACGAATCCTCTAGTGTGCTAGTTTATAAATCCGTAAAGAAAATTCAGTTTGATGCCGTTACAAGTAAGTAATATTGATTTAAAAATATTTTTATTCGTTTTTTCGACCAGAGAATTTGAATATTCCCAAAAATTTCATATAGATGCTGAAACCAGAAATTTTGTCTGGAATCGATGAAATTTCACAGCATAGGAGGGATCCATGCTCTTAACATCTATGCAAAAGAAATTTTTTATTTATATCAATTAACCCTCTCAAAATCTCCAAAAACCACGAAAATGTCCTCTGACCGAGACCCTAAAAAATCTCGGTCAGAGGACAACGTTGAAATTGAAGATCTCGGTCAGAGTACAAGGGTCTCGGTCTAAAGACATGATAATGTATGCAATTACATTTCGATCACTTCGTTTTACGCGTTCAAGTATTCGTCCAAAGTTCCCGCAGTCTCATGAACCCAAATGCACAAACCGAAGAGTTTCCTATTCGACATGAATTTGTCCTCTGACCGAGACCTTAAAAATCTCGGTCAGAGGACAAGGTGGGTCACGGTCAACGGACATTATATGTAATACGTTACATTTTGGTCACTTCGCTTTCCGCATGCAACCATTCATCCTAAGTTCCCAGTTTCATCAGCAACCCAAATGCAGAAGCCGAAGAGTTTCCTATTCGACATCTATCTGACCGAGATCAATTTGTCCTCTGACCGAGATGTAGAAAAAATGACTTTTTAAAAGTGCTAGATTTCTATGGAAAGTTTTTATTTGGTGTGGTCGCAGCTAAGATTTTCGTGTTCAGCGTAAAAAATGAGTATGTATGCAAATTTTCACGGAAATCTGAGACCCAAAGTTGAAAAGACAGAAATGTTGTGGAATAAATTGGATTTACCCTCAACGTTATACAGAGGAGTATAAAAAAGAAGCACCTCCGGTTAGAACAATTAGAGATTGGAAGAAACGGTTTCTCGGAACCCTCTCCGTGCTTCCGAAACGACTTGGCAGTTACCAAAATGAACACAAAATCAACGATGCTACGAAAAATGCGATTGTAGGTGCAATGGGTGATGGAGTGTGTACTTCTCAACGACATGCCGCACAAAAATTCGGAGTATCGTTAAGTACAGCCAATAACATTCTCAAGGAATGTAGCATGAAAGCTTTGTTTAACAACAGACTTGTTTAACAAATTATAATGAAGACGATTTTGAAAAGCGGTTGACATTTTGCAATTGTTATTCAGAAGCAGATAATTGGATCCTGTGGCATCATTTTTAGTGATGAGGTGACTTTTCATTTAAATGGATTATAGACAACTGCTATTACTATATGCTCAAAATAATGGACACATTATGATCAAACATTTGAAGTCTTCAGCAATATTCTGGGCTATGATTCCTTTATGGAAAATTGCGTTTAAGGATCCTTTTCGAAACAATTAATGAACCAGGAACGTTATTGTGATATTTTGAGAGAAATTGTGATACCCTCTCAAGTAATAGATCCATCATTATATTATCAGCAAGATGGTGCGTCAATACGCTGGGCGCTGGCAGTTAGAGAGCTATTAGAATTCAATTCTAAAACATCAGTGGATTGGACCAACGGAATGGCCTCCGCGAAGCCCAGACCTTACCATAAATGATTTCTGGCTTTGGTCATTTATGCGTGATAAAGTTTACACAGAACCAGGACCAGATACTTTGTAAGAACTAGTAGAGAAATATATGAGTATAAGCATTCAGCCAGATTGATCACAATATGGTTCAAAATTGTTTTTCCAACTTTTCCAAGTGCTGTGGTATGCAGTGAACATTAAGGTCGCCATATTGAACAATGCATTTTGTATATTTTTAATCATATTTTGTACATTTCAATTAAACGTTATTATGTTAAACATTCACAATGTTTTTGATTTAGCATTATATATAATTTTGTATATTTTGATTTATTATTAGCGGTGGGATAGCGCGAATACCCTGTAGCCTATTAACCACTCGCCCATCTAAAATCATAATTTTTGACAGTGGATCTGCATGCATTATTCATTTCAATTGAATCAGTATAGAATTAAGTATGCGTAGATAGGCCAGGGGCACTGCGGACCATCTCACATAACAAAATATTTACCATCAGATGGAAGATGATTTTTCGCATGTCCACGATGGTGCATTATGAGTGAAATTCATTGTCTACATCATGCTCGTGTTTGTGTTAGATCGAAAAATGTGAATTATTTGCCTTCGCACATGTACAGCGCTTGACTGGTCGTTATGAACAAACTCAGCATAAATCAAATGTTCAAATTGAAATTAGTTATCAATTCTAAGCTTAATACTAAAAAGAGACTGTTGACTAAGTTTTGACAGCATAGGCCTAATTGATGATTTTGAGATCCCCACAGGTGTTTTGACTGTCTAAATGTGTAGCAATTAATAATGGCTCTGTGTTGGCCGATTGCGATGGATAAATTTGAAAAAATGGACAAATGCTAGGGGTTCTGCTGCATGGAATAAATCAATTTCACTAGAATTAACTCAGAGGTTATTTGGTGACAGCAGCGTTCCTATTACAAGTGATTTATATGCTTAGTCGCTGAATTATAAAAAATATAGTAAAGAAGGTGATGTGGGTCCCTAAGATGGAATGACATTTTCATGAAATAGCGCCTGGTCCTGTCTTAATTAAGACAAAACATCCTCATGATGCGTTGTATAAGACCCCTCTGATCATAAATCATTGCTTAATTGATATATCCATGGGTCACCTCTACCCACGTCCCCCTTTCTGATGATCAGTTGAGCCCCTCTGGCGATCAATGAGCCCCAGACGTGTACATGGGCGTTTTTGAAGATGTTGGACCTTTTTTGACTAGACTATGCATTATTTATGCTGTATACCCGCTATACGTAATTTGTGTTTCCTTCTTACCTTTTTTGGCTCTTTAATAGTTCCCCTCTCCTGTACCGTATACGGTACTGTATACAAACTACATGTAACCGATATACGCTGTAATAACTGATCGCCATAAAATTTTGTAGCAAATTACACGACTATTTTCTTCATATAAATCAGGTTTTTTGATAGGAAAGGTAGTTCCAGAATAACAGAGATTGGTTAGCCGATGCCTAGACATGATGGGAAAACCTGATTACACTAGGTGACATGCCACGCGTAATTGCGAAGCACCCCTAAACATCCGTGGTTATAAAGACATTCTTTTCTTCTACGCGCTGCACTACGAGTCAGAAATCATTTAATCTGATGCTGTTAAAACATGGGTAATGTTTATGAATACGCGCAGGCGATCGAGCGTTCCTAGTTTGTACGTCGTCTACGGTTGTCTGCGTTGCCGCTTGAACTGAAGCACGGATGAACCGCTAAGCATGTTCTGTCTTCCCTGAGCATGAAATTGATGTCATATCACATTGTTTAGCCTCTGATACATGCAGACACATGAGACGCAAAGTCTATATAACAGGACTGCCGACAGATGTTGCAGCAATGCCCGCATAGCCACGGATGTTTAGGGTCATGTGTAATTACGCGTAGTATACGCGTGAACTACGCGTAATTGAGCGTGGCGTGTCACCTAGTGTACGTACCAATTAAGACACTGTGTTGAAAAAAGCTCATGACGATCGATTTAATGAATACATTCTAGGAGAATGAGGTCTGGCTTGGGCTTACTTGAAATTACTGGCCGATTAGGGCTTGCTTGTAGAAATTCTGCATACCGGTGCATTATTATGAGCCTATATTATTTTATTATATTCAAGAAATTTTATTTATATTGGTATTCGTCTTCTTGTTTTAATATATCATCGGCACCAATGGCGATTAATTTTATAAAAATTACGTGCAATAGTAAAGTGTAGGCAGATGTATTCAAGAAGTAAACCGTACATTGTGAAGTAAACAATACCATTGGTTCTACTGTGTACGGGATACATTATTACTCGTACTGTGCATGTGAAACTCATTATGCACACCAAGAAATTCTGATTCACAAAACCCTCCCTCACATCATGACATTTTGAAATAACATTAAGTTCAGAAAAGTTTTAATTCTTGCTTAATAATTGCCGAGAAAATGTTTTATACATTCCAGGAAGTTTCGCATGCGGCGTTTTAAGCAGTTTAACCCATTTATGCTCGCTATAAGTTATATTCGGTGGATCATCCTGATATTTTGGATTTATTAACCCTAGGGTATTGTGAGTACTTCCCCAAAGTATTTGGGTCAAATATCCAGTAGTTACATAGATATAGGATGATCGTTATAACGATCTATGGGAAATAGTGTCAACGATTTGCAAAATTATTAACATGGCATTATTGACAGAACATAGCACCTACTATAAAATATAAATGTAGGCCTATATGATCTTCACACTACAGAATCAACATTGTAGATAAGTGAAAAATAAGATTCCATTTTTAGAAGCCAACAATAAAATGACATGTTAATATAAAGATATCTACTTTGCAAAAATAATTACTTGGTATCACGACATGAAACTCGACATTAGATTTTTACAGCAAAAAAAGTAGTGATTGATCGACTGATTGTGCAGTTCCTACCATTTCGTTTGATTCAATTTTTCCATTGTAGTATAATCGATATGGGCATGTACATTTGAATGCATTAGAGAGCATATTTATAACAAATCTAATATCCACGAGTGTGGTGCTGAAAAAAGCAAATCTTGGCATGTAAATTGGCAGAGCATTTGACGCAACGGCCATCTTCTTCTTTCTTTTTGGAGGCATTGGACCCTATCCCACATTTCTTCATCATCAGGAACTTTTCCAACAGCAGTGAAGAGGTTTCCTGGTAAATTTTGAAATTGCGGTTGATCTTCATCTCCTTCCGCTTCGTCTGAGACTTCTCCTTCACCAGGTGGCTGATTAATTACATCAATATGATCAGACAAGGCGTATTCTTCATCATCTAGCCCATCCAGTATTTCCTGTAACCTGTAAAAGAAAGATGGAATACCTTATTGAAACGAATAAACAGTGCATGTACATGTGTATGCACTGGAATAGTGTGACTATGGCTTTGCTGTAGGCCTACTTCGTTTTAGAATAGTATTTATAGTTGTAGAGATATTTTCATCGGTATCTAACAAGTAGATATCACCAAAAGTATTAGGATGAAGTCAGAATTCAAAGTAAATGCGTAAGCATATTGAGACAGTGTATGGGAAGAGAGCTAGAATTAGAAAAACATGGCCATTGGTTCAAGTTTCTATTTTTACATTTTCAATTGATGTTTGCTAAGCAGCAATTTGTTTTTGAATAATAATAAAATTTTATGCATAAGAATTAATACCTATGTCATATTTAGTAGTACAGACGCAAAAACACAACTGGAAGAAATACTCTAGTGTACATCGTAAGCTTGCAGAAAATCGGGATTTTTGTAAAACAATTATTAGGCCTACTAAGCATAACAAAATATTATGAACTTCTGTTTAGAACACATAATAACACTTTGCATGTTTTATTGAACTTGTCCACGCAAAGAATATTTTGAATGAATCATTATTAGTAACAATGTGAAACATGAACAATTATATGATTATAAGGAAAATAGCATCTATTCCCATTGATCAATATAAATCTTATATAAAAGTATATATCTATTTAACTGAATGGATCAAAATACATTTTACGTCACACTTTGCGATATGTTGTACAAATTCATTTCATACTGAATTATGAAAAAATCATTCTCACCTTCTTTTTGCAACAGATTTGGCCTTTCTTCGCCGGTCAACCGTGATGGAAATAGAAACCAAATTCAAAATCGTGAATTACAATTTTGTTGAATGTTGAACAAAATCAAATGTAGCAAAACAAATCAATGGTCTATGCTAGATGCTTTGTTGACATCATACAACAATTGATTGAAATAATTTTCATGATCATTATAACGATCTACGGGCATAAATGGCCGCTCCCGAAAGGCTGGAGGTTTTGAATGCGGCGTTTTAAAAGACATCAAAATTCTATTAGTTTTACTCCCAAAAGACTAAGCGATTATTTGTAAGGAACTACTTAAGAGAGCGCACTGTATAAGATCATGCAGACCCATTAAAATACTTCAAGTTATTATATATTTTTACCCTGATATTCTACCCTGTGTAACAAAAGGATATGAAATAATGCATGCGTAAAAATGTTACTGTTTTTACTCATGTTTTACTCTTCAATTATTACACATACATGTAACTTGTAGAAGTATGAAATCATAATGAAAAATAGCAATTGTAGCTACAAATTTCCTAGGATACGTACAATGCTGGATCCCAACGTGCCATATAGAGGAGTTGAAATGTAATAAGAAGTCATTTATCGAATTTAAATGTGTTGTCTGATATTGGGTATAAAGGTACTAATAAATAAAGTACCAGTAGCAGCTACGTAGGGGACAAAGTGACGTTTGTTATATACCGATTCTTTGACGTTATAGGATCGAGATTCTAGTTAAAACGAACATGTGCCTAGATGGGGATATCAGTTGTGGTTATGCAGTGACCCATGTTCTGATAATATTATGATATAAAATAATGTAATAATTTATGCTATCACTGGTCATGAAAATGTTATTAGTTGGTTGATGTAATCAAATGTTAAAAGGCAAAATCCGCTAATATCTCTTTATATTGATTGATTCTCCGTCGCTTATTGCAATCACACGCCGATTAATGTGATCACATTTAGGTATCATCTCATGTGATAGCGTAAACCACGCAAGCTGACATGCATGAAATTGAGTTCTCAGTGCATGTGACCAAGTTGCAAGACACGAATTTCCAAGAAATGTCTCCTTCCCGGAGGCTCTCAGCCAGACCTCTTTCTATTCGTTATTATTAGTCAACATTACCACCCACTCCCACCTTCTTCAAGAGAAGTTCATAATGAACTTGAAGTCTTGCGTGCTACCTTTCACATTAGAGGAAGTTGTGATACTGAATTCAAAGTGCTTTATCGCCTAAAAAGCGTTCTCAGCATGCTTGAAGCTGGCCACAGTGCTTAGTCCACATTGTATAGTTCTGTTTCACTTCAATAGACTTGTTTAACCCTTTCCTTACGGCTATGCAAAATGAAAAGACCTTCTCCAGCGGCGCATTTTTTATGAAAATATGAATAATATACATATGCAACATAGAACATTATAGAACATATATATAACAAAAAATATGGAATGTTATTGAAAAATCGAAAATGTTAAGTGTGCCAAGCCTCGAAGCAGTCCATATGTATGGCTGGTCGTCCTGGGCACTCTCCACAAAAGTATCTGGATTCACTAACACGTCCAGCAACTCTTACTTTCTTGCATTGACAACAAGGTTTTGTTGGCCTTGGATTTCGACCTGTGGCAGTGAATTTTTGGAGTCTATGTATCTGCCTTTGCCGTTGAACTTGAGGTTGCTGAGGTTGGCCATATACAAGCTCCTGAATAACCCAGAGACAGTATTGAGCTAAAGTCACATGTTTCATAACATCAAGGAAAAATTCTCTGGATAATATGAAAGCATTCACCAAGCAAAGTCGCTGCAAATTGAACAATCCCACCTTTTTGTGCCATACATATGATTTCCGTGCACAATTGATAGCCTGCTGCATTGCATCTACTTTGTCCGTTCCGTCCATATCGTAGTTATAAGATTCAATAACAGATGGCTTGTGGAAATTTCTAGTTTGGTTTTGATTTACTCGTCGGGTTTTCTCAACAGTATCTGCATCATGACTGGTTGACAATAAGTAAACTGTACGCTTATCAACAAATTTAGCAATAAGCACATTGCCTTTACGAGCAAACTCCACATCAATAGGATTCATTTGGAAGTTCACCAGTTCTCTTGGTGGACCTCGGTTTGACCGAATTGTACCTTGTAGAAGAGTTTGGTTTTCATCAAGGAAATTAGCTAAACGTAGTGAGCAGAACCAATTATCAACTGTAACCATTCGTCCTGTTTGAAGAAAACCACACCGGTTTACTAATTCAACAACAATTCTTTCTGAAGAAGTCAAATTTTCAGCATCTGGTATGCCATCTGCCCAGGAAGTAACGCCATGGGATCCTTGATATATTTCAACATCATATGTAAATCCATTTTTGGCATTGAGTGAAAAAGCTTTTACACCAAATCTGGCATGTTTAGTTTTGATGTACTGTTTCAGGTGGAGACGACCTTTATATAGCATCAAATACTCATCCAAAGATATTTTACGGCCAGGGCGATATATTGTCTTTACAATGTCAATTATCATCTTCATACCTGGGTTTACTTTTCCGAGTTTTCCATGATTTTGGATGTCATGCGTTGCACAATCATAAAACCGGAGATATTTGAGAATATACATGAATCGGTCTCTTGATAAATTGTCAGATCGACGAAAAAAAGGAGTTTCAATTATATAGTTTGTGGAGAAATAATCCTGCATCTGAGGTTTCTTTATCAGACCCATACAAAATACCATGCCGATGAACTGTTTCATTTCATGGCGAGTTATGTCCTCCCACTGTTTTTGATGACTTTTATTTCCTTTCTTATTGTATTTATCACGAAGTGTAGGATTCAAACTAGCCTTATTGTTTGCCCAATTAGCCAAAGTATCGCAAAATCCATCAGTTATAAATGAAAATATAAATTCCACTGGTCTTCTTGGCATAGGGATAAGAAGACCTTCTCGATCTGTAAATATTGGTAGAGGCATAGGTCTTCTGTCGATATCCAAGTGTGCCACGCTCCAACCATCAATTATAGAATATTCGGGGTGATTATCATGCGATTGTTGAGGAAATACGAATATATTAGGAGCTCGACGTTGCTGTTCATTTTCTGTATCAGTCTGTTCTTCATTTTCTTCTTCTGAACTTTCATTAGAACCTTCCGATTCAGAATTCAAGTTATAAACATCATCGTCAGAATCATTTAAATCATTTCCATGAATAACACGGATTGCAACAGATTTAGCACTTCGTTTAGGAACACACCTAGTAGCCATCAAAAGAATTGTGAAATGTTGTAAACAAAACTGCAGATAATGAATGCACTTATTCTTAATTAAACGTCGCCTACTTCTGGTTGGCTTAGAAAAATAATCAATAATCTGTCTAATATGTAATCAGACAGATAGACTAGCAGTAGGTGGTAGACTAACTAATTAACGCTCAATGCAGCGGCGCATTAGAAATGTGCCATTGAATACAATGTAAACTCATACGAGCGGTGCTCGTTTGCCGCAGGGTCTATGCCGAGCGGTGCTCGTTTGCCTTAAGGAAGGAGTTAATCAATCATTAAGCTAGCATTTAATTGACATTTAGCAGAAAAATCTTTCGTATTTTGGTCAAAAGTGAGAAGCTTAATTCCTTTAGTAATGCATATTTTCTCGCTATAGCTTAGCATACATAGACTATGTAGTCGTTGATGCAGCTTGTAGGTAAACTGTGTGGGAAAAAGTAAAAAATTATGCAGACTTCACTGTTAAATAAAAATGACATCAGAGTACAAACCTTCGTTCATTTGATATGAAGAAAAGTCTATATAGGTCCAAATTTATCTAAATGTAACTCAAATATAAAGAGCTGGACATTGTTATCAGTCGCTTCAACTAGTGGATATTTTAAAACACAAAAAGGTGTAAATTTAGGCCTACATGTAAGTTTTGAAATATATGGAATTCTTCGGATGAATCAATTTTATTATGATAAGTCAGTTATTGAATACAAGGAATAAAATTGATAATAAATTAAAAATACTACCAAAAATATAAAGTTATCTGGATTTATCCGTAAAAGTCACCCAGATGCAACAATTATTTTTACCATAGTAGGCCTAAATTCCACCATAATCGACAATAATTGCCCAACCTTGGTCTCAGTCGATTCATCTTAAAACTTCATGATTTGCTTCAGAAACATAGTGAGGCTTTTCATCACATTCCTTGATCATTACATCATTGACATGATCTGGGGTGGAATTGACGGACGAACCGTTTGAAGAAATGTATTATCATTCCTCTTACATTCATTCCTCTCCAAATGTGAGAATTTAGTGTTGTTCCAAAATAGCCACATTTTTCTCAACATCTGTTTTTCTCAACCACATGTTCTCAATATAACTGATCAAAATGTTTAGTTAAAAATTATAGTTTTGCAAACAATTTGCGTCTCGAAAAATGAGAATTCACTTGGTGCTTTCATGATCGTCATTATCATAGACCCCTACCAATAATTTAGTCGTTTTAGCAGATGCACGTAATTAATACGTGGCAATTGTCTCCTGTCTGATCCTTGCATTCATCACTCTAGGCCTACTAAGGATCTTGAGATTGTCACTATACTGCATTTTGCATCTCAGCAGTGTTTGATATTGAAATACCGGTAAGCATACTTTCGCCATAATGTTGTGTTGTCTGGTGTACGACACGTGATGGATGGCACTTGGCAAGTTATTAGCACATGTAGATACCTCTGATAATTGGCAACAACCATGAAAGCACCTAGATCATTTTTCAAGTCGCGCAATAATGAAGTGATAATATTTGAATAATATTTTATTTTTTAATATGTTTTCATTCAACTTTTGATTAATGAGCGCTGTGCCGGTGTCTAAGGCATCTCTCAACATTTGGTCATTGTGTTGCTTGCATGTGAGATGTACAGATTGCCATCCATTTACAGTGTACCAGATAGCACAGCAGTAGAAAATGTGTAAAAGCATGCAAATTTCATATATATTTTGATATATGGGCCTATAGCCTATGTTCTCCATCAATTTGCTCCAAGCATTCAATTGATTTGATCTTTGAAAAAATGAGGGTTCAGATTTTGATAATGATCTTTATCAAAAATTAAAATGTTATCATCAAAAATAAATGAAGTTTGATAGGCTAATATTCTTCAGGCTGTAGTGATTTGATCTGTGGTAGGGACCTTTTCGTTTAAAAGGTTCCATGCGATGACAAGCACAAGAATTCATTGTAAAAATGTTAAAGATCTACTTCTATGCGAAATTTAATTGTAATGCCATGAAAAACAATTTCGCTTCCATAATTATAATTATGTATTTTTAAAAATCACATAAGTTTATATAGGGGAGAAGGGTCGTTTTTTAATATATTCGCCAACAGCAGGTATAGCTTCACATACTTTGCTATAATGCACTGCAAGCTTCGGATATTTATCATAAATTTCCTTTGCCAACGATTTCAAATTATCGGTAACATTCATGAGGCAAAAATCCGCTAATGTAGCGCGTCCACATGCCATAAATCCTTCTCCTTCGTCTAAGAATTGATGGATGAGCTCCATAAACGTTTTTCCATTACCTTCCAACAATTCCTGAAAGATTACAAGTCGCTGGAAGCCTTACAGAACTTCATTTTGTTAATAATGTAGAAAATTCAAAATCATTTCATATTCCGGTGCTAAGAAACTCATTGTAATCTAATGTTACGTAATGTCAGACTTTTTGCATCAATATTCCGGAGAACGCAAAGACTTCAGTGCATTCGCATGTATCGAATCGACTGTTCTACTAAGCTATATGCACATTTTTTATATGTATAATTTCCTTGAGCTGAGTTGGAACCACTACGGCCCGCGCTTAAATTCTTGCTGCACAACATTATTTTGCGATGTTCATTTGTAGTAATAATCACAACATGAAGAAAGCAATACACTTAGAGGAGAAGAACTGAGTTGTACTGCTGTCATTCATTTTGTGTGATTCAAGTAAGCACACTGGCTCATCCTAACTAATCAAGGTATCATAGGCCTAGGCCTACTTAATTGCAGAAAGCAGTATCTTCAACGTTTATTACATTTGATGCAGAGCCCTCTGGAAAACAGCTTACCTCTAATTGTGTTTTAATCAATTGTATCACATTAACTAAGTGTTGCATCAATATATACAAGTAGGTGGCTTACGATTTCAAAATAGAAACATTATTTCGTCGAATTATCTCTAAACCTAGTTCCATAAGAAACTCTCATATTGACAAGTGTGATGCGAATGCCTATCCACGGAAAACTCTACGGAAAATGATCGACATAGTAACAAACTGGTGGATAGTTGTGCACTCCTAAATTGAAGACTCCAATATGTTAATAAATTCCGATATGCCTCTATAATCGGTGTTTTACCATTAGGAGCTCGATATCACTACTTTGTCTTCGTCCAATGAATGACTTACGCTGACTGCTGTGCGGGAGTGGGAGCTGGTGAAGACAATTGTAGTATATAACTGCTATACAGCCAACTTCCATTTATCCTGTTCGATACTTTAATCCGTTATCCTCATTAGAATAGAATAGAAATTATATATTTGTATGAATAAGAATCAGATGATGGCAAACAATAAAATAATAAGCAAAATGAAAGTCATTACATAGCTCAAATTGATATGTTGATGAATCCATTACAGTACAGTGACATATACGATGAAAGAGTTCCTCCGCCGTTTTGTTGCAAATTGTTCCATAATTATTCTTCCAGATCTCCCACTTGTTGGCAACGTAATTGGATGCTAATTGGATGTAAAATATGGTTGTCAGAAATACACTGTTTAAACATTTTCGTTGAGGTTTTGAGAAGCCTTTCAGACAGTTCGGGAAGACAGGTACATTCATGATCAAAACCACAAATTATGCGGTGGGCGCGACGCTGCAACTTCTCTAGTTCTTTACACAAATATTGAAGCATTCCAACAAAAAGAGGAGACCAATACTCGAATAGTGACGTAACAAAGAATTATACACAGTTATGAGGTCATCTTTACTGAACATACATTTCAAAACTCTAAGACTATGCAATCTTCGTACAAACACTTTCGATACATATTCAAAATGCCCGTGCCACTTCAAGTCGCTGCTCCAAACAATTCCCAGACTCTTATGCTCCTGAACAACTTCAATACCAGGAACAGAAATAGGACAATATACAGTTGACTTACTAAATACGATGCATTCAAATTTGCTTGTGTTCATTGGTAGCTTCATTTTGGTTGCCCAATTGCAGATGTTCTGATGCTCTTCTAGAATGTGACCATTATTTGAATTTTTGAAAATAGGAGTGCAGATAGCTATGTCGTCGATGTATGTCATCAATAATGTAAACGAATTGATTGGTTTAATGTTGCCTGTGGCTGCATTAAAAAAGCACTGACGCGAAAACCGAACCATGTGAAACACCAGAAGTCATGGCCATAGGATTACTCACGACGGAATCATTACGAACACTCCGCTGTCGCTGTGATAGGTAGGAAAAAATCAATCTGATGAAATTTGACGGAAAATTGCATTCACTTAAACGACTCAAAATTATATCGTGATCGATTTTGTCATATGTCTCATACTACATTCACGAGCATGTCTTTGTTTCGATTGTGCGACTTCTTTCTATTGCTGTTCCTACAGCTGCCAGTCAAACCCTACTTTGAATGAATTGATTATACCTGCTGCAGAAAGTTTCAATTGCGATTAATCCGTCAATATGCTTCTCCTGAATAACTGCTCTCACAATTCTCCTGAGGCAATAATTTTCAAGCGAATTTTTTTGATGTACTTTCATTAAATACATATCAATGGATAAGCTGAAGTGAAATTATACAATGCGATATTCAACACCAGGTGAGACATCAAAGCCATTTGGGCCTCACAAACATGTGATAAATTCTATCTCTAGCACGTTTTAATGCTTAGCATGCTGTCGAGTACCGGGTCTCACTGTCACATATTTTATAACTTAAAAGTTAATTAATATATACTGATGAAAATGTCGTCTTACGATCCCACCGCCTTGTACGCATACTTGTAGTGTACAAAATTATGTATGATCATGACGTCTAAACGGATGTGTATTGGTTATTATATTGTTTGTGGAAATGTATGAGAATGATTGTCTAAATATGCAGGTCGATGAGGATTTCACCATTGCAAGTTGTGTGGTTAAAGCTGGATGGTGGAGTATCTTGTGGAAACTGACAAATTACACTGATTGAACGGCGCCAAAAAGTTGCATAGCAATCAGCATGATTGACATTGCTAAATGCATCGGAAGGATATTATTTGCGAAAGAAGCTCTACTTTGTAAAATGATATTTGAGCTAGGAAACTTCCATGTGTTCATAAAGTTGTCGATTCCTTTTGAAAAATGAGCCTTCTTTGTAAGAGTAGACCCTCTTCTGAGGACATCACTGTGGTTTAAATCGTGACATGGGTATCAAATGAATACGCATTAAAATGAAATGTGGGGACCTTAACGAGACTAATCTGTGATATCTAATTGGTAATCCAACTTACTTTCATGAGTTTGTCCTTTTCCTCTCCTTCTTTAGCAAAGAACAGTTTACCAACTATATCTGCCAAATCCTGAGCTTGAGCTATCCCGCGTTCAACAAGAAACGTTTCTTGACTGTCTTTGCCCAGCAGCCCGTGATCAAAAGCAAGCATTTTTGCGATGGATAAACTCTGATTCAGAACTTTACCGTCCGGTGTCTCCACCCATGGACACTGACCAGACGGAGATTTTTTCTTCCATTCAGGCCAATCTTCGAGACCGAAGAGGACTTCCTCATAATCTTGATTTGTTGCATTCAATGTGAGTCGAATCACCTCCGCACGTCCACGTGCTTTAAAGTAGTAGATCTTGAACTTTCCCATCACAATAGATGACCTGAAAATAAATAAAATATAATATTTTTTGCACAGCATTTTATTCAAAGGCCAAGAAATAATTGTGTTATCAAAATTTCAGCACACTTTCATGGTCATCAAATTCAATTTTTGGAAAATCAAATTTTTATTGTCCTTTTTACTCGAAATGGGCTCCACATCCCCATAATTGCATGTGAAAAATGCTGGTCTTTTTCGAGATATTTGAAATATTTCAAAAACTTCAAGCTACCTTGAGTATCCTGAACTTAACTTTAATTTTCCAATTAAAGTCGGGTGACTCTTAGGACTTACCCACATTAACTCAACAAAATCTCAGATGCACGACAGTCAATCAAATTTAAGGGAAAGAAGATAAGTTCAACTTTTTATCCTGCTGGAACACCTATTCATTCATCACTTCCAAATTCCTCTCATCAATACCAGCACTATTTTCAGAATTATAATCTGTTCAACCAATTTTACCCTTTGGAACTGGAGCCCCAGTCCTGATAAGACTACCAATGACATTCTGCACATGCTATGCGTCTCCATGTAAGCACAAAAATGATCGCTTGCTGATAGGAAGAACAGAGATTCATGGATTTACTTCACAGATCTGCATCAATTTGCATCTAGGCCTACATGCAGGGATGCAGAGTCAGAGTCCCGCAGTCCTATTATTTTGACCGATGTCGGCTTTCTGTCAGATGATAGGACACATTCCGGCAAACACATCATCTCGAGAAAGTTATACATTTGTATTTTGAATCGTCACAAATATTTAGAAGCAATCCTTCTCAATCGACCTTGAATAGCTGTTTATTAACTTTGTTACGTTAGCGATCACATAAGTCAATTGTGACTTCTTGATGTACTAGATACTACACTTTAAGCTGTACACCGCCAAAAGGCAGCTATCCGTTATACTTAACAGAAAAGCTTCACAGAAAATATCCATAAATATCAGTTAAGAACGATGACGTCACATTTTGATGTTTCATGACGCCATAGTTGAAATCCGTTAACAGAAAAATAGTCATTTTTTACTGATATTTTCTGTTCAGACTGCAAAAAGCAGTGAAGTTTATTTTAGCTGTTTAATTTGACGCATATGCTGTATATGATATTCAGTGCGTACAGTCTGTAGTACATAGGCTTGCACATACAATGTAGAGTAAGTTTGTTAGGTAGAGTGGTAACTCCGCATTTATTAAATCCCCAATGGCATACACTTTCGATTTTATTAAATGAACTCAAAGGAGATACAGTCGGAATTGTTTCCAAATGTGAGATGTGCACATTTATGCAGTTTCGAAGAAATTACAACCGAATTGACTGATCATGATAACACAAAGCAGAAGGAAATGATATTATATGAAATGATATTATTTTACAGATCGTCCGTGTCATGACAGCCTTGGAGAGGTAATGTCTGTAAAATTAGCAACTGAATGACCTGCTATTGCTTTCATGTTGAACCTCAAGAGTATTTCTTAAGCGTGATCATCACAGGCAACCTGTCACTGGCAGAGCAAAATCACATAATCAAAGACAATGATTTCAATTAGCTTTGAAAGATGTGAATGGGTCCACATCAATATTCAGATTCAAGAAATGAAACATGAATTTAGTGAATTATAAAATCATGCCGGTGAAAATTGATTAAAAACTTGACATTTCAGCCAAGAAAGCACGAATAATATCGCGACTTTTTCATGAAGACTGCCATTATAATCCAGATCACGAAATTCCTTTGCAAATTAGCTATATTTCCTCTTAGTTGCGATGCTTATTATCAAATATTCATTCCTTTTGATATCCTACTTGTTGCGTACTTCTTATATAGAGGAGTCATTTCGGTAGTATATAAATTGGCAAAATTTTTACTTTTTTAGAATTGCTCAAATAAATTTTTTGGACTACGGGAACGTGCTCTCCATAAAAAACTGAATCTTTTCATATAAAATTTTTTGCTGTATACAGATACATTTTTGAGTCGACACTCTACCTATATATCCATACTCGTCTTGCATGCTTATCATCAAAGCGATTAGTCTACATTTTCCAATCAATAGGCTATATATCACTCAAATATTGCACAATTTATCGAATAAGATAAAATGACATCTTCCAGATATTAGTCTTTGATTCATGCAATTATAATTTCTTCTACAAATTTCCTTTGATTCAATTAATTATTTGCTACAGTCCAGAGAATTGTTTAATCGCTGTATTTCAATAGAAGATTCTGTCTGATTTAGTAAACACTAAGCACGGAAAGAGTTTTACAAAGCATGTTGACTCTTAGTCAACATGTAGTCCAGAAACATCCAAATGCCGATTTTTCTTATTCATTATTGAAAGTATTTGAAAAAGGTTTGGTATCAATGAAGCTGTTGGCCTGGCACCATTGAAGAGGCTATTCTCCTACTCTCCCCATCTGATTACAGTGTGCCCTCTTAAATCATGTTTCTATGCAGGATGTAAGCCCTACTTATACTTTTAAAAATATGTGAAGGCAAGTGATTTTATTCACGTCCGTGGATATAAAGGCAATGAAGTGAAATTCTAAGATTTGTCGCTTAATACATGCTTTTGAATAAGCGGAAAAACTTATAATATGCAGAAGTGTCTGCGATGCACCTAGAGTAAAATTTGGTCCTTACCTCAACTGCTGCCTATTATGAATGGTGCATTAATAAGATAATGAATCTAGCATATTCACCTGCAAAAACACTTTAGCGTGACCTGAATAAGATAAGATTGAAGCATGCAGTGTAATGATGAATGGAATGTAACACACAAACACAAACAATGCTTATTATCGTTCTCCGAGTTTGTCATACTTCCATTGATTCGCAGGCCTATTGATGAAGTTTGACACCTCGTGTTGCATAAGTAAAACACGACCTCTTGCCACTTACATGAACCTCGGCCGGATATAAGATTGCTGTCATTGATGCACTCATTGCCAGTAGACATAACATGATGACTTTCAACTCAAGGCTAAATGCACCAGACATTCTCAACAACAATGAAACAATGAAAATTCACTGAAAATTCCTTCTCAGTCAAAACACATGACACGAAGTAAAGTCGGCAATTTGACAACTTTTCATGGTCATTCATACGTGTAGTGTCAGCTGTCATTAATCTATCGAATTATATCAAAAAAAGTATAGTGTTTTGAAAAAGAAGTGTTGAACTTATTTGAATATAACTTACACATTCGTACTCCTCACATCGCAAGGACTCAGATGATGCCAACTATGATGACCAGTATGTCAAAAGACAGCTCAGAAAAGGTTCAGTCTCCCCGTGTCTGATTCATTCTCATGCTCACATATTTTCTCATTGAAAATTTGCGATTTGTAAATTGAGCAATTTCATATTTTGAGCATTGCTCAGCAGATTGAAATAACGGATGCAAGTCTATCATAGCTTATTTCAAAAGCTGAGAATGCAAGCTCTCGAATGATGCATGGTACGTTATTGTGCAATGCGATTGGAAGGCATGAACATCGATTGAATTTCATCGAAATTTAGGTAGTCCGTTTTTTATGATCAGCTCTGCACTTCATCTGTATAACGCTTCCATATTGTTCCAACGTTGGAAGGCTACATTGATATTGTATACAAAGGATCATTCTTTAATCAGTATGAATACATGAAATACACAGGCAGTCCATAAAGTTTGTACCTGGTTTTAACTCACTGTCATTTTAATAGAAAATGTTCGAAATCAAATTTGATTCGTCACACGCAGTGATGAGACCTTTAAGTTTTGTTTGCAACAATGCTTGATGTCACAATTTATTTCAAACACAAACTGCCAGGTGTTATATTTGAATGCTTTATTTAGCACAACTCGAGTCATGTGAATTTTTCGCAAACAGAACACTCTTGTTCTTTTTATCATGGAAAGCATATCCTCGATTGCAAATTTAAGCTTTGCATTACCAAAACCTGCTCGTGTAAAAATGCTGCACAGAATATTAATATATTTGAATAATAGCTGAGAGAAAACTTAAATAAGTTATTTGCGTGCGAGTTTATGATGATTCAAATTACAGGAAAAGTTTTGATACCTATCGGTATACTAGCTACTGATGGCCTATTATGATGCTGAAGTCTGATACTTTGGTTGAACGTCAATTGATAAGAGGGGAGACAAAAGAAGTATTCCCACATACAAACATAGGCCTATGACATTAAGTTACGCGAGGCTCAATCGAAAGGGTTCATTCCAAGATTGACCTTGCTGTGGCACACAGCGTAGAAGAGGATAAAGTTCACGAGTATAAAAAGAAGAGTTCAAATTCACAAAATCTTGCAAGAGTACAGCTCAACATTACTTCGCAAAGCAACGTCGTTGACTGAGATTCTAAGAAGCTCTACTTCTCAACTCTATTTTCTTTTCTCAACAACCATAGGCCTACGAATATGAGAAAATGGCGCATGATTGCTATGTGTAATGTTTGTCATGAAAATATTCACTCCTACGACGAATTTTCAACTATGCAGTCTGATTAAAAAAACTTTCACTCTGGCACACTCTGGCAAACTGGCACAACCGTGTAATTTGAAGAACATGGTTTTTGACTGTGTCGCTGTAGTATAGGCCTAGTGCTCCAAGGTCGCTGATTACAGAGTGGTGAGCAATGTTTCATTATGAGATCAGTGATCCTAATTTTTTTTAATGTAAATGCTACTGTCAATAGCTACGAAACCAAGCTTGTTTTCATTCCGGAAATGAAGAGGTGAAGGAAGCTCAAGCCCACGACGTTCCATCAGGATGGTACTCACCTACACTGAGTTTCGGAAGTTCAAGGATTCCTAACCACTTTCCCGGAGGATGGATATGAAGGGATGGCGATTCTCCAGGCCGTCAGAAACCCAGATTTAAATCCTCTGACTTTTTATTTGTTGGGATGTTCTGAGGATCGCGTGTATTGGAAAAGACCACACCGACTAAACCAACTTCTTCAATTCATAGGAAAAGAAATTTCTGCTGCATCACTCTTGAAACCACATGTCTAAAATTTCCAAAAGGCCCTGAACTTCGCCGTCATGAGAGGAAATATTTCTGTCTGTTTGTCTATTTTGGAATGTACATGCTACTTATTACTTTATTAGGTAGCATATACTTATTCACATAAGCATCATGAAGAATTTTAATCATTCATGTTTTTACAATCTGAATTTTGTCTCATGGTTTCAATTCGCAGATATCCAACCTGTTTTCAGATTCTGACTTCACAAAAGTCATCTAGAAAACTACAATATCTTCGATTTCCATGTTTTCAAGAAATTACTGTAGTTCCACTTGATGCTTTATGTTTCTGACAAATTGCCTCGGTTAAAGAAAGTTGTCCATGCAATTTCTGAAAAATTCCTGGTCAATGAAATAAACTTTCTCATGCCTATTTAATGGACATGCTTAGGATAATGGAGTGCCGACTTTTCAACAATAATTGATTAGTCTGTCTTTTCTTTCATATATAAGGAAAAAATCGCTATTTTTCCAGGAAATGATCAAATTACTTTCTGTTACTTCAAGAAAGCAAAGTAGGACTTAGAAATTATTATTGAAAATGATATGTTGAATCATTAGAGTTATTTTCATTATGCAAGACTCACAAAGGGAATGTCGCAGTTTCAATTGGAAAAAATATATTGAATAACAATTATAGTAGAAGTCGCTCAACACGCAATACGTTGAAAAACTTGCACCAGTATCCATTACTATGTTTGATTCAGTAATAATGATATGACTGCTGAAGGGATACAAAATTTTGTTGGATTTCGAGAGAATCTCTGACGCCAGTCAAGTTAGCGGCAGGCCTATATGGATGTAAGTTTTTATTAAAATCATAGTCATAACCTCGACCACACGTAATTATTTTCTTTTCTCTGTGTTTGCGGAACAAATTATTTATCTCTATAGCATTGATTGAATGCTAGCTTCTTAGAATTTTTGTGCTACTCATGCTTTATCAAAAGAAAAATGTGTACTGTGAGCATCCGGCTTCTCTGAGTTTATAGGACAGAAGCAGTTAAAATTTTAACTTAATTACACGCAATGTTCAAGGAAAGAGATAATTTCAAAGTAGTTTGTGATTTGAATTTCATCAATTAGCTCTCACATCACAGCAGTAGGTGCTGCATTTATCATAGCTAGTAACACAAGACACACCAGCTACTTACTAGTTTTGCGTCAAATCAATCAATTGCACCAATCAACAAGAGGCTTTATTTCTGCTATCTATTGGCCAGATCGAGAATAAGTTATGATAATTTTGGTATTTTGTAAATTCTTAAATTCAAGAAAATCGCGAACACCATGAGTGTTTGCAGCTATGGGAAAAAGAAATTCTCCCCGTGCTTCTGAGTATGAATTGCCGACATCGATATATCAATTCGAGAAATGACGAGAAATTGAATGATGTTTCTGGAAATCTCGGGAATCTGGAATCCATATATCTCCCCCGGAAATTCCGTGGAACTTTTCGACAATTTATTTAGCTTTATGTCATAAGCTGTTCAATTTATGAAGCTCTTTTTCATAGAAAAGAGCAATTTGGACTCCGAGGCAGATTAACTATATATGAGGTGGTGCTTCTGTAGGTTGATAAAAGATTGAAAGTGTCCACGAACGAGCCATCATTACATGAATCCGATGAATTAGCAGCTCTTGAGTTAGCATTTCAGATAGTCGGATATTATCTCCCTCACGTTCTCAAACTCGTTTGAAACCAATTTTAAGTCAGTGGCTAATTTCCTACTACACGGTCTAATGGATATCAAATATAAATAGAAAATCCCTACGAAAGGTACGTGTATGTTCTATTCAAATAAGTTTTCCCATGATATGAGCAAGGGCAGTGCCAACAACTTAAAAGTACAGCTTTGTCCGCTTTGTTAAACATTTTTTAATCTGAACTATTTGAATCTTAGGTTAGAGACCAGCTCATATCAGTTAGATGTTTCAAGCAGAAAAGCTTCAACAAAATCAAATCACTTTCATATTCAAAGTAGGAATGCATTCCGTAAGCAGCAATATCATGTTGCGCACAGGGATTATAAGAAAAAATTCAACTTTTTATTGGTGATCTTAGCATTCAATTCATTGAAATGGTTGCAATTGATTGTCAGTTAATTGTGAAACGTCATGGTTATGTTTAGTATGCTGAGTTTTTGTGCACGTGATACGTAATTTTTAATTAAACTGGAAAATTCTAAATTCAAGTTTAAAATGCATGTGTAGCTGCATGACGCAGTTCGTTCACCTTATAGCTACATTGATTTCTTCCTATTCTTTACACCTAGAACGGCTGGCTGTATGCATCAACATTACCGTGATAATGTACCGGCATTGCATAACACACCAAGTGAGAATACTTCAATAGAATAAATGACCACAAACCATGTGATCTTTAATTCAGTTATATCTTTAACACTGAAAGCTGACATTTCCAATCATCCCCAGAGCTAACAACTACATTTCCAGATCTCTTGGCTTTGAGTTTTGATCTTGAACTCATCTCTGCAGAATTCACGTGTTCTGCAAGGTTGCAATTAATGTTCCGCAACAAAGATGGTCCGTTGAGAGAAGTCGGGCTCTAAACAGGAGGAAAAACAGAGATATTTTAGTTCATACCAATTGATTGACAATTGATTTTTTCAAAAATATAATGAAAGGATATCTCGATTTTTTGCAATCAATTTTTCTGTCCAATTCGCAAATTATCTCTAGCCAATTTTTACGATAACTGTTTTCGAAAGCTTCACAATTTTTAGAAGCAGCCAATCCACCCTAAGATAAAGTACGTTGAAGACGCGCTGTTATGAAGCAGATGCAGCACATTTTTCTAAAGGGCAAATACATGCGATATAAAACGCTGTATTTCGGAATGTTTAATCAGGAATGAAAATATACGGTATATCATCTATAAGTCAAGTCAATCAACGTGAGGGCTCAGAAAATAAATTCAAATGCCTTTTTCAGAAAGTCGAAGATACAAATAGAAATATTTGAAAAAAGTAAAAAGTAATTAAATAAGCCTTCATTTCAAATTACAAAATTATGTTTCCAAAGCTGTTAGTGATTACAATTATGTCTCTAATCTTCAATTTGAAGGTAAAAAATTCCTGAGCTTCTCACATTCAATCTGCATCCAATCGGAATCGAGACTCATGATCATCGGAATTCCTGGGAAATCTCTATTAAACCCTAATGTGTAGGTATACGAGCATTGGAGCATATAGAAACTCTACGATAAAATCCGCCTACTGTAAAAGTAGATATAGATGGAATGCTTCATGAATTTCAAAAGTGTGCAAGTTTAATGTCTTGAGAGCAATTGTAAAACGATTGAAATTATAAAATTGCTAAATATTGATATTTGCATTATAAAATTATATGTTGTACATACACTGAATTAACAGACTTCCTTTTTGGCATCTAAAATAGTACAAGTACGCCTAATTGTAAGATGAAGACCCATGCGGCAAGCTACACTTATGTATGTATATTGCTCATTTTTAGAGTTCCGTGCATACATTCTTCTGTGCAAAAAACGTAGCACATGTTTTTGTACTGAAAAAAGTAGAGTTTAGGCATAAAATCAAAGTCGGTCAATTCGGTACACAAGTCTGACTAGTAAAGTATATTAGAGGTGTGCAAGCTCGAGCCGACCCGATCCGTATTCGGTTTCGGGTCGGGTTGGGTTGATTATAAAGTATTCGGGTCTTATTTTCGGGTTGCGAATTTATGACAAATAGAAATTCATAAATTTGCTTTCTGTGCATGTTTTCTAAGCATTTTCTAAGCATGCAGAAGATGCTTATACAAAAATCTTCTTGGTTTGTTGACTTTCTTTGTAGATAGGCTATGCGTGCGTATATATTTCCTAAATGCATACAAATGAATACATGACTTTTTATAGAATGCTGAGTAAATGTCCTAAAACGCACATCTGTTACCAAAGACACATACTTCTTGCTTCATCAAACTGCAGCTTGGCTTTTTGAAGTGCATATAGATGTGATGAAACAGAAACCTTAATTGCAATAATAAGAAGCAACAACCATAATAATATCATCAATATGTTGTTTTCTGAAAAAACATGAGCAGTATAGTGATGCATCGAACAGATGAAGTTGTGAAATATGTCTTTTTTATCATTATTGCTATTGTTGACTACATCCATCTGCAACTTGTGTCGACTTGATTGTAGTCGGTTCTAATCAATCGAATCACAAAGGTTCACTCCCAAATTTTGGGAAATTCATTCTCGACGGTGTCGCATTTATTTAATTTTTCCATTTGCATATTTTCGGGTTGTGTTTTTGGTTTTTAGTTTCAGTCAAATTTACAGGTCGGGTTCAAAAATTATGGTTCGGGCTCGGATTGGGGTGGAAGGTGATCGGGCCAGGCTTTTCAATTCATGGCTGTTGTTCATTTCTATGAAGTTTTGTAAGGTATAGAAGCAACCAGCTCCAATTCTGTTCTGTATTATATGATCAAAATGAAGTAAAGCCACAAGCTAAGACCAGCTAAAATGAAATTTACAATATAATGGAGAAGCAGATGCGCATTTGCAATAATTGAAATATATGCTAATGGACAGAAGAATCCCATTCATTCAGTAAATCATAAACATCATACATTTTAATCAATCTGCATGAAGCAGTTTAAGCTATGCGATTGTGCACAGGATTATATGCATTAGTAAAGTCATTGGCCATAGCTTGGTGAATACGGTTTGTAATTTCAGAATCTTGTAGTCTATCATTGACATATTCATCCATTCCATGAGTCTCACCATGGTAGCAACTGTCACATTGACCCACATTTGAATTGTAAGCCTAATTGAAGATTAGACTCGCAGTCATCTGATCTTTGTGAGTTTGTGAAAAAGATTGTGAGTTTGAACTTTTAAAAGCAATGGAAAGCTTGCAATATTCATGAAATATGCGGTTAACAGCGTGAACAGATTTTAATGTCTCCTTTTACTTTTCTTTCAAGCAAAGTAGCTTCCAATATGCTGGTATGTAGGAAACATTCGAATTCGACTTTTGAAAAGAATTTTGAGAAATATCCGTGTCAACTTTTGGTGGTCCCATGAAATTTTAATTGCAGTCATTTTGCATGTACTGTACATCGACAGGATAATGCGCCTTTTGTAAAAATCATCAGCAAAAATGACTGGCATGATAAATCAAAACCAATGGCCATGTCTCCTATAGTGTATAGGATGGGCACCCACAATTTATTGCACTTTCAAAAGGGAACGTGGTTACCACCGTGATGACTGACAAGTGACGACCCTGTCCATTCTGAAATTAGAGCTGATATACCTTTCAAGTGGATCATGAATCCCAAATTACGATTCTACTGACATCTGTGTTATTTGCAACCACACAAGTAACCGAGAAACTGATTGTAAGATACGCTAATGCTGATGTATCACTTTTAATCTCATAAAAAGATAAAGTAACGGCTTTAAAGCAAGTTTTCTTCTAGCTGTTCTTCAGAATGACAGGAATTTGAGATTGTAATGTGAAACTTCATTTTCGATTCCCCAAGACAGACCACTTTCTCTTACATCATTGACAGTCTGTTCAAAAATATTATCTGGACATATTAAAGTCCTGCTGGTAGCCGGAGGATTGTCCTGTGTCGGATAGCAAAAAGAAGTATATTAGATCGTCTACCACTTGAGATTTTAATCGCTCTGTGATCTGATGCCCTTTGACAAGTAATGTGGCGACTTTCAAACGAAGAGTTTCCTCAGATTTCGCAGTCTGTCGCTTCAGACTTAAAATTAGAAGCTCACTGGAGCCGCATTGAAACCCTAGAAGCATGTCTTGGCAATGAGAAGTGTCTTCTAATCTTAATTGGTTGATAGAACATTGCAGTTAATGAAAAAGGATTTATACTCTTTTTTCAACGCTAACCTCGGCTAATACTCATTCGCAAGATGTTTAAAGGAGTTTCATTCTAACTGGGAAAGTTCCGTTCTTTCCTCACGCCTCTCCGCTTCATCAAACAAACTTCACTGCTTCCAGAGCTCAGTCCTGACTCCTTTAAGACGAGAGAGTCTCAAATTTCAACCCGCCCGGCTACCATGTTTAACCACATTTCCATATTTTGAGCGAATGGTCAATCCCTTGTGAGCAGGAACTGTTTGACGGACGGGGATTACAAGTACTTCATTGGCGCGGGTGATGAAATTAGCGGAGAAAAGCAAATATTTCTCTCCATCGAGTCTTTTATTTCTTCTGATGTTTACATCAGATGGAGCGACAGTATTCAGCCTTAAAGAGAAAATTTCACTGCCGAAGCACGAAAAGCAACTTAACAACAAAAGAGAAAACATTGACGAACAATTCCGACATTTTACTGCAACGCCTCTCCGAAAACAGAAGTCGATAAAATAGTTCTGATTGACTTTCAATGTTTTATCAAGCGATAAGACAAATCATTTCATTTACTGCGAATTACTGAAGGGCTGTATCCCAGTGTGTTTTTGGGTGACTTTGGTCCCAGTGACTTTGGGTCACTTATCCCAGGGGTTGCTACTAGCGATGAGGGGCTTCTGTCCTTATTTATCCATGGCGAAACTTTTGCTGTCTTCAATTTGAATGAGGAATTTTGAGATGCATGCAACTCTTTAGGTAAGAGGAAACATACACATGAAAGCCTGCATGCACAACCGAATTAGACATTTGCTTTTTCGTTTTTATGTATGAAAAGATCATGTTTTCAGAAATATTAGTGCTATTGAAAAATAAACAATTTTGCTTTGAATTTCACATCAAGAAAGTGTCAAAATCGACTATCGGTGGTCTACCCAACGCTATAAAACTGGTCCATATTATCAAGCTGCCTATTTTAGGCAAAGGAGGGCCAATGGAAAGTAGCATGTCAAATCAACATCCACTATCTAACTCAAAATCGACCGTCAATATGTCATTCGAAATAGGCTGTAGCTACAAAGCACTGTAGACTTTAATTACTTCAGAAAAATGATTGCACGTTAAATTGACTCCTTATTTCTGGATGACTGCGAAGGCATCGCTGTATCTTTCAACAGCCATGTTGAAAGTCAACATTCAACAGTCCTTTTTGGGAAGCCTTCTATTACTAACTTATAAAAACCAAATAATTGGTAACTTGTCACATTTTATTACTAACGAAGTAACTGGCTAAGCAAATCGTGCGTGAAAATAAGCTAAAGTAGGCCTACGTAAGTTTTCTATGATTCTGTTCGACTCTAAATTGCCGATTTCATGTCAGTCCTTATTTTCAACTCTAGGTCCAATAGTAAGGTGTCACTTAACTGCAGCCAGTAATTGATGAAACTGTTGAAAGAATAGTGCGAAGGATTGACTCAAATAATGAAACAGCTGACCATTTTCTGAATGCCAGTGACTTTCCTAATTTTATCTTTCAAATGAAACACAAACAGATTTATTTATATTTTCTCGCATCAGTTAGCAAATCAAGAAACAAGCTTTCTTGATTGTCAGGAAAAACATCTTGACTTTCCAAGAACATGAAACTTAATTGGAAATAAAAAAAGGAATACCCAAACTCATCTATCACTTTGACAGAATATGCGACAGCTTTGAGCATATTGAACTTGTCAATCAACAAGGAAAAACATAACTGAAGAAAATAGCGTCTTACAGGTGAAAAAGAATACATTCTTACCGAATGGAATAGACAAAATGTAGTATTCATGATGGAAGTAGGAACTATGTCATCAAAGACGGCCTATTGTGTAAATGACACTCAAAAATGGTCAATTCAAAGAACTGAAAAGAAGAAGCAACAATAACAAATCAATATGCCATTCTCAGTAGTTGCATGACTGTGATTTTGCTGCCGACGAAGCTAATTACACCACTCATCGTGGTAACTCCTCTCTCATCAAGTTGCCAAGAAGTTGTCATCAATCACCGCACGCGAGCCATTAGATTAGTTGTTCCCGCCTCCCATTCTTTCCTGACTGCTCACCTTAGTCCTCACTGACCATTTTCACGGCGAAAAATGGTCTCTCTTTCTGTCCAAATTTATTAACTTTCCTTAAAACCTTCCTCACACTGGCATTGAACGCTCGAGGAAGTTCAAACACAGCGTCAATCACTGTCTTTCCAAATAGACGAGTAGCCTGAAGCTATCAACAAATTTGTGCATCGGCCTCCTTTTGTTGACAACTTTTCTTCATGCTCTGCGTTGTTGTTGGGTGTCGAGGGAACAAGTCACCTGTGTCTCGTCCGGTTAGGGATAACGGTGTGTCCGAATATGGGATTTGCTAGATGAATGAATGGGAAAACTGCCCTCTAGGCTTCAATTAGCGATTACCGCCCCTTTCAGTAAATGGCGAACCTTAGAAAAGCTTCAAAGTTTGGGCAGGCAGAACAATTTGAAATGACAGCCAAGCGTATGCTAATTTCTCATAATCGCGACAAATTCGAATTTTATCTGTGATACGAATCAGTGGCATCTGCCAAGGCGTATTAGTCGATGAGGATTGGTTTGTGAACCCTTCTAAAGTCTCTTGGCTGAGAGGATATGATTATGTATCTTGATATATGCGAGAGGGTGACATGAAGGATATAATAAATAATGTTATTAACAATTGGACAAATATTCGGTTTTTGCTGGTTTTTGGTAGAACCTTAGATTTCAGCAAGGGGAATCGTAGTATAATCGAAATCAGGAAAGCAAGGATCCCATCTAAATGTTCTTGAATTCTTACATTTTGTTGGAATGTGGCTGAAATGAGATGAACAATTGTCATGATAATAATAATAATTGCGTCTTTCTTTACATTATTTGCCTCAATAATGAGAATCGTGAGGCTAAATATACAAGCTTACAATGAGCTACGTAATAGTCATCTTGAAATCCATGAGATCGAATGGAATATGATTTATGATTTAGAATGAGGAATTATCAAATTATTTTGAATTACAACAAGAAAAAACATAACTGAAGAAAATAGCGTCTTACAGGTGAAAAAGAATACATTCTTACCGAATGGAATTCTTACCGAACATGTGGGAAACGTAACATTTGAATGATGTCTGACTTATCTTTGTGGCATATCTTTCAAGACATATCATTACCTATTCAGTATTTTGTCAGCCACTATGTGTGGGACCCTGCTCGTCTGGGTTTGAGTGTTCAGGTTAGGGGTCGAAACACAACTAGACGAGTACCTGCGGATGACTGACGGACTGCAGTATTATGTTTTATATCCCTTAATCGGTAGCTGAAGTAGTGATCGATGTATTGCATTTCAAATGAAGAACAAATGAAGAAATGTGGGATTACATGAAGTATTATAGACGGATTAAGAAACTGGCGATAACAAATTCAAGTGAAGAAAAAGTATTTTCCATATTTAGTCTTAGGTATAGTGTGTATAATTTCATTGCTTTCGGTGTAGTAGAGTGTCATTGTAGTTCTATTGTTTGCCTCCATTATACACTTTCCACTTATCCACTATTGCCATTAACCACCATGTGTAGTGTCAGAATCGGTGTAGTAGCATTATTGTATTTCCATGTTTTACCTCAACTTTTCCAATTTTTATCCATCGTTGTTGTTTATCCTGTTGTTTTATAATATCCATTTTTAATTTCCTTAACCTATGATGACCATTGTCCTATTGTATTTCCACTACCAGCATCTGTAGTCGGTAAGGTATATTAGACGTCTGTTTTGAACATGTATGCGGCAGTGTTTGGAATCTATGGCATTAGTATATTAACAGTAAGAATGAGTTGTGTTACAAGTCTTAAGATTTCCACTTTTACCAGATATTGGGCCAAAGCTGATCAATTTTAATTCGTTGCCACGAGAAAGATCCATTGAGTTCTTTTAAGAACTGATTAATCCAATGGTTACAGTAGCATTGCATCTGTACACTTGCGGATTGGAGAACGCCATCAGTCCTCATTAGGACTACTTCAATTAATAATTTGAATTAATAAGCATTATATTCTATTATAAATGGCTGCTGGGGTGATTTTCACCATCGTATGAGAAATATTACTTTTTCAATTCATTCTAATCTATACTCAGTGACAAAAAGAATGAAACAAGTCCTAATATGAATACTTATGACTTAAACTTGGTTGTACTGTACGTTTGTTTGTTGTTTGTAAAAGGAGAACTCGAATGCTTTACTCAAAAACATTTAATTTGATACTCATGTTTTTATCAACTTAAGTTAGAAACGGGTGTGACCACCGCGAGCATCCAAACAGGCATCGATGCGTGAGGGCATGGATGAGCACAGTCGCTGGATGAATGCCAGGTCTAAGAGGTTCCACTGCTCGATCAGTCTGTCGGCCAACATCTTCAAAGACACTGGTGGGTGGTTGTACCTCTCCCTCACTCTGCGACCAAGTTCATCCCAGCAGTGCTCGATGGGGGAGAGGTCGGGAGAACGTGAGGGCCATTCCAAGGTTGGGATTCCACTGCTTGCTATCCTGTTAGAGACCACTGAAGCGCGATGGGGCCTTGCGTTGTCATCCTGAAAAATCAATTGATTCGATGTCACTGCTGGAACCACGACCGGTGTCACGATCTCGTCGGCATATCGCTGTCTTGTCAATGTTCCTTTCACTACGATTGCTGGTGTTTTTCTATTGTGCCAGATACCGGCCCAAACCATGACACTACCGCCGCCGTACCGGTCGTGTTCTTTGACGCAACATGGAGCAAATTGTTCACTTGGCAAGGGATGAACACGGATCCGACCATCGTTGAAATCGAGAGTAAACCTCGATTCATCAGTCCAGAGCACACGTTCCCACTGACTGTCACTCCACGACTGATGACCTTGACACCACGTCACTCGTCTCCTTCGATGTTCCAGGCTCAGCGGAATTCTCACAGCGGGTCGTCGAGACTGTATACCAGCTTCTCGCAATCTTCGATATGCAGTTCGAACGCTACAGGCAACGTTCCCAGCAACCTTCCAGTACACAATTAGCTTCGGGACCGACACAAATCTGTTTCTTTTAGCAGCTAAAACTAAGCGTGCATCTGTCCGCTTGGATGATACCCTTGGTCTTCCTGATCCGTTCTTCTTTTCCACATTTCCTTCTGCTTTCCAACGACACCACCACCTCCATAAAATGACCCTTGAAATTTTCAATTCTTTCGCAACAGTTGTAGAACTTTGCCCACAACGCATCATCCCAGTTGCCATTCCTCTGGTAAAGTTATCGTGCGCCATTTCATAAGTTAAATCTGGTCAGCAGTAGGTTGTGATTCTGTTCAACTTCTATCTGTTACTGTGATCAATATCAAATTTTGAAATTTGATGGTCCTATATCATTTCCCTTATCATATGGAGTTCAATGGTGATACATAGAAAGCGAGATATCATCTCAAACCATAGAAAAAAATGAAACAAACTTCCATTCAAGTCAATGATAGTTGGTTTCATTATTTATGTCAGTGAGTATATGTCAAAGCAATGACAGATGATACCTCCAATTTTCCAATTTGACAAGTCAAGCGCACTCCCTAATCACACAATAACCCGTAAGAGTGAATGGGAAAACATGTATACTCTTACTATTGTCAAAATCAGATTGTAGAAATTTTGAATAATTCCATTATTGTCATAAAAAGCCTGTCGAATTCGATTGTTGTTCAAAAGGATTCGGAGCGCTAATGTTTCTTCCTAATTTGCGGACATCATTTCTGCTCAGCAGCCGATTCTATTAGTCCATGTTTTTTTTCTCCCATGATCCTGGGAGATGTACTGTATTTGATTGAATAAATTTTGATTATGAATGTCAAGGAACCCATTTCGATACACTTTTGTGAGAAAAGTAGAAGAACAATAAAAAACAATAAAAACAAATAAGCTTCATTTCGTTTGCTCTAGAACATTAAAAGACATAGATTTTTGAAAGCCTTTGTCATGGACTAAATTGACTTTGCAAACATATTGACGAATCAAATCGAATGTGGCTATCTATTGAAGCATTCGCTTCTGCAAATGGCTCACATCCATTTGATCGAATTAATACCGCAAGACGCAGACTGGAAGGAGAAGTCTCTCCATAATAATAATTATCGTTTACAGCGGCGGGTATCGCCATAATTTCGATGGACTCCGAATGCGGCGAGAGATATCGGTTGGACATTGCATTTGATTTCGAATTATCAAAAAACTTCTGTGCTTTTGCACTGGGTGACTACACTAAATGATCACCAAATAGACAAAATTGACTGCTCCTTCACAATGACACATTTTCCCTTTCGCATTTGATACATTTTGTTCAAAAGTGTTTGAGTCATTTAGGAAGTAGCAGCAAAGAAAATGAGAAATCAGATTAACTTGGCTTTGCATTACCAATAGCCATGTTGTAGCAGACATACAAATATTATGGATGGCTTCTAATTGAGTTTTTGATGATTAGCATCACCCTACATGTGCTATTCAAACTAATCAATGAAAATAAATGAATTTAAGCTATCACTTGATCACTCGCATGTTGCCTTTTTAAGTTATCAACAAGTCTGAGAGTGGCAGCCAGCACTGAATCAATCTTCTATTATGCTCCAGCAATAAAATCAACATGAAAATGCTTCTTTTAGACCAAGATGCTGTAAGAACTGATCGTCATGAAGACCCTAAGGCCGGACAAGCAAACTGATGAGAAAGTTGCTTGAAAATATTTCATCAAGATATATTTTGTCTTTAAAGTTTTCTATCAAATCCTGAAGAGCTGCAGCTTCATTGTTTCATTTCTACTTTTCATAAATTTCTTTGAAAAGTTAAATAAACTCTGTCATGCTCTTTAAAGAAACATTTAGAAGCGGTATATTGCCTATTATTTGAACAATGAAAAAACAAAGGCATCTTTGAACTCATTGAAACCCAAATCTCCTAAATCTTTGATCATATAAAGATGCTTTTTGGAATTGATTTTAAAGTGTTGGTTTAAATTCTGAAAGATAAATATCAGACTTAATATCCAAACTCCCACTTTTGATGCATATGAATTTAGTCACACGTGCATGATAGTCTCCTCTTTGTGTTATCTGACGATTTACTGCGGCATTAATCATGATGAGGTTACGATGAACAACAAAGTTGGCGCTAATTCTATAAAAGTGGGCGGGGCAAACGATAATGAAGGTTTTATTTCCTATAATTTTTTCGCGCTTGTGCTTCGGACATCTCTTCAAGAGTCAGTCCACTTTCAAGACATTCTGGCGTGTGCATGTGCTTGCACCTGTGCGCAAATAACAATAAATAATGTTCACAGTATCGTCCTGTACATAGGTTCCATCAGTAGCAACTTTTCGAAGTGGTTTAGTTTTCATAACAAAATGAACTTCATCGATAGTTCAGGTTAACTTCAACAATGTTTTTACAACAAGAGAAAGTATGCAGCGTGACTCTGCATGAACGGTACCTTCACATGAAAACGGTATAGCTATACTATCGCTATTATAGTCAAAATTTATAGTTCATTACGTCCATAAATATATTTCAAGAAATCGATAGTAAATACTTCTAATACAAGACATTGTTTTTGAAATGAAAATGAAATTTCATTTACATCCTATTTCCCCAGACATACTCTAATATGTGTGTGTATTAGCTTTTAGCTTTTAGTGGACATTAGACCAGGGATGCGGAGTCGGAGTCAAAATTATAGGACTCCGCATCCCTGCATTAGACCCATAAGCCCGGGAAGTGATCATACAAATTTTCTATTAGCTACACTGGAATGATCACTCTCAATTACGCTATTCATAATGAAATGAATCATCTATTGCATCAATCGCTGAAAGGCTATGAAGATAAAACTAAAGTCATGCTGATATGAGTGGAAGCCGGACCCTGGCCTACATCGAGAAAGGCCTGGATTTATGGAAACATGATCTGGCTGCCGTTTCGAGGTTATTTCCCTCGTTATCCTCATAAGCTTGACATCTCTTTGATTTTGCATTGATACACAATCGAGTTTAATTTGCTCGGTTTGCAATCATGTCTGTCACAACGAAAGCTAATGTCTTTATTGATGGTTAGGATATGAGCTTCCCTGTCACACGTATAACGATTGTACCAATGGATTTAAGGACCAGCAGTACATTCTGCATAAAAATTCTTGAAAAACCGCTTCTGTGAGCTAAGACATCATTTTTACAGCATTTTATTGGCAGATAGGCTGCTGATGACACGGCTATTTCCATTCCGTGCGCGAGTCATAATTCCAAGTACTTATTATATTCATCAAGCAATGTGTAGTTGGCGGCTATGTAGACCTATATTAGCTTATGAAAATTGATATACCTAAATTCTAAGCAAGCAAACATCATTTTGATGCATAATAAAACATGATAATTGATTAATCAAGCACAAACTTCATTGTAATGGTTACTTACTTGAAATGAAATGGACAGAAAAATAAAGCACTGCAGCGTGCCGAAACTGAGGAAAAAATCGAAAAATCTGGTCCGGTTTCCACTTCGGAAATATAAGTGGATTGTGAATTATGATATATAATGCCTGAATGCGAAAACATGCGTGTCTTCAAACGGCATTCCTAATAATCGGGTGGCCTGAAAATGAACCAACACAATTTTGCATCAATCTTCAATTTTACCTCAGTTTATTTACTTTGAGATTTAATTTCTAGAATCATTATTTAAGAACTCTGCTTCCTTTTTGTGACATTCTGGAATAAATGGTTGGACAAATGTAGAACTTGCACTTCAAAATTTAGTCGAAACGTACATGTAGGCCTATTAATCTGACACGTTCTATGCTCATTGCATATTGATAATTTTACCTACGAAAGAGAGTGTAGCGAATTGAGGATTAAGTTGGTGCATGGCATATAGGCACCATATTACGAGACCAGCTGAATACAACAACCCAGCACACTCCGTTTATCTTAATGTTGAATAATTTTTATATTTAATTGTGCAGTAAAGCCTTATCACACAAAAAAAGAAACATAATCCTTTCATATGCATGTTGCCATCTAAATCAAGAATTTTATTGATTTCTAGTATAACATTTCACAACAAAGAGTTTGAAATACTTTCCCATATCTATAACAGCTATGCAGTTGAACGCGCATGACAGACAGACAGACTTAAAATAATGATGAGAGCATTTATCAATATACCAATGCCGTACATTGAACCTCCATTGTTCAATGAAAATTATGTCGAGGATCTGCTTAAAAATGTCAATCCACGTAAAGTTTTATCATTGCTTCTGACCTATATTTTCAACGAATGCTTGATGGTGGCTGATTTGCCCTCGATGTGGAAGATTGCGGATATCACACCCATACCAAAGACTAAAGTTCCTCGTTTGTCTTCTCTTTGTCCAATTTCGTTGCTTCCATTGCCATCTCGACTATTAGAACGTGAAATTTTGAAAATTTATAGAAATTAATTTTCTGTTAGAATTGATCCCACCCAATTTGGATATCGCAGTAAAAGCTCTACCACTTGTGCATTGATTAATTTGCTGAATTATGTAAGCTTTATATTGGCAGACTCTGGAAACATTGGCTGTCATATGCTGACAATTGACCTTGAAAAGGGGTTCGACACCTTGCCGCATGACATAGTCATCGATAAAATGTTGAAAGATGGATTTCACCCCTTTGTCATTAATTTTGTTCAGAATTACCTGAGTGGGAGATGCCACCGTACTCGATGGAAAATGTTTCTCAGTGATGCTTTGCCTTTGACTTGTGGAGTGCCTCAGGGGTCATCAATTGGGCCTCTTGTGTTTACATACTTTATATCGGATCTATAAACCAAACGTGCTCATTTAACAAAATGCGCGGATGATTTGACGATAGCATGTCCAATACGATCTGGTGACGATGAAAGCCTTCTTACTATGGAGTACTCTAATATTTCTAAATGGACCACCGAGAACAAGATGAAAATTAAAGTGGACAAATGTCAACAGATGTTTTTACACCGAAGACGTGACTTGGACTTTTCGAAGTGGGCACTTTATGATGTTGATGCTCAAAATCACATCAAACTTCTCGGAGTGACTATTTCCTCAAATCTGGATTGGACTTCTCATATCCAGCAAATTTGTAAACAAAGTGCGTCCAAAATGTATATTCTCTACCGATTGAAGAGCTTTCTTTCAAAGCATAATCTGGTTGATATATATTACGCCTACATTAGAAGCATTCTCGAGTACTGTGCTGCAATATTTTCAAACATTAAAGTCTTTCAAGAAAATATGCTAGAGGCTATTCAAAAAAGATGCCACAGAATAATTTGTGGTCCATCAAACTGTGAATGCCCTTTCTTTGTACCACTACAGTACCGACGACTTGTGCTGGGATTCAAGCTTTTCAAACAGATGACTGAAAGTCCTTCACATCGCCTGAATCACCTAACACCTGACCGACTGATGTACTCAGGAAAGTTTCGTCTTCCTTTATCTAACAATGATATGACGAGAAATTCTTTCGTCTATACCATGTCCAAGCTAGCGAATAGTGGTTTCGACGTGTAATTTTTGACATTAGTATTTTTTGTTACATTATTTTACTTGTACTGTATGCGATTTATTTTATGCGAAATTTGTCCCCACGATTCTCATTAATGGGGGATTTCGTCAATAAACGATTATTATTATTATTATTATTATTATTATTTATTAAGAACATGCATCAAAACGGAAATCAATGAAGACAGTTTGCAATGTGCCTGTTGCTCTTCATGGACTTGCAAATTTGCTTTTGAACATGGTTACATGGCGGTTACATGGCGAATCTCATAGGTCTAATATAGCTTCAATTGATTTAAACTACAATAAAGTTTATGTGCATGATCTAGTTTGAAGCATCATCAATATTAAAATAGCACATTTCAGCTATGACAGCGAATAGTTTGATTTCGTTGCCCCATAGGAAGAGCCAATGTACTATTTTAGATAAAGTCCTAGCATTCATGCTCTTTAAATGGTTGTCTACATCTCTTTTTGTAGATTTATCTCAGCATTTTACATCATCCTTTTACATTGAGGAACACCAACCTATTAAACTAATTGACAACCTGGATAGCTTTTTTCATGTGTAAAATAGAGCAATCGATAACTTGCTATGTATGTCGCATGTTTATATTCGTCGAACGGGTTTTTTCTTCGGTTACTTCGAAACGGGTTTTCTAACTTTGAACCTCAAACGGTTCGGATGCAGCGGTGATATCACCTAAAAAACTTATTGTGCTTCATAGATCTGCTCTCTTTAACGCGTGCCCGGTATTTTGTAATATCCCACATTATTTGTGTGACATTCTTCTTTGACTCGAGAGAGGAGTCTTTAAAATTATTGGTGACTAAGATTGTAGCCTTAAACGTCCGTCTTTAATTTGTGCTGGTGGCAGGCAGTGTGCTAATTTCTTCAAAGAAATGCTGAAGTTTGATGATCAACCTTTGAGAATTTTCCTTGATGAACGAACTGTAGTGATGTCTAGAAATCAATATACCCTGAAGCGACCTGAGACCGAGACTAAGCGTTTTCTTAAAATTCATCTATCAGATATTTTAGATGACTAATCTGTGCACAATCTCCTTTTACTTTGAACTGTGTTTTATATCATGTGCAGGTATGCATAAAATTTGTCAATGCATTCACCACATCTGTGAAGCAAATTACAGTAGTTTTAACTTTTTGAATGATTTTTTTTAAATTTTAAATTTTGATTTTGTAGGTATCGGCTATAATTCTTGATAGTGTTATCACTTCTTAATATTCGAATCTGCCTCTCTAGCAAGCCAGGGATAGATTTGATTATTGGCTCACTTCTCTTAATCTTCTCTTGCTCTGTTCAACACACACAAACGCTTACCAGTATCAACAAGTCAATATGTCATTTACTCGTCAATATGTGGAATAAGAGTTTGAGAACATACCGCATTTTAGAACCATGTTTAAATGTAGGGTTTTTGCAACTATAAAATGACATTGTATAACAACGCATCTTCGAAAAGCACGTGTTCAGAACATATTTGAAAACACAGTTTTGAAAAAATATGAATGAATGAATAGTGAGTTCATCAACGATAATCAAAAATAGATCAGAATCAAAGTATCCATCACATCTGAAATAAGAATAGAAGTCATTAAGTCAGAAAGCGGCTTGGGATACGTGTGGCCATAGCCTAATACGAAAGCAGTTTTGCCGTCTTACTGTTTTACATAACGGGATTGACAGTTGACTATTTCTAAAAAACATCAGTGCATTTCGGTCTAGGGGATGTTCGGGATTGTGCACTTCATTTATCAATTTCATATAAGCAGTTCTACGTTTTTCAAAAAACATGTTCTTAAATTCACAATTGCATTAGGATCTACATGCAACTCACTTTGAACGTTTGAAAACACGCTTTACAATTGACGAGATCTGTACAATGAGACTTCCGAAATTGGTTATACAATATTGCAAAATGTTTTCAATCATAGCACTATATCATCCACAGATAATCGTGGCACAAGGAACTTTTCAAAATTTTCAGAGGTTGTATACTTTGAGAACATCTTCTTTCAATAGCTTCAAAAAGAGGAGTACATGCTTGTTTATTGTTCCAAACAACACCCAGGATGTTAATGACATCCACGACTTGAAAAAGGGGGTCTATCAAGCACACCATCGACAGTTTTGAATTTCATGGTAAAAATCACTATTATAGTTTTCATATACGAAGCACAATTATAAAACTAGGCTTTAAAAGCAGTTGAAGAACATAGTTTTAAAGCAATTCTGTTTTTCCTTTAACAATACAGTTACCATGCGGTAATTGTTCATCATGGTTGAAAAAATCAAGGATTTGATGGTCTTATTTTTATTAGATGACAACAATTAATTTCGGCTATACTCCATAGCCATTCTCAAGTAAAAAGAAATATATATAAAATCTACAACTTTCAAAAAATAAGATGTAAGAATCACATTTTGAAAGTTGTACATCTTATATATATTTCCTTTTACTTGAGAATGACTATGGAGTATACTCTATGCTATGGAGTATAGCCGAAATTAATTGCTATCATCTAATAATAATAAGACCATCAAATAATTGATTTTTCCAACTATAATGAATAATTCCATCAATCAAGGAATATTTCAAACTCGAGCTAGATCTGCAGTAATTGTGCTTTACGCTAACTTGTACTCAAAATAATGAAGATTATATTGCATGAATGTACAACAAGTGACGATCAAATCCATACATCATTAGCATGAGACACTAAAGAAGCATGATGATGTTATCAAAACCAATACTATCAGTTTCGTAAGTAAATCACATGTCGAATGTCATTATTTAAGAAAATATAAGAGCATGTTTTAAAATAGTAAGTAGAGCTGATCATAAAAACTGAACACTTAATCGAATCTCATGTCTTCCATTCGTGTCGCGCATCAACGTGTCATACATCATTCGAGAGCTTGCATTCTCAGCTTTAAATGAGCTATGATAGACTTGCATTCGTTGCTGTGTTTGCTGAGCAGTGCTCAAAATATAAAAATCACTTAATTTACAAAGTGCGATTTTTCAAAAAGAAAACGTATGAATATAATAATGAATCATGCACGGGGAGAGCGAGCATTTTCTGAGCTCTCTTTTGATATACTGGACATCAAAATCGGTGAACTAGGAAAAACTTAGTGATATCGTGGAGTTATCACAAAATCATGACTCTTTTGACTGAAAATGTTGTACAGAATTCTTGCCTTTTCATCAAAAATATTGATGTTTAGTATCTTCAGAATCCCTGCGATGTAGGGAGTGCGAATCTGTAAGTATTATTCAAATAAGCTCAATAGTTCTTTTTCAAACTTCTTCAACATTTTTTCTCATAACCACAAAAAGCGCAAACAACATGTGTAAGGTGAACGAATGTTCAAAACAAAGCAATTAGCAAGTCACGTCTTCGCTCTCTGACAGTGACTGCAGATTGCTTACCAAATTGTGTATAGAAGAAAGTAGTATCACAAGCAAACGACTCGAAAAATGAGGATTATCCAGCCGCTTGCATGGTCGTTGCCAATTATCACAGGTATCTGATCATTAATTTGCCAAGGATCTTGAGCTTGTCACCATACTTCATTTTGCATCTCAGCGGTGTTCAATATCGAAATTAGCATGATTTTACGTCTATGCCACAGTTGTGCTGTCTGGCACACCGTTCAAGGATAAAATTTGCACATCTCAAATGTTGGTGCATGTTGACTAAATGCTGTTAGACATGCTAATATTTAAAACAAAGCTCAAAGGCATTGCTTTGAAACAAACCATGTTATTTGAAAAAAATTTTGACAAGTGACAGCCATTTTGTGATCAAATACTGGTCATGATTTAAAGGTAGCATAGATGTAGCCTAGACATACGGAAGAAAAGCAACTGTGCTAACTCCACTTATTTTTGGTTGTTAGAGGGCTATTTGGTAATGCGAATATTGAATAATGGTTAGCATGAAAAATTGCTCAAAGTTTTGTTAACCCCTATGAAGGGTCGTTATCCTGTGAGATCAGGAATGTCAACATCAATAGGCGGCATATTGGGGTGCCTTTATTTGAACATTTCTAAATGGACAACTGGTTTATGTGATGGCTACTCCATCAATGTAGAATAGATAGAATCTGTTTAACGGTTACCTTTCAGTTGTGACTATAATGTTGGTATGCAAACAAATCCTTTGAAAATGTCAGTACCTAAACTATAAAAACTGTGTGCTGAGATCCGTGTGGAAAAGTAGAATTTGTTTGCATGTTACCAATTCAAAAATATCACAACTAATGAGGTGTAATTATGGCTTCAGGTTGACGCCGATTTGTAACTTTGTATCTCTGTCAGTCAAATCATACGTAAAGTCAAGAGAACTGAGTAAACATAAATTGACCTTAAGCAAGAAGTTAACTTTTCATTCAGACTCAATGCATTTCGACAAAATATCAACCGAATGTAGTGAAGTATATTACTTAATGCATTCAATCTTGATCGACTCACGTCAATAAGAACAAATCGAATAATCAAACATTTTAAAGAAATGCTAATTGCAAAGTGTATTGAATTCTGTTCACTACAATGCAAAGCAAGAAGGGGAAATGATACTGCATGTAGTCCAGCGTCTGTGAAACCATTCTGCTAATGTTACGACATAAAAAATCCCTTTAAGCATCATTATGAAAATTCTAAATCACCGAACGAATTTTGTTGGAGGAGAATACAAATCGTGAATGCAAACTCAATTTTGTGAAATAAAAAATAGTCAATATTTAATTTTCAACGCTAATAATTCCGAAACGCTAATGATAATTAATAATCTTTATGAAGAGTTCATTTGCAATATAGCTACAAAAGCTATTTTATTTCAATTCAGGCTTTCCATTTTCAGAAATCTAAACAGATGTCAGTTTTGTTTCATTAGATTATAGCACGTTTGATCAGAATTGATGGCTGTTCATGAGGTGAGGATAAATAGCCATGAACTCATGAGATATGCTGTGCGCTTGCTTGACTGCATGCTAAACATGAAAATTTGATTAGCAAGATGTTGTAATTTATTTTAAGCAGAATTTGTTATTTTTAATTAAGGGTTTTAAGCCAAGCTGTTAAAATCAAATGTGGCAAAGTGATCTTTTATTACAAATTTTCATTGTTAAGACGGCCTTATCAGCATTTACAATAGCCTGATCCACAGGAATAGAAGTGTACAATGAACTGATTATATTCCTGTGGATCAGGCTATCGCAAATGCAGTGACACTTATAACAGTGAACAATTTCAATTATCATGCCTTGCTACCAAGTGACATAGGTGAACTTCTCTCGGTAATATTATCAAATATGTATTTTGAATACGAGAATATCATTTATCGACAAAAATTTGGACTTCCTATGGGCGCGAATGTATCATGGATCCTGGCGATATTGTTCATGGATAACCTTGAGAAGCAAGTTATCCATCATCATTCAATTGGATTATATGCCAGATATGTTGATGACATTTTTATGCTTACATCGAATAGTGAAGAGGCATCCAACATACTTGCATCTTTCAATAATATTCATAAAAGTATCAGATTTACCATTGAGCATCCATAGACAGACAACTCTTTGTCATTACTCGATTTTAAGCTCCGCTTTAACGGCGAAGTGATTACAAGCACTTACTATCAGAAAGATGCAAAGAAACCCCTATTTATAAATTATCTTTCAGCTTTACCAACCGAAATGAAACTGAACACTGTGAAAAATGAAAGAAAACGACGACTTGTACGTCGCTCAGATAATCAACAAAAGAAACAATGTGAACGCGAATTTGAAAATATTTTACAACTAAATGACTATCCTCCTAATTTTATGAGTCGCGAAGTGCCTAAAGTCTCACACATGCTTAAAAAAAGTACAACATCAGAACGAATTCCTCTACTTCCATATCCCATATATTTCAGATAATGTTAATCTCAAAATCAAAACAATCTTTCAAAAATTAGAATTACTTGTCCGACTTTGTCATCGATCTAATATTTTACAAATGATGTTACAAAAACCCAAAAAAGTGAAACAGTGTACTTCCATCAATTGCAGAAATCCAAATAAGAATATATGCCTTAGTGAATCAGTAATTTATAGACTTAAACAATTTTTACATAGGAAGCACAGTCAGATTTCTGCACACGCGAATCAATGAAAATCTTGCTCACCATCATTCCTCTGTTTACAAGCACCTCCAATTGTGTAAATCAGATATTGATGTAACAGTGATTGACAGAGATATCAATCCCATCAAATTACGCCTTCGAGAATCTGTGCTAATCAAAAGACTATGTCCTACATTAAATAACAGGGAGGAATGCACAGAATATCAATCACTGACTTTTGAAATTTGATGTCTCCCTTTTCAGCATTGTAACTGCTTGATAAGGCCGTTAACGGTGAAAATTTATAATAAAACATCAGTTTGCCACATTTGATTTTATCAGCTTGGCTTAAAACCCTTAAATAAATATGACTATTTGACTTTATTCTTCTACAGTGTAAATGTGATTTCTCTGCTACTCTGGCAACATGCTTATGAAATTTTGAATCAAATATTTTCATCCTAGATTTGAAGTTCAGTATTTTCCATACCTATAAAAAGTAAGTTAGCCACAAAGTGATGACTACCATGAACAGATTGGCCAAAATAATGATGTCAAAAGTCTCTTGTTAGCACTTTGTATATTATGCATAAACAACCGTTCAAGCGGCTTGAAATTATAATTAAATATCTTTATGAAATTCAAATTTACCGTTATGTCAATAAACGTGCAATGGGATTGAAGAGCGCATTTCAAGTGCATATTCACACTTTCCTTGCATATACACAAATTATCTCATTCGTTTTCATTATACATTTGTATTTCAAGGCGCGATTTGAAAATCACTCGATGAAGAATTTGTCTCAGACAACATCAAAGTGTTGCGGCCCATCATCAGGTGTGCTCACACACCTGCCCCTAATTTGACTTGAAATCGGTTCACTAACTCAATGACAGCTAATATACCAGAGTGCGATAATTTGTATTGTTGCTTTGTATTTCGCAAAGAGCGAGTCGGCAATGTTACAAAGTGATACGGAGTCGTACGAGCTGGTTTAGTTTATGAGCCATGCGAATGACAAGCCCGCTGTTATTTCTTAAACAGCAGACGACAAAATGACCGCAGGATTGGCCCCCTGTCCTGTGAAGGATCTTTACTTCTCGTGTGAAATCAATAGCTTTACAAAACTTTTATCTCAATAATTGAGATGGATGGAATCAAAGAAGAAAGGAAAGCCAATGTCCACTTGAGAATCGAATCTTAATACGATGACCGGACGCGTGTGTAAAGAACCATAAAAAGGAAATCTCCGATTAGCAGTAGTCACGTGTCGGCTTTTCATCATTGGAAAGTCAAGTTTTAGCAACAGTTAGCAGATTTATACAATGTTGTTTTCTGTCATAAACTTTCCGGCTACCCGTACATACCTGCTTCTCAGGATCATTGAAACAAGGATCATTGTTGACTGAAACAGGAAATCAACGATCAAGGGCCTTATTGATGTTAATACTTTTATTGTCATTCAATTCTCCTTTTTTTTGTTTGCCACTTTGTACTGGCCTGAGGCTCAAACGAAGCATCCCTATCAATAAAGAAGACAGCTAGATTCAAACCATTCGGAGATTTACTCAGTCTTGTAGATTATTCCCGGGGAATGGGCCAAACTTTACATTTCCTGTCACTTAAATGCTCAAGTGCACTTGTAGCGCATTGTCATGTAAATCAAGAGAGTTTCAGTTTCACAGAGGGCCTGATGCGTACCGCCATAAGTGGTTGTAGGCCTGTTGGGCGAAATTAAATGAAGCGAATATGAGTGGAATATTTTATGACTTTCAAGAGGTTTTCCTACGATGACTTCGCTGACTGTCGCTTCACTACACCTGTACATTTGTATAAATTGTATGATGCTGTGTGAAAGCCTTATGTCTGCAATTAAGGCTTACATACCTTCAAAAATCAATCTGACTTTTCTCTCACCGGCAACTAGAAAATTAGATTCCGCTTGTCGATTAGAGGTGCGGGCTAGAGAATAGTTCTGCAACATATAGTCTCCTGATAGCACATCATAGACCAGTGAGGCGCATAATTTTCTATTCTGTCTATTGGAAGGCAGCCACGCGACACAGACAGAGGTCCGCCATGAGATGAAATCGTCAGGTCACATGCAACAACTTGTTGTCAATGTTGTCACTTTGTTTGGGAGACGGTTTCCGGTTTTGAGAATAACAAGGGATCACATGATTCCCTGAAGTCCACTCTCTCAGAGTCACTGAGAAGTTTATTCAATGAATCTGAAAATGTTCCACTGGTTAGCGAAATAAAGCAGAGTTGAAGCGACCATTCCACACTTCGATGCGCAAACCGGCCTTCGTCAGGAGAGAGCAGATGCAGTAAAGATAGCATCTAACACGATGTGGCAACTTTTGGATTTTAATTTTCGATTTATTTTCCGTAGTAAGAATTCGATAGTCTGATTGTTCAGTTTTTTCAAAAGCACGTGAATAGCTACAAATGTTTATTCTTATTTTCGGACAGTACCACCCAAGAAATTGAAAACTACAATTTTCACGAAAATTGTAGTTTTCAATTTCTTGGGTTGGTGCTGTCCGAGAATAAGAATAAAGATATACAATGTCCACCAAAAACGATTATCTAACTGTAAATGTTAAGTTCATTCAACATAAGCTATGTTTTTGCGGATTACAACATTATTTCATGTGGGTTAGATGAGATGTTGTCCATCGTATAGAAAGTGAGAATTATGGAAGCTAGGAAGAGAAAATAAAAAGACTGCATCATTGAAGATCCAATTATAGCTGGAATGAAAAAAGATGAGGATGAGCACCAACTTTGGAGGGCAGGGATAATGAAAAGTTACTCTAATTTAAAAATTAACTGCATAATCAGTTAATTCAGTAATGGAGGGCTCAAATTTTAATTAATTGATTGCATCAATTTCTTATGTCAATGATTGATTGTTAATAAAGTTTCACCTTGATGTGACTACGGAATTATGTATAAATTTGGTCAACATCAGACATCTCGAAAATCGACTGAAGCCAGAAGAAGAAAATTGCGGTTGTGTCCTTCTCTATAGACAGGCATGCATTTTGATGCTTTGTGTAGACCTGCATTACAGTCTGCACCGGCATTGTGCAATCAAGGCTCGAAGTGGCACGGCATGCAGCGGTATGCCATTCCGCCAAAACTTTCCTCATACAGGAGTGGACATTGATAACCACAATCAGTTCCACTGCATCGTAAACTTTCCACACCAATGTTGTCACATCAGTCGTTAAGATAAGACGAAACGATGTCCTTTGTTGCAAGGCCTTTCGTCGAAATAGGATGGAAAAATATGATTTTCCGTGCATGCCGGAGAAATTGATTTGTTAGTTTGAGCCCTGTGTACAATACTTTCATGCACTATGCCGTTGGCATTAGCCTAATGCCACTAAGCCTAAAGTCATATAGTCTATAGCCTTCTAGTCTATGTTGTTCGTTGTTTAGTTGCCAAGAACAACAATAGTACGCTATCTGATCACGCGTGAGGTGAACATAGAAACAGTTTGACGATTTCTGACTTTGCCCTTGAATTTATGAGCAAATTTCAGAGCCCGGTTGAGGTTAGAACTGCCGAAGCCAAGTTAAAGAGAATTGTCCGTCTCTCAACAGCAGAGAGGAACTCATCCAGTGGTAACTGATATCTCCTCCACCCATACATTATGCTATCGCACCACTGCGGAACACTCCTTGGTTCTGGACCTGACGATGCTGCTGACGCTGTGCAGAGAAAGCTTGTCTACTCGTACATATTGTTTATAGCTTCTTTTGTACATAATTTCACTTTTGAATGTGGATTAAAATTCTGGGTAGAGTTATTGCTTTTTTAGTGTAATAGTCATTCATCATGCTATATTCTAGCAGATGCATGTTGCTTTTATCAACCAGACAACAGGAATCTATCATCAATCAGCCTGTTGCAGTCTGGAGAGATACATCTTTGATAGCCGAATGGGACTGATGGCAGTTTCTAGAGGCTCACACAAGAAAATGTCTATTTTATTTTTGTGTCTTGAATTTGGTTTTGACGATTAATTCTGGTGTCAGACAATTGGGTGCCGGTGCCAGAATCTGTGCTAATTTTTGGGAACCGTATCCGGAACTCCCGAATTTTGGCAGAACCGGTTCCGAAGCGGTACCAGGATTAAACCCAACTTCGCATGACATCGCGTCATCCCGCTATGACTTTTTAAACTCAAAATGTATTCTAATGTTAGAGTTCAAAGACGTTACTGCTTTCCAAGAAAGTGCACAAGCATTTCTAGGAAACATTACTACAAGTAACGTGAAATTCCAATACTATTTTGAGCAGTGGCAAAATCGGATAACAAAGTACATCTCCGAAAATGGGTGGTTATTAGAAAACTTTAGAAAAGATGCGATGTGAATTAATACGCATCACAGACTTAAGTTTTTGCATGAGTCTTTATTGTCGGACATTGTACATGCATGCATGTGCTTCAATACTGTAAACAAGTAATCGCACTTAACTTTCTTTCCAATTTTATATACAGTTTATTATTTTTCCAATCATATGTCAAAATCCTGCCTTCTAACCTAGTTGCGATAATTTGCAGAAGGGTTTCGGAGTCGGAATCCTATCAGCTGACAAGACTGCGACTCGGACCAAGTTGTGAATCATTGTGGTGACATTACTTCGTCGTGCATGCAATCATGTTCTTAGCAAGCATGTTGTGCAATTTTCAACATTTTTAACTGATTCACTGCTCCATCAAACAAAGCTTTAATGCATAGTGCGAGGAATGAAGGATACCCTACAGAGAACTTGTATAACTTTTTATATTTTTGAAATTTTGCAGTTCAATAACCCTGCTTTTTTTGTACTTCTCGAAGAATTGTCCAGAATATTGCAGCGAGCTTGAATGAATTAATTTTGTTTGACCTACTCATGAATTGAGATTTGATTCCATTCTTAGATGTACTGGATCGGCTCAAATTTTAAAAGCAAAATGTCATCAAAATCTGCAATACAAATGCCTTAATTGGAAATAGGGATTTGCAGTAGTCAAAATGATGCATTTAATTTAAACTTCACAAGAGCCCTTTAAAAGTCAAGAGCCCTAATGTAGGCAGAAGTGGAGTCCTTTCAAAATCTTAGGTCTGAGAGTCCCTGATGTGTAGTTTGCTGACAACTTTAGTTATCGCTTAAGATTTGTTGATTGACAATGCCCAATATTTTCCTTTAAAGTAATTACATGTACAATTAAAATCCCGGTCCAATGGATCGAGGATCTATTTGCAAGTACATGAATGTTATTTGCGTTATTGTGCCAGCAGAATTTTGCTTATGACATGACTGTTGCATTTAGACGAATGTGTATACATGTAGGTATACATATGAAATATATGAGATGGCTGATGGCGGGAGGACCACAATGAATTAGTGAAAATATCCGTTTTCTCTCCCGAATAATTTTAATGCCAGTAAGAATTGTAGTTAAATAATTAAGAATCTGTATGCAGCCAAATTATTTTTCATCGCTTCCTCGAGAAAGAGTCTGGACCCGAAACGTCGGCTGTGCACATTTTTTATTCTTTATTACTCAAATACTATTCTTGCTGGCATCAAAATTGCTCGGGAGAAGAAACGGATATTTTTACTGATTCACATACAAGAAATATCGCGGACAGCTATTTCACTATAAACAGATAATGTTGAAATATGGAGCATTGCCACATTTCACATTCGATATAATTCAAGCGTGGCATATCTTCTTCTATAGCAAGTTTGCATTATAGACTCAATTTTCAAGATTTTGTCGCTTAATGTCGACACAAGTTCGAACATCATGAAGGGTTCAGACGCCTCGAACGAGTCTGTCGCGTGTCAGGGCGTGGCCTTTTGACAACCCGGCCCGATCTCGATGAAAGATGCCGGGTGAAGCTGTCATTAGGGGGCGCCATGCAACGCCCCCACTGGCAACGATTGGAAATCTGAGACGAATCTTCCGACCCGTCCAATGACGGCCTGATGGATAAACTTTCGACATGAGATGAAGAAATAGGAAAATGTCGTCCGATAACGTGTAAAGAACAATTAGAAAATCGATTCCCATTTTCGATCGATTTCATACATATCGAGTACGCATTCGACTGTCATCTTTGCTAAAAAGACCGATGTTTGAAGTAATTCAAAGTTTCCTTTCTTCCACTGTCTGCTACTGATAGTGATTACAAGTTGAGTCTTCGGGAAAAACTATTCGCTTCCTAAACTGCTCAAGTTCAGTCGTCAGACCCCTTAAGCTTCTACACTATCCTCATTCTATCATTGGCTTTCTTTCTTTCCATTGTTCCTTTCCTCTCTCGCATTGCTCTTTCCTTCTCAAGCCTGCCCCTCAATTGAGCAGAGCTCCCAGCGCGTTGTTAACCGCCCGACTTTCTATTTGATCACTAAAGTTAGCGCTTCCGTCAAATGACAAAACACACGCGTGCGTCATATTCGCAGTAGCCCTCTCTCGCGGTTTAAGCGCACACTTATCTCTCCCTCTCTCTCTCAATCACCGGACAGGTACCACACTGACCACTGAGAATTTCCGACACACTCAAGGTATCACATTGCTTCTTCCGCACATTGCCAGTGAACGTCAACCGGGTATCGAATTGACCTACAGAGGCCATGCTCAGTCAGAGCCTCTATAGCTACGCTGGCGTTGGATTTCCTTCTAACTCAGCTCCACAGAACGACTGTCAGAGTACTGGACAAGGTCAAAGTGCTAGCATTGTAACTCAGGCACCAAGTTCAGCGCCTTTATTGCATTCCATGGGCCCTACAGCACATCATAATGTAGTCAATGGGTCCTCCTCGATAGGTTGTGGCAGTTTAGGAGATTGTCAGTTGTCAGGTACTTCAGGACTGAGTAATAGTGTCAACGCGAACAGTTCCAACGCTAATTCATTCGGCTTCACACAGGAGCAGGTTGCATGTGTTTGTGAAGTTTTACAGAGCAGTGGTGACATGGACCGATTATCACGATTTTTGTGGTCACTTCCCGCTTGTGAACAACTACACCGAAATGAATCTGTTCTTACGGCGAAAGCAACTGTCGCTTTTCACGACGCAAACTTTAAAGAACTCTACAGACTTTTAGAGAGCTACACATATTCTCCAAGGAATCATCCGAAACTGCAGGCGCTGTGGCTTCGAGCTCATTACACAGAAGAGGAAAAGATCAAAGGTCGTCCCCTGGGTGCAGTGGCCAAATACCGGGTTCGTCGAAAATATCCGTTACCTCGCACAATTTGGGACGGCGAGGAAACCAGCTATTGTTTCAAGGAAAAGTCCAGGGCTATCTTACGTGAATGGTATGCTCACAATCCTTATCCGTCACCCCGAGAAAAGCGAGACCTGGCAGAAATGACCGGCCTAACAATAACACAAGTGTCCAACTGGTTCAAGAATCGACGACAAAGAGATCGAGCGGCAGAACAGAAGGACAAGTAAGTTGATTTTGCACGATTCTCAGAAGATGATAAAAATCATCATATCAATCAATGCACTCTTACTAGTCCTAAGGAGGAATGAAAATATTCACAGATAAGGTGCAGGTTTATGGAGATTAAGTTATAAAATATATAGTCTAGATGACAACTTCAGGGTGCTTCCAGGTCAAACAGCAGGACTGTTTCAAAATTTGGTTCACTAAAAATGCAATACTCGTACACGTAGGTACATTTTCTGTATATAATAAGACAATTGAACAAATTTATAAATTTTGGCTTTCGAAAATATCTAATTTTTCTGAGATTTTGGAGGTTCTGAGGAATTCGTAGAGCGTCATCTTACACGCGTTAATACATATATCGCAATATCATGTGCCTGTGTGCGAAATATTTCGATTTTAAAGATGATTTTTTAATGCATGTATATTTCTTGACGATCGTTGAATACATTATATGATATAAAAATAATTAAGTATTTTACCATCAGATTTGTAAAATAGACAGTCGAAATATTGTCACGATAAGATCTTATCTATTGACCTGTCTTTCTTTTTGTTTATTTGTATATATATATATATATATATATAATTAGATATATTACATATATATATAAATAATATATATAAGTTCTTGCTATTATTGTTCTATATATACATATAATAGATATATTACTTGTAAATAATGCATTGATACTTTATATCAAATATCTAGTATTATTATTTTGATTACAATTCCAAAATATATATAAAGCATCAAACATTTCATGTTTTCCACAGCTTTGTGCCCCGAAGAATCTGACATTTTTTTCTCACTTTCTTTACATAATGTGACTTGATGGGTGATGTTTTTGAAAATTATGAACAATTCTCTCTTAATTTGTTGTTGTGCAAACATTTTGTTTTTTATTCATTCATTACCCACATAAGACCAGACAAATCAAATTATACGCGTAAATGAAACTTGTTTCGGTCATCAACTATTTTGCTTAAACGCTACGATACCTTATAAGATATGATTTAAAGCTGATTTATCAGTGACTAACCAAAAATAGGAAAATGATAGAAATTCCATATATATTTGTTCTAACTTAATGTGATAAAATTTTCTTGAAATGGATTAACATTAAGAATGAACTACAATTTACATAAAAGTTTTGATCTATAGATCATCCCAAGCGACAAGCATCATTTCTTTGAGACTGTAAAACAAATAAAACATTAAGCACTTTCTGTGTGATACTCGCATTTATAAACAATAGAAATGGAGGAGGCAATGTTATGACAAAAGAAAGTATACTTAAGTTATGACATTTCACTATTTCCTAACAACATTGCATATTCATTTTTGATAAATGCTCAAGGATATGGATGTTACTTTGATGAAATATCTACGATTGGTTATCGAGTCATATTTAGACTTATTCGGTTTCACCTATAATGTCAAGCATTCTTTAAACTTAACATTACTTCTGTGACATTTTAATTGCAATATCAGATCATCATTGCAAATTGTAAGCACTAAAATATGCCAGAATACGCGTTCCTTAGACTACACATTAAATGGACCGCCATGTTTTTTATAAACAATTAATTTCTGATTGATGTATGTAAAATTTGTGCAATTTAGCAAATAAACAATTTTCTATTTCGTTCTATACGTTTAAGTCATGTACTATCTTTCTCTTCATAAATGCCTTACTCTCATCATATAGAAATTTTCTTAGAAATATCCAACGATGATTAACCATTAAGAAAAAAAAATAAACTTTAATAGACTTAAATTTATCAAAGCATCAACTAAACTATGAATCATTATGATCTATTACCAACCATTATGCAGTTTATATCATAATGTCATCGAAAGAGTGACTTTGATCATGATCACCTAATTTAGAAAATTTAGCATGAATTAAATATTATTTTCAAAAAATTGGAATGATTTATTCACCTAAGCCTCAGCATTTTAAAAGTATTTAGTTAACATTTTTTATTTGAATTTACAAATACAGTGGAGAATCAAATTCTAGAAACTTGAAATAAAAAATTCAGTGTGGGTCATATTGTACTCACAAATACTTATAGAATGCAACAGCTACTTGGAAGGCATATTTCATAACTTATTCAGCAATAGTTTGAAAAGTCGGATCAATATCAATATCAATTAATATTATATGTTCGATGGGATTACATGGATTAATATTATTACTGTGGAAGTAGGAAGGAAGGTTCCTGAAATTTCTTGTTGGCCGATTTTATTTATTTTGTAGATGTTACATTATTAAAATGTCAGTCTCCCTCCCAGAAATGAAAAAGTTCCATGACTTATTCACATGACTTCTGACTGCTGTTGACTGGATCAGTGACTAACCGGCCCGGCCACGTCTGCTTCTTCTAACTTCTTTATCGTCATAGTAGATTGAGATTTGGTGCAAATTTGTCTATAGCTCCCATATTTGCTTGATCTCTCTTAAGGCCTGTTAATCTAGCTTTAATCCATTTTCCACATCTACAATGGACGAATTAAGAATTCGCATTAAAGAAAGCTTGTCAAGTTGCCGTTCATGATAGCTCTTTAACTTAATTATAATATCCTTCTGATCAAAATGCTCACTTATTTCCTTTCAAAGAAAGTAGTTAACCTGAACTTGATTTAAAATGCTAAAAATGCTGACCTAAAATGCGATGACCACCTGGTTCAAGAAGTGGCAACATCTTGTGAATCTCGCAGGATGTTCAGTTGACTAATTTGGTTTTCGATATCATGGCTCAAAATTTTCATTGAAGGCTTAAATTTCATTAAATGCTTGTGACGAAATGATTCACCAAAGAACCAAAACTAACCCCCTGAAACCCGCAACAAACTGTTCTCTGTATCAAAAGGAATAGTGCAGGCATGGTGCTTTTCAAAATTCTCCGAATTTTTGTTTCAATAAACTCTGATTCTCCCAAAGAAAAAATGCATAACTTTGCTTCTTTCTCCTCTTGCATATGCCATTCTTGTTCATGAGTAGAATCCATCAATTTTTAAGAAATTTCCTTAATCGAAAGGGCTCAGCAACGGTTGTCTCGACACATTCTGGCTTAATGTAGATCCTCTACTGCAAGGAATATCTAGGATGTTTCAACTGCAATTCCTTCAGTATAGCCCACGTGTAATGAACTTCATCGAATTATACAAGATCGCCTCACAACTCTGACCGTGTTCTCCTTTCTTCACGAACTTGGAATCATTTTTATCGTGAGCGTCATGGTGGTAGCAGTCTAAAAACAAAAATACAATCTGGACAAGAAACTCCGTCCATACAAATCTTGGAGAATGGAGCGCAGTGTTGGTTGCTGCTCAGTGATGATCTGCATAGCACCAAGTATCATCACATTATTGAAGAAATACAAAATATGATGAGACTTCAGTTTCTTGCTTCTTTACCGTAAAGAGCGTGTAATTATCCCCAAATAGTATGTGTCAGCGTGACACAACGTATTTTTGGTTGAATTCGCAAATGTATTTTTATGAAAAGATAAATTGTGATTTATTCTAAAACAACGAAGCGGTAACTGTTCAAAAAATTCTACGTCAACTGATGCAGTAAATGAATTCATTTCAGGTTGACATTTGTCGTGTCCCCCTTTCTGCACCATTGTGAAAAAAAGACTTCACCTCTCCTTGCACTATCTTTTGCCAGCATAACTATGCACCCAAAAATGTGCCCACGAAACTGAACTTACGTCCAATCTAGCTCCCTACAAACAACAGGGGGTGAAATATCTTTCGATCACAATGTGAGCGATGTATTTCAATCATATTCCATATTTCACATGAACATACTGTAGCCTGCATCTACTCTTCGGAATTCATCATCAACAATTTTCTAAATGATTTCACATGTTTCTTTAATTTGTGATTTATTTTTTGTTTGATTACATACATGTAGAAGTTCTGGTTAGATTTCTTTTGTAGATAAAGACAATCAAAACGACCAATTTGCTGAAACAGACATTGATTGGAAGTTACTTTCTGCAAATTGTTTAGAGCCTTTTCATCAATTCTTAATTTGCTCAATGAGAGATGACCGCAGATAATAACTAAAGAAAGAAGGTCTCTAAAAAGGGATAATCGTTTGCTTTTGCCAGTCGTAAATCGACAGAAACTTGAGACGTGATTCTTGACGCAGAAATTTGAGACGATTCGTGAGATGGTTGTCATAATTTTCGCAATTGCCTTTGAAGGATTTTATCAGAGTTATTCATCTCTACAAATTGCGCAGATATTTCATACGTAACTTATAGCAATGTAACATTGATACCTCAACGAGCAATTCATAAAGTACTTGTGACATTGAAATTATTTTGCAAAGATAATTGTAATTAATGCCAAGCATTCGAAAAAATTAGTTTCACTTTTCATCTTGTAATATTTGTGTTGTCAACGACGGTTAGTCAGAAATCGATTACTTCATGCTTATTTGAGCTTATTCATTCATTTCATGATGATTCAATAAACTACATAATTTCGGCAACCCAAATGGGGCTTATAAAAGTGGAAATTTATGACTAAATGATTTGAAATATACTTGCATGATTTTGTAGCACACTAAAATGAAGCAGCCATAATCATTGAAGGAAACGGCTTGAATTTTGTAACCGGCTAGCTGGTTAATCACCGATGTTTAAAGAATTGATGCATAAAACCTGTATTACAATTGCACACTTTTGAACCACTTATGATTAAGAAGCAAAATAACCGTAACTTCAATTCAAGATAAATATACAGATGTACGTGTATGTGCATGATACATAGTGCAGTCCCAATCATGGTCCCCCATAAGCAACAGACAGCAACGATTATTTGAGCTTCTTGGCCATACGGTACAGTAGAATTCGATTAATAAATCCGCAGCTAGATGTTGATACACATGAAATGTTGGAATAAAATGAAGGCAGGCAAAATAACTGTTGCATCTAGTGGCATTAAAAAGAGCGTGAATGTTGTAAAAAAAGTTTTGTCTCCCAATTTACTGCTTCAATAGTTTCTTTGCCTGCAAATAATGCAGGCCTAGCAAAGTTTCAGATGAAAAATGTATTTTGAATACATTCATTTCTTTTTTTAAAAAACAGTTTATCACAATGTTATTGCAATTTCATTAACTGTCAGCCGGCTGTATTGTACGCTACAAATGAAGATGAAGAAACATATTTGAAATGTTATGCGCGGTGCTTTTGCTAAAGCATTGCAGTCCCTCTTAATGTGATATATTTTGTAAATCAGATTTTCATTGATCGGACATGCTAGTATGGTGCACATATAAACTGATTGAATTCCATCACAGACTAGCTAAAATCATAAAGTCATGATGTGAATTTTGCATCAATAATTAAATCAAAAAATTTCATCTTGCAGTTGTGGTGATTGTCCCACGTACGTAGTCCTACACAACGTAAAGTAACCATATTGCTCAATGAAGGCTTGTAAAAATTGAAGACCTCGAAGTCCTTCTGCAAACATGCATGAAAAGACATTCATTTAGTACATTCAATTTGATATTTCATGTACTTCTTTGCAGTTATGAATGAAATGAGATAAACGTCAGATCAAAATGCCATATGAAATCCTAAATATTTTGTAAAAAAATTACAAAGTAGAATGGTAGAGCAAAAAATAGCACATACACTTTTCGATGAAATATATTTTTGAGACTCAAAGTAGTGACTGCCATGCAATACTTGTGGGTATTACCATGTCTCTTTAAATCGGCCGCGCTAGTACGCATGCATGTGCTCCCTCTCTTGGACAACAATGGCAGTATTCATTTGATTTGGTTGGCGTTGAATATCTTAGGTGATGTTAACTTTTTAGCTGTGCAGTATTTGTGAGATAATGTGCTATTTTTAAGTAATTGATATGAACATTAAAATCTGACAAAGCTTCATGATTTCATAAATGCATTTTATTGAATGATGATTTGACAAAAAAATATAAATCTCGAAATTTCAATGAGTTTATATTTTAATTAAGTTTGCAAACATGCAATTGCTAGCAAATATTCTCCATTTTCTTTGCCGCATATTTGTTTTTCATCATTAATAGTTTTATTTAGACCGTCATATACTTCAATATCTTTACATTCCTTTTTCGTGCTTCCTATCTCTTCTTGACTATGATGCAATGTTTTTGGGCATTTCTTAGTTTTGAACCTTTGATACTTGGCTTCATAATTGACATATAAATTCAAAAGTCATAAATTTACTCTCCTTTAATTAAGTTTTCGAAGTCAAAATCTTCTATAGCGTTTTCTTCTAATTAAAAAATCACAAAATTAGTTTTCATGTCCTCATTGGTGCTACAAATTTTGAAAGCTATACAACAATCGTTTTAATATTTTCAATTTCTTTGAAGGAAATAATTTGTAGTGAGTATATAGCAAATACTATGTCTTTGGTGAATGGTATCAATTTTGAAAACCACACTGATGGAAATCTTTGTACTCGTATACAATTAAATAGAATTTGCATTCTTTCATAATTGAAATAATCTTACTTATTGCAAGCCAGAAGACGCAAGCATCTTGTACGATTTATTAATTGCCATACGAGTTTCAAACACCTTGGTATCCATCACCAGTGACGATAATACAGCAAACGGACTATATTAATAAACTGTACGGACTATACGGACAGGATTATATACAATTTTGACATGAAATCAATGATATTTAAAAAATGACCCGGACAGACTCAAGGCAAGAGTGAAAATTAAAATATACGGGACTATCAGTTGGTCTCACCGAGTGGTAAGACCGTCTTCAAGTCGTCTTCATTCTCAGTGAAATACAGTTTTGCTGCCCAGGAAATCATTATGAGGGCTGATGTAATTTCTAGTGAGAACTTTTTTCTAACTAGTTTTGAACTCACACAGCTATCGATATCAGCCCTCAACATTCACTGCCTATCAATAACGATGCTATAAAGGTCCATTCACACCGGACGCGGCGCGCTTATAGGTTTATTAAGGTTCTGAAGGAAAATTCTGACGCATGAGGATGCGCCGCGTCCGGCGTGAATGCACCTCAAGACAATTACTTGAGATAGCCTGCACTCAAGTACCTTCATGAGTGAGCTCATGCCTCGCTCCCTTGATGACTGAATTTGGCATGAAAATGGTAGAAAAGAATATTACGGCCCCAAAATTGTACATTAGACATGTGGACGATTCATTCGCAATATTTGAAAATGAAAACGAAAAAAGATTTTTTCTGCAGAGTTTAGACTCACAACACCCGTCCATTCAATTTACAATGGAATATCCATCTCAGGGATAAAATTCATGTCCTGGATATGACGATTTACATTGAAAATAATGCATTAAAGTAAAAGCGCAATGATTGATAAAACTAATTTCCTTCAATATACTCACCAAGAATCTGAATAAAGCCTCATCGCCTACAAAACTAATGCCATATGCGCCATGAGAAATGAAATCCAAGGTGAAAAATGTTTTCGTCTAATGGCTACAAATCATCACTTTTAGATAAAGTATTTTCAACAGCTAACCCTAAACTAAAGAAGCAACGAAGCAGAAGAAAAGTTAATTATCTTTTGCAAAATGACGTATACGTCTTGCTCCGTCGCTTTTTAAGTGTGTTCGTAATCGATTTCATGTCAAAATTGTATATAATCGTGTCCGTTAGTTATATTATGGCCACTGATGGTGGATACCACGGCATTTCAAACCGGTATGACAACAAATCGTACAATAAGAAATTATCTTACTTTCTCATTGAAATCCTACACAGTATCATGACAAGATCTAAGGATATAAATGTGACATTTCATCTTAATCGTATAGGCAATAATTCACAGATCTGATTGATTCTAATGAATTTAAAATGTTTTAATTATTTCATCGGTGATTTTCATTAACATTTTTGTTCAGTCAGTCGCAGAATTGGTGTCGACTGTTAAAAGACACAGTTCATCCTCAAGATAGGATTTGGATTTCATTGATCGGATGTTGTACCATTTAACGTTTTCCTATCATGCTCACACATTTTGATATGCTACAAACAATCGCTTCCTATTTTTGCTATATCGAGATTTAAGATTTATTCTTGCTGTCTGTAAACAAGAGGAGGCAATCGCAAACACATTTCTATGAACACGGATAGAGCCAGTAGACTCTTGAATCAAGCGGTTTCGAATTTCTAGTTTCCTTCTAACTTTGAGAATAATTCCTCGTTTGGTCACTCAATTCTTGCTATAATTTGAAATTTCACTTCATGATTGTTTAAAAGATTCTATTTGAAGTAAAATCTGTCAACACGTTGGGTACATCATGGGATGCCAAACAAAATGTACACACCGGTGCTTTTATCGTTCTTGTTTAAATTCCGGTGTTGCTAACAGTTTGATCAGATATGCTAACAAACGTATGCATCTCTGAAAACAAGTGATATATATCCTCAAGCTTGATTCAAGTTACTCATGTTACTAGTTTATTGAAATCAATAGCGTAGTATTTAGATTCATGTTGCAATATTGACAAATCAATTTGAAATGTGTAACATAATATAGATTGTTAAATATGTTTTAAATTCAATGCGTAGTGTCAACTGGGCCAGAACACACAGCTAAAAAGGCTACAGCTGATGGACTCGAACTCATCCAGTTCAGAGCTAATGCGGCTGATTTATATCAAAACTTTGATCAAGCGTCAACGCTGCAGATTCACAGACATCATCATTTTCTCTGAAAAATGAAATGTTCCTATTTCTTTTCATGTTACTATGATTGGATGCACAGCTTGAATTCTTGAACTTCTTCGCAGGTTCTTCGTCTAATTCCCTTCGTGCTCAAAATGTCCGTATCAGGGCGCGATGTAGCTCAATACATCACATTAAAACAATTTGTATAACTTAATACTCCATGAAACTAAGAGGGAAGCAACAAATAATCTTGGTATGAAGATTTAGAATATCCAAACGATTACAAGCGATTGTAGAAGTCTGAACTAGGGTCAAACATGCATGTCGAGTTGCAAATTATCTTTCAAAGTTCAGTACCAAAAGTTTTAGCGCAATACTTAAAATTGTATTTTTAAATTAGTTTTGAAACCATGTTTTCAGCACACGGTTTCTAAACTGTTCTAACATGCCACGCTCTTGAACATGAGTTTTATACTTTATTGTCAACGCGTTTGGAAAACTTTGTTTTAGAGTATATTTTTCAAAACATAAGTTCCCAGTAATTGATGAGCATGATTTATGCATTACTCAGATTGCATTATTCAGATCAAGAAAGTTGCAAAACTCTTGCCTACTAAGAAGTTTAAACTGCTAATTGCGGTTTTCTTCAATCATTTTTTAATGTCTTGAATGACAAATACCCGGTATATCTAAGGATTTCGATTAAATCAAAGCATTTTTAAGCAAATTCTTGATTTCAATTCAATTATTTTACAGACGAATTTTACAGTAAATTATGTCAAAATAAAAGTACATGACATAGAAAAACAATGTCGTCACGACAGATGAAAATTCCGATGAGCTTCATAGGTTGCCCTGCGCCGGTTTATTCTGACTATTGCTTCGTTCAATATGAATCTTACATGTGTATAGAAAGTTCCTGATTTTGATTAGTTTTTTTCTTAATCTACTTATCACTATGCCTCCAAACAGACTGCTTCAATAGAGCGTTGCTCTTGCTAGGGACGCTCTGAAAATTTTCCTCGCATAGACAATCAAATTTTGTAGTGTACAATGTTAGAAGTATGAATGTATGTAATAAGTTGCAATTGAACTACCTACAGACTCAGTCTAATATCACTTTCATAAAAAGACACTTCGTTCATGATTTCGCATTGTGACATACTTCATCGCTAAAGTAATGCATACAACTGATGTTTAGAGTGGAAACGTACTATTCGAATAGTTCTCTCTCTATACAATTATAGGCATATCTTAATTTGTTGACAGACGAGGTCATCTTGGTAAACTGACTGTCGCCTTTTCTTCATTGTAATCTTCAGTACACAATCAGGAGTTGACTTTCGCTTTTTGGAGTTTCAATGGTAAACACATTTATTCACTTAAATTGAGTAAAGCTGTTAGCAGTTTTAGCAGAAGCGATTACAAAATAATGTCTTCACTCAATAGCTGGCAACTAGACACCGCGTTCTTGATCTCCCCCGCATTATTCATTCATCAACTCTCGGAAGATTTTATTTTTCTGTTGTGTCTTAGCGAGCATACTTGTTCGTCTGTCTCGTAGTTCCGTTCTAATATTTACCTGCTTGCTCGACAGCAAGCTTGGGCCAGCCAGTATACATAGACCAGTGTGGGTTAAAGGCCCTGTGAAGTCGGGATGTTTACTCGGTAGGCAAACGAGTAGCATTCAACTGTCAGCAAGTCATCTATCAATCGACAACTGGCGCCATCTTTGGGAGTACAACGGTATACTTTGAATCTCTGCACTTTGAAAACTTTCAACTGCTTGATAGATACTAAATGTCTATTTGTGGTCCTCCTCTTGCGTCAACTTTCTTTGAACGGTCCTAAAATATGAACGTCCGCTTGCTCTGGTCAGTCATTCTTTTGTCTTGAACTCTCCTGTCTACAAGTCTATGAATTCGATAAATATTAGTTCTAAATTCAATAGCCACGCGCAATAATGCCCCACATAGTCAATACAGATCAAACGTCAAAAGTTTGAATGTTACAAACGCATTAATTCTTCAAATTCTTCAGCAAACACGCAGAAGCGTGCAGAACGGATAAACATATACATTTATGAATTATTATGGCTGGAACGGCACTCCGCCTCTAACTTCATCCAACAGCATATTTGTTGCTCTCTTTATAAGCCTATTTAGGTGTAAGTAAGCTTTGAATATCTTTGAACGTAAAGGCACTTCCAGATTGTATTTTGATAAAACTGTTCGTTGCTTAGATACAAAAATACACGAAAATGATACCATGCACAATGAAATCCAATGTCAAATAATATTCTTGTCATCGGTAATCTAACGGACATAATATTATTATAATATTTCCGTGATCTATCAATACCTTACATTTGCCTCAGAAAATTGATGGACCAGTTTTTGTGTAGTTTTACGCGGTAGAATTACGTAATTACCCTGTATTGGGTATATATTTGGTTTCAGCGTATAAAAGAGCACTCCAAGAAAATATCTGGATTGCAGCTGTATGCTGACATGAATGTAAACTGTACAGACATCGTGTGTTTGCGTTTCATTATTATATTTTGGCTATTTGATGTTGTACAATCATTCTTTAAACATGAATGGTATTCATAAACCGTTACTTTCCTGTTGTTACCACTTGGAAATACCATAGTCGTTGAATATTGATGATGGACAAATATCAGTTTCTACATTTGAAAAGGTGTATTAAATCATATTCGTTATCAATTAATTCAACCGCATTTTAAGCATTCTTTTATTTCCGTTTCCTATATTTCAGAAAATTTATTTGAAGCTAAGGGAGTTTTCTGCATCTGTAAATAGTTCAACATTATTTTTTCATTTTTATCGTTTTCTTTGACCATGCGTTTTAAAAAAGCTGAGTGCGTAAGTAGGCCTATAATAGAAGGATTAAACTGTAGGAACTAAACATCTAAACTTTTTGAACAATTCAAGCACAACATTTTTTGGCAACCTCAGACAGTGCTGTGTTGCGTTTAATATTGATCTCCAAGTACTCTCTTGTGCGGAACGCATCAGCTAGCTGAGGCACCTAGAATGCTGAAAAAACAGATGGACTACACAACAGATCACTCCTTTTGTCTACCTTGGTGATGAAAGTTTGCAAAGTGCCAGTGCCTGGTCATAAAAGTAGAACGGTGTCCTCTGATACCTAGAATTTTAAATGTTGTCGACTATAAAAATAACATTTTTGCTATCGTGCAGCATAGTTACGCATTGTTCAACGGGTTTCGATGTAGAGACTAAATGCAATAGAACAAATTTGGATAAGTGGAAAAGAAATTATTTGAAGTTCAACTACTATTATTTACTTGCCGCTAAGAAGTTGCAGCAATGGTTTCAAAATAGAACGAAGTTATCAGTCTATTAATTATTATCTCACTAATGAAAACTGACATCATCAATAGAGTAAGCACATGTAAATCAGGTTTACTCCTGTTTTTGTCACAATTGGCTGGCACGTACAAGATTTTTTCAAAAAAGTGAAAAATTAAACCAACATATAAAGTAGCTATAATTTTAATATGTATATGTAGCAGTACACCAATTATTCTTGTCTTGAATAACTGATAATATCACTCGAAAGTCGCGACATTAAGCAAGTCATTCCAATGTTTATAAGGATGTTTGGCAGGGACTATCAAAAATTATTTGCATTAATAATTAATTAATAATTGATTGATGCCATCAAAAAATTGCATGAATTGACTGCTGTCACCGAATAATTGCAATTGATTGATTGAATGCATAACTTGCAATACCATCACCACTCATCGCAAGGAGAGCTTCGCACCGACAGGGAATTTCTTTGAAATATTGCTAATCATATCTTTTTGCTAGGAGATAGCTTCAAGGATTCCTGAGCTCTACCTGGCCTATTTGGTGCATTACCTATTTAGTGTCTTTTTTGGGTTTTTTTGGTCTTTTTCTAGTGTAATTTTGGGTTTTGGGTTTTTGGGTTTGACGGAGACGGTTGTTGAGGTGGTGAAAAGGAGTAGCTTAAGATGGATGGGTCACATCCTGAGAAGAGATGATACACATCCACTTAAGAAAGCATGGACCTTTGAGAAGGAGGGAAGACGAGAAAGAGGAAGACCAACCACGTGGAAGAGCATGGCGCTGAGGGAGTGCAAAAGAGCTGGTCTGAAAGCAGAAGATGCAAGTGATCGAGCGAGATGGAGGAATGGCGTGTCAGCGTGGTGCGAACGTCAGTAACCCCTCGCAAGAGGGAAAAATGCTGACGAAAATAAATGATGATGATGATGATGATGATGTCTAGACATCATGCAAATCACAATATTTTTTGAGTACCTTAAAACTTTACTTTATGTTCTATTATCTAGGCACGTGTGAATTTCCATTCACTTGTTTCTGTAAATGATTGTCATGATAGTGATGGTGCATGAACTTGCGTTTGTAATTAAATTGATCAATATTCACGAACAATTAAGAATGAAGCTACACGTGATCTCAGACGTAGATGAATGCTTGGCAAAGTGATCATATGATAGTGTGATCGAGCATCAAGAGTATCATTGGGGATTTGAAAGTGGGTATGTGTAAGGGCATTCGCATTAAAAGTATCAAAATGTTCCAGTCGAAGTCGGACTATGTCATCGCTATCTGGAGGGGTTGGGGGAGGAACAGTGACGCTAGAGCTTCAATCAAGCATAAAGCTACATATACTAATGATATGTCTAATTACTTCCCAGCTCCCTGCAAATTGATGAAACTACTCGTATAATGCGAACATGAAAGATGCAGTTGCGTGCCTGCACTACTGTAAGTATATAGCCTACTGCATTGAAGTGAAAATATCAAAGTCAAAATTCAGCATCGATGATTAATCTATTCAAGTGGGCATGATAACTGTTTGTAATTAATTGATTGATCCTACTGCAAATAAAGTAAATTGATTGCTTAACCTAATTTAATTGCAATAAAATTTACATCAATTACTGAAATTTAGTAAAACTGAATCAATAAGAAATCAATTGTTCAAATGGAGTATAATTTATTAACATGCATGTATTCAAAACCTAGGCAGTTAATCGTTTCGATGACTGTGTTCAACATGTTAATGCTGAGCGCAACAAATCAATAGAATTTAATCACTTATTTTGCACATCTCGGAAACACTCAATGAAAATCAACTGCTCCATCTTACCTATTAATAATCTAATTCTTGTCCTTACGGAAGGAGTTTGCATTATGAGCATTCTTCATTTAGATCTTAACTTCACCATTCTAAACAGCAACCATCGCGGTGCATTCTACCAAAGTAACGACAAACATACGAGCAATAGGCGGTGTTCGCCACGTCTTCTAATGGTCTGACTGAAAATGATAGATCACCTGCTCAGCGGTGATGCATTTGGAAAACAAACGCGACAAGCTTTGGTAAACACAGCCACCATGACAGATTCTCACTCAGGCCAGGTGCCGAAACCTTTGCCTTACTTCTGAACTTCAATGCCTCCTCAGAGGTTTCCTGTCCAGAGAATTTTACCGCCGTCTGAAAAAGAGTTTTCTGTTTACAAATTGCTTTCATCAATAACTTTTGCCTCTCAAATTTTCATTTTGATGAATACAATTGCTTCCGTTTTTGCAAGTACTGTTACACTGCACAAATTGAGAGAAAAGACGCCATTTTGTAAGAAAACATTTATTTGCATCCTTACTGTCAAACTTTGACGTCCAATTGTTTTATGAGTATCAATGGAGAACCAGAGATGAAGTGAAAGTTTATGTAAAGATCGTTTCTGCACCTGCAAATTCTGTGACTTGTCGGAAATTTATTGAGGTTCAAAGATAAATTCAAGCATGGACTGACTAAAGTTACATTCTTCAACGCCGAATTTCAACTACACAGAAGTAAATGAAAATGATATAGACATCGACATGAAGTGCGACTCACATCAAAAAATGCGTTACTGTTTGTCTGCGTTATTGTTTGTTCCTCCATGGTCATTCGAACTAAGAATATATTTTGATCTATGTATTCATATTCAAAATAAAAACATATTTTCAGCCCAAAGAATTTGACGAATTAATAGTTTTATCGTTGCGGTGACCTGCACATATGAGCTGTTCTATTTTGCTACTGCAGAAATTTGATCATGACATTAATAAATCAAATGTTCCTCTGTCTGAACACAGAGTTTCAGATATGAAGTTAAAAGGATATTTGATTCGAAAGTTAGAAGTGATGCTGTACAGTATGCATGTATTGATGAGAGCCAACCTTTTACTTATGTAAGGTATTTCACCATCACTTCTGGTGATCTAGGTATACGCAGGGTCGCAATTTTCCGGCTTATAAGTTTCTTCAGAAAATTTGTTGGGTCTCGTAATTCATTCAAATACGGAATAAAACAGTGAGAGTTGGGTATAGCGGAATGGGTGCATTTCAATTTTTCAGTGAAAATGCTCTTATGTGTATATTTGCATTATCTAACCAGTAGAATTCTTTGTTTTGAAACACTAAAATGATCTTTTGAATTAATGCAACATAACTAAGGAATGTACACATATTGTTACACAATTACTCAACATCGTGATCAGGTTTTGGCTTAAAGGAAATGTGACTGTGTGTACGAGTATTCACCTGAAGTCAGTATCATTGCTCAAATTAGATGCTGCGACTAGTCGCCTACTGCTGATTCCACAGTCGATGCTTTAACGAATTTTGATATCCGTTTGTATAATTGCTTATCTGTATACACAGATGGTTGCAATGTAATGAGAGGTGTCCAAAAGTTGATGAAAGACTGAAATCCACAGCTTATTGTCAATGGTGGCAATGAAATATTGCACACAACGATTCCAAACATTTCAGCAGTACATTTGCTGGCTCACTCATTGAACACCATCTAGACCAAATTTACATCGAGTTCAGTGAAGTAACTTGAAGTCGAATCTCAGAGATATCGCAGCTGTAATGGGAATAAACCTTCAATCGTTTCCTCGTCGTTCGGATCATCGATGGCTAAGTCAGCTTCCTGGATTGACGTTATTAACTTATTGCACGAGAACTGGAAGCTGTGCCGACTGTTTTTCAGAGCATTTATTTTTGAATCAGATGATTACCACTTTGATATTGGCAAAGAGATCGGTGACGCTGTTACTTCGGACGGAAGACAGAGCACATCAAGAGAGATTATTAAAGAACTCTTTCTTCATTGGGATGAATTTTTCACTTTTGATTCATTCGAAATATTGTGTTAGGTTCAAGGTATTTCAAGATTTTGCCAAATTCTGTCAGGCTGACACATCATTCGTTCATAAGATGATATCTGAAATAAAAAAACTTGTGCGACGTTTGTCAACGTCTACTGTGAAGCCTCAATATTTAGACTTTATTGACGAGATATCGTTTTCAACGTCAAAACTCCTGTCACCTGAGGATATTTTAGAAGGCGTTGCTATGGCAAAATCAAGTAATGATAGAATCGTGCCTGTTCTAGCAGAAAAAGTGCGAAAGGAATTGATCGACACGGCCATGCATCTGATGGAAAATTTAACCAATTCAAAGGAGGCACTTCGTTGTTCTGAAGCTCTAGATCCTGATAAGCACCAGATGTCAGATGAAAAATGTCACCCAAGAAATTTCTGAGTTTTACAGTGATAGTGAGCTTCTCAAGTTCTATGATGTCGACGATGCACCGATGCTTTTGACATATGTTGGCATTCTATGGGAAATTTGAAAAATACTGATGGCTCCTCTCGCTATAACTAAGTAACTTCCTTCAATGGTAAAAGTAGCGATAACATTTTTCTGTGGACCTTGAGTGGATAGCTCGTTCAGTTTAATGAAAATTACCTCAGCTGAGTTCCGGCCAAGGCTCTGAGTCGAATTGATGAAAGTAAGTCTTCGTTCCCAATACCTGCGTAAACTGTTTGGTAACTGTGTGTCACAGTTAGTATAATCAAATCCGTACTTTGATCCCGTCTCCTTCGTCTCATCGTTGGCATGAAGAAGTCATGGGAAATGATGAAAGGCCATTAGATGTCGAAACGTTTGATAAAAAAAATGCTGAAAAGCAGGGTTGAGAGAGAGGTGATTCAGGGAGCAAAGACAGAAAGTAATGGAAGAAAGAAGAAAATTGGAAGCATTGTGCTTAAGCAAAAGAAAAAAGAGAATTGCTTCGCAGTCTTCCTCCATTCCCAAAGTGAAGATTCCAAAGTGGTTCAAGTCAAAGTGATAGAAACTGCAGATGAAGATTGTGAAGATTCTCCATACTATACCAAGAAGAGAAATCAACTGGATATTACCCCCGTAGATCAATGTTTAGACCATAGAGAAGACATCTCTTACCCTCACAAGAGATGTGACAACAATGGCAAGCAACAAATAGGACATATATCTACTAATTTAATTGAACTAAATTGAAAACACTTGCATTGTGGATCTTTTTGGCAAACTTTGCTATATATGACATGGTCCAATTCGTACCTGTTCAACATCCTCTAACCGACATTCATGATCATTTCATTAGGTTCGAAATTTAAATTTCCCAGTTTTTTCTGTGGCTAATTGCGATTCCTGGGTATGCGGTCTGCTGTTTGCCACTCTTCAGAGATCTGATTTTCCTACTTTTGTGTTGCTGTCCATGGAAATTTTTTCTCGATTTTTTGGTGCGTGCCAGACAACCATCAAGTGATTGCCATGTACTTGCAAAACGACATAAAATTTATTTTTCATTAGGAACTTTTCGTCGTTATATGATAGTTCGTCGGGACGGAAAATCAGCACATCAAAATATGAATTGTATTTGGTATACATTTCTATTATAGTTCAAGCGTTTTGGGCGTGAACCATTTGCAAATTTTCAGGAACTTCAACAATCACTTTACAATCATTTTTAAACACTCAGCCTCAATTTTAGTTATGAATCTGTTCGTTTCAGCACGTTTTGCTAATTTTGGCGTAATTATGTCGTTGATTACTTTTCTTCCTATAAAGTCAGTCTGCCAAAGCTTATCAACAACCTCTGTTCCTGGCTTTCAATCTCATGTTTGAACACTCACACAGTTATTCTTTGTTAGTCATTTAAGTTTGAGTGAATATCATCAGGATATGCGTTTATCAAACCTGAAGTGTTTCAACAATTGCTTGACCAATTCTGCCCATCAAAAGTAAATATCCCAACACGGAAATTGCCACCAGACAATACTATATGACTTGAAATGTGCTAGGAACAATATGGTTTCCCAGATAGATAATGATAGGAAAGTTAATGGAGGAAAGCATATTTTTAAGTAGTAAATAAATTGCTGTTTACTTTAAAACCCCTAGTTAAGTTGCTAAGAGCGCAACTTATTTAATTGATGAGGAATTCAAGAGAAATTTTAACAAATAGTCTAAAATCGCAGCTGAAATGACTTAATGACGATTGTTTGCGAACTTAATATGCAAGAGCACGTATCAAAGCCTGTACCACTATGTACATAAAAATGTCATCCAGAGAAAACAAACTTGAAGACTATCAAATCGATTCGCCGAGATGTAATGTTTAAGTTGTATACTTGCAAGTCGCAATGATTTAATGGTCCACCATTTAATTAGTGTCATAGCACCTTTTATGCGCTCGCATCCAAGTCTAACTAGTACGTATGTGCGAGTATTTGAAGTTGTCAGCATGAATAGATTCCATGATGCACACTCTGGTATGTCGCTATTTGTCAGTAACTTACATGTACAGCTGATAAACTGGTATTTTAACGCAAAACTATCAGACGCAACAACTTGATCCTGTGGGGGAAAATCAAATGCTGAGGTTATCTGATTTTTCAAAGACAAGGAGTGTCGTATTTAAAAGAAAATTGATAATTCGTGTCCACTTTGAGAACTAAATCCGATTGTATTTCCATAGAGGTTCAAGTTTGCTCCAGCTTCTCGGTTGGTTTGTCTTCTGGTCACACCGAACATACAGTATGTAACAACTGGGACTTTGGGTTCCAGTAATAACAATTTCTAGTCTATTTTTATCTCATATAGTTGACCAGTCGCCGGGAGATCATTTTATCATCAATAGCAAGTTAGAAAAAAGCTCCCAAAGTTTTGGTCGATAGTTTCTTAAAACTTGAAAGTTAAAAATCAGACGGGCCTTCGGCGTCCAGCGCCTTCAAACGGCCGATGGCTACCATCGACCGTATGATTTTTAACTTTTAATTTTTAGGAAACTATCGACCAAAACTTTGGGGAGTTTTTTTCTAACTTGGTATTGATGCATTTCTTATCTAATATCATTGAGAGATCCTGACGAAAGCACAGACAGACTGGCAATGTATTCGTTCAAGGTGGACATTGTAAATCTGTATTCTGAGTTTCAAACAGTGCCACCCAAAAAATATCAAATGTCAATTCTCGTTTTTTTTAGTTTTGATTTTTTTGGGTGGCACCGTCAGAAATTCAGATTACAGAGACTAGCAATATGATGTCATTGGAATTTCTATAATGCTCTGGAAAATTCTACGGATTTTCAAATTGAAAGTTTCAACGGACTATAACCATTCAAAGTAGAAATGTTCATCCACGCTTCATAGAATAAAGATGTTCCATGAAGAGTTAATGTCGTTAGCAAGTCTCAAACCTCAATGTATTAACATCGTTCAGTCATAAAAGTGAGTGTCTTAACACAGCATTTTCCAAACTATTAGCAGCTGGATGTAATTTTTTGTGCAAGTCCTCAATTACAACGGATCCCGTCTTCAGTCGCAGTTGCGTTACTGCTCTATTGTGTCCAGTTTGATTGGTATCTTTTTAATTTGATACTGTCAATGATTGTTTGTATTGATAGCATTTTATGGAAATGCCAATGTTATGGAAATTCAGCGATCTTTCGAAATGATGAAATCGTAAAAAAAAATATAATTCTAATCAGCATTTCTTCAACATTCCTAAGTTATTTTGTTCACCAGAAATGACTTTTGAAAATTACATGTAAATAACATTATTTATGATGGGAATGATGTTTGAGATTCTTGGAAAGATATAATACTGATTTCAAGAAATTTTGACTCGTTAAGATGTTAAACAATTTCTATTCTGACTTGAGAATTCACATGCTTGCACTGTGAAGCACAAACTGTGGACGAATCTGCAGTGTTTGTGCCCTCAACATTGCAAACTATTATGAAAGTTTGTTGACTGACATCGTAATGTGGGAGGGCGCGGACCCAACTGAAGGCAATAGTAGGACGATAGGGCAGAGAATTGTGCAGCAGTTACCTAAAATTATTGTCAACAAATGAGGATGTAACTTGAGCGGGTGATAGAAATGTTCGCTCCCTTTCCTTCGCTTTGCAGATGGCAATTTACAAAAAGCCGTGACAGAAAGTGTCTTATATTGAACAAGAGCTCGAATTTCACATTGAGGGAAGCGAGGTTGTGAGCCAGGCTATGCTTGTGAGTTAGCAAGAGGGGAATAGAGAAGGTGGAGTAGACGCAAGGCTAGAAAATAGACAACTTGTACGATAGTCTTGAAAGTTGTGTTGAGACGATCTCGTACGCGCTGCTTGCTTATACGCGTAATCTTGGTCTGTCTACAATACTTCGATTATATTTTTCATTTCGAACTGGCGTGGCGTGAGTTTGCGCTCCAATCCCAGTTTTTGAGCGCATGCACTGTGTTTCTTTCTTTCCAGCCTTCATCTGTGTGTTTTCATATTTTGTTTGCTTTTGTGCTCGCAGTTTAGATAGAGACGGGGTAGAGGAGAAGCAATAACTCCGATTTTCCTGTTGTGTGAAGCTGACTGGACTGTCGAACAAATTTATTTTGAACTTCATTTGAGTGCTAACATTCACACCATTTCAACGAGAATGCGTCAACATTGAAAAGTTAAATCCTTTTCATCAAACCTTTGTGGAAATGATGCGAAAATGAAGTCTGCGGATAAAGAATCGCGGTTTATCACTTTTGAAGTGTTTGAATACATGTAATTAGCATGGAACAAAATTGACAGAATGAGACCAGTATTGACAATTGCAAGCTTTCATCTTAATATCCCAAACATTATTGACAGAAAAATCGTGCTTAGGATTTATTCAGTTGTCAAAATGATTTTTTAGCTTTAAATTGTTTTTGTTAAGTCTCACATAAATAGTGAAATTCATTATCAAGATCATGTTGATGCATCGTTCATGTACGATGGTAACCTGTAACAGGGTTTCCGCGCGATAGGGAAACAAGGAAAACTTGGAAAATAATGCACGACATTTCTAAAATGTCAGTGGTTGCTAAGTATTTTTATATTAAGCTCACTTTATCTCTTACAGCAGTTTGGGAATTTCTTTTTTTGAGAGTTTATATTTTGTAATCTATGGCATTGCAATTTTTATTTCCATATATTTCCATTTTGTTTCTGTAAAATATTAACATTCCTTGCATGTATCGATGATCATGCATGCATTCAGTAGTAAAATTGCCGAGCTGAATTGCTGCTGTAAATTATAATTACGTTAATTTTTGACCAGAAGTAAATGATTGTTTGGGCAGGGAAAGCCGTTTTCCAAAATGCGTGTGAACCCTATGTAAATCACAAACTTAGCGAAAAATAAATCCGCTCCCGACCAAAAATTTCTATTGATTGCGGATCCATCAACTTCCGGAGTCATAAATTCGTGGCGTAGGTTAAAAAGAACCTTAAACAGATATATATATATATATATATAAATAAAAAAATAATACTTTTTCACGATACATACGATCTTCATAGTGCAGTAAACATGAAACAAAGAAGCAATGTGAGAAGGTGTAGGAGGGTTTTTTCAAATTACAAAATTGGCAAGAAGATTGTGGCAATGATATTTCACTAATCAGCGAATAGTTGACTTTTAATTTCACACTTTTTGTTGATCAAATTATTAGTTTTTTGTGTTAGAATGTGATATTTCTCCATCAGACAACGATTGCATTTTCTTGTACCATATTTATACGGTGATGTTTCACAAATTATTTCCCATTTAATGTTATAATTTCTGTTGTTGTTGTTATTCAATGTCAAAATAAATTTCGACAATGAAGTTTCGTCTTCATATCTGATGTTCGTGAAAGACTTTTTGTGATTGCGATATCTCGTTTTGAAGCTGTTTTCTGTTTGACTGTTCACTGTTCTTGTTTCTGTCGAGCGCGCTTTGATAATGTGGCTTTACTTTTTCAAATGCATAATGCATCATATCACATGCATTATTTTAAATAATTAAACTATTATTATGTCTAATAGAATATTAATAAAAATATTTATGAAGAATAATGCAGTATTATTTTGCAAATTATTTTTCAATTACCATAATCATACTCTATTTTTTCATGAAATTCTTCGATTTTGAATTCTTCAATGAAAACTCTACACTTGTGCCCTCATTCGTTACTAAACCGTGATGTTGAATACTACAATCACTGTGAGTGAATGCTATATTACATTCCAGCATGCTAAATGCATTTTTTGGACACCTACCTGTAAAGTGAAGTAGAAATAATTGCACCCATATATTTGAAGTCCAAATATCCGGATGATTAACATTTGGCATACAGTCAACTGCAGTAATGTTAGCTCTGACGTTATATGCAATGCACTCTTTTGCATAATTGCGGATGCTTATATCTATGTGCGGATGCAGTTGTCAAGATTAAAACCTCTAGTGATGAAACTGAAGTATCCACATGTAATGTATGCACAGCTAATTTAATTGAAATTAACCGGTGAAACGAAGTGATATTTGTGTTCCTGTCAAAGACAACAAAATATTATATATCTGCTTTATGAGCACCTTTTAAACAACTAAGATCTATAGATAGGTTTGCAAGAGTATTTCAAACGACAATTTGAAATTATTCATGGAGTGTGGATTTAGTGAAGCTAATTCACGTTGACGACACACTTGTAAATAGGCTTGAATTTTACGGCCGAGCCAGGCACGCTTCATCCGGAATTGTCTGGTCCTGCCCACTCATTTCAGGACGCGCAGATTGTTGCGAATACTGGTGAGACAGATCAGATGCATAGTATTATCTGATTTCTGTATGAGTCTACGGACCTATAATTGGTAAATTTTAGGAACTTGGGTTTGATTTTGCCATAATCTAGTAACGATAGCTTGATAAATATTTTTTGGATATATGCAATTTTTGGTCAATCGACAAATATTGTTCAATCATTTTCAAATAGATATAACAATTAAAATGCGATCAGTCATAACGATGGAGTATCCATCGTATTTTAGAGCCTGTAATGAACTCTGATTTACTTTTTACGCATTCTATTGCGAGAAAACAATCAAATTGTACATTATATTATTTATGTTTGAAGAGTTGCATTATTTTTGTCGCATCATTTTATATTACGAAAGCGGTTCTTGTAGAATAACCCAACTGGGATGTGTGAATATAAACCATTAGTTTCAACATCACGTATTTTGCAACGAATTGTTTTCACGCATTCAAAGTTGATTTATTGGTTGGTTCTAATACTTTCAGGCCAGGGCCACTGACAAGTCTGTTTGATGGCGGGAAATAAGAGGAACATTCTTGCATTAAGACTTTTCTCAAAAGATTTCATGAACTTGTTTGTATTCATTACTTTTTACTTCAATCTTCATTCTCATTTTCTTATGTCTCGTTTTCATATTTTTTCAGTTTTGAGCAAAGGTTAAACACGTAGATCCTTAATTAATAAGGAGATGCATGTGTGCATTAAGTGCGTAAGACAAACACTATTTCAAATGATCTGAAATTGTATCGCGCCTAATTAAGTCAAAATTATAATTCCAACATGCCCTTCTACTATAAGAAAAATGGCAGGCAATCTACTTAATGAAATAGTCACTGTAGCACACTTGGTCATCAGTAATCTCCTTCGTTTAGAGATAAGGCACTTTATAATAAAAATGCAGCCATGAAATTGGATTATTTGATAACATTATTACCTATATAGTTTTAAGTCTCACAAAAGTTTTGAAATCCTTATGGCTATTCCGATTCCGCATTAGATACAGCTTGTAAACCATTTTGTGTTCGAAGTAGACACATGATGTGGTATAGTCCGTCCATGTAAGAACTAAATATTTCCTATTTTCCCGCGTTGATAAATTTCTGTTTGCACAAGCATTGCGTCTTGTATTATATTACTTACAATGGCAATTAATGCCAGTTTGATAAGTATTGACGTACTGTAGTATTTTCGACACTTCACAGAGTGTAATTTAAAGAATACATGATGATAGATGTTTTTTTATTGCAGACTTGGTTAGCAACAATATAATTCCACGATGTTTTCCTTAGAGTTACCTTCTATTGTTTACATTTTTGTTTTGTAAAGTCTCACGAATTTGATTGTTTCCGCCACTACATCGACTCTCTATATTCGCATTCTAGTCCAAATTCGGAATGGCCCCAACTACTGTCAAGTCAATTGACCCCGCACCATTAATTAATCAAAATTGTCAGCGGTGGCTGTTGAAATACGAAACTATACTCCACTGAGTGCTGTCCTATGACTCGTGTGATGACTTTCCGGAATGTTTGCTCTCTTAAACGAATTTGGCATCAATTATTCGAACACTACATGTTTCACAAGCTTGAGGAAATACTCGGTTGATTGTGGAAAAATGGAAGGAGAACATGTAACGTTTCTTCATTGATCACAACTTTTATGAATTTTTCAAGAAGACTGTAAATCCAACCTATATCGCGTGATGAATTACAGATGTAGAATTCATCGAATACTGCGATTCAACTTGGTCATAGATGAACCGAAGCAAAATCATTTGAGATTGAGTCTAAAGTGGGATGATAAATTTTGAATAGTCGCAATATTTTTCCATCAAAACATTGATATATGATTATCAACAATAACTTAAAAATGTGCTTTTCTTCCGATAATTTTTTATTTTTACGTCGCAGCCACAATAATTGTTGACTTCCAAAATTCAAGTTTCTATTTAAAGTATATATCATGCATTCTTATTCTTTTTGCGTTGTATTCTTATTCTTGCTCTCCATAAATGATACAGATAGACGGATATATTTTGACCGTGTATTATGAAAAGGAATTGCTTGTACACATTTCTGTTAAATCAGTTATGAGATCCTAACTGACTGCGTCGACCATCTTTGTTAGTCCACTTAGTCCACTTACCTCTTTGTGAGGCCCATTCAAGTAAAAGCCTAGGGCCGCTGTCAATGACCATGCGGCCACAATTTCACCTGCAACTGTACACTAAAGGATGATTGATTTCTTTAAAGATTATGGTAAAACCATTAAAGGTCTTTTAAATTTTTCAGATGTGGTAAACACGAAATTTACTAGAATCACATCGAATTCTGATAGTTTGACTAGGGCTGATCTATAGCGCTCTCATGAATTGATGCAAAATTCTAAGTTTCGCTAGTCCATACGATGATTATTCAGCTTTCACACAGACATACCAGACAGGGTAAATTCAAGCCTGAATTCTGACGAACTAGAACATTGACACTACATTAAACATACACACTCAGAATATCTAGATCATGAAGAGTCTAGCGAATTTATCACCAAGAAAAAAATGATTTAAATATATGTACTTTTCACTTGACAACCTGCCTGCAAGGGTTGTCAACCCACACGTAAATGAATATATCTCTGTGTATTTGTGTAGAAGGCGTTTGCAGGTCTCTTTCAAATGAGTGTTCGTTTCTAGGCAGATGAACATAGAAATAAACTGTTTATCTGAAGCTGACTAGAATGGAAATTGACTCAAGGTCGCGGCACATCCAGGGGAACTAAGTTGGGGTATGAATGACCAATTAAGAGGCTAGATTTACACATGTGACTGATTCTAGCCCAATGATTAAGACGTTGGGAAGTGTATCTAAGTGAAAATGCGTGCGATTTATGTGCAACTATTGTGTATTGCATGAAGATTAAGTTCAATTCTAGAGGTTCTATTGTTGTCAACTTCTATGCAGATGAACGAAGACCAAGTATAGATAGACATCCCATCCGAAGCGGAAATGGCACGCATTTGTTAAAATTTCTATGAAAATGTTGTGAAGTTATTTCGCATGCGAGTGTCATAAGTCAAAGAAGAGAGGTCCTGAAAACAAATAGTAGCATTTATTGAAACAGTTTTCTTCGATAGAAATTCAATCTTATAGAACTCTTTTTTTGCAATGGAAAATATTGCAGTCGCAAACGAACTTTCAATAAGTTTTGCATTGTCTTTTCTTCTTCTAAATTGCTGCATCTATTATTTTCATTCCTCACACACTGAGACCGTCAAAGCTCTTTTGTGTCAAACGGTCATTCTAAGTGCTATTCACTTTCTTGGAATGGTTGTTCTCCATTCTGTAGACTTGGCCTCATTTCGTGTATTTGAAAATAGGAGCACTATTGAAATCCCATCCTATATTGATTATTTTTTTAGTGTTTTAATGTAAGCTTCATGCCAAGGTATCCAACTTTCCGTGAATCTATCAAGAAATCAGACGCTAATCTGTCCAATGTCCATCTCATTTCAAACGTATGCCAATCGTGCTTGGATTGGATGCCGAAATCACTCGACAGTCATGTTGTCGTTCCATTTTAAAAATTAAGTACAGTCCGTTTCATAAAAAGTAGATCATCCTAAAATTTGACTAAATAAAACATAAGTATGATGCAGAAAGCATTTTTCATGTTATTTCATGTCCCTAATCCTCGTATATTTAAAAGTCCTTCCTTCTCCCTCCCTTATATTTAAATGTCCTTATATAATCTGATAAGCTATGATACAGTAACCGTTCCTTAAGAAGCTAATATTTTGTGGCCCTACCTTTATTGTCAATGACATTACCAATTCGTCTAGGCATTGATTCGATGATATCGTTGATTTTTGACTGATCTAACTTTCTCCACTCTTTTTAACAGTGACGTAAGTTGTGATACGTCATCTGTAGGTAGCAGTGAACGACGAACGTTACGTTTTAGAATACTCCATACATTTTCTATGGGATTCAGATCAGGAGAACGAGCTGGCCAAGATAATGTCCTAAGCCCTAATTGAGACTTGCATAAGTTGACTCTACTACTCCTGTGACACGTAGCATTATCATCCATAAATAACCAAGTCGATGGATCACCAAGTTGATCTGTCATTTGGCCAATGTTCATTCGTAAAACATTCACATAGCGTTCAGAATTCATGGTTCCTTGCTGTATGTGAAGTTCAGAGCGGCCATTGGTCCAAATGCCAGCCTAAATCAGTGGAGTCGCACCACCTTGTACCCGGTGACGATGTAAATGTCTCGGAATTTCCTGATCAGATTCTATCCATAATCTCAATCGACCATCACTATCCTTCAGACGGACTGATGCCTCATCAGACCAGACAAACCGATCCCATTGATTTCGCCAGTGACAATGACTCATTGCCCATCTGAGACGTCTTTTTGTATGCTGATCTGATAATTCGATCTGAGAGGGTCTCTTACAGCTCTTGAAATTCGACTCAATAAGTCTTCTACGAATAGTGGACTTAGAAATAAACGAGTCTAGTGCAGCCATCTCAGTTAACGAGAGACTTGGATCAACTTTAACAAATCTCAAAATTAGGCGGTCTCTACGTTTGGATGTTTTGCGTGGACGGCCAGAGCCCTCTTTACGACAGAGTCGAAAATCATCATTATGCCATCGATGCACATTTGTGTAAGGGACATTTAGTCGCTTGCTTGTAGCTCGCAAAGAAAACCCTAGTTCTAGCAAGGCTGACACTTTGCCTTTTGTGAATGCGATCTCGTTATTGTTCATTTGTGCTTTGTATTGTTTTCAACCGGTAAGAGATAGATTTCTAGCTGAAAGCATTCAGGAGTGCTGCCAACACCACCGCAACGAAGTCAGGAAGGTATGGAACATGAAGTCCAGTTAATCACATGTAGCAGTTACATTATTGTCGATGAATAATGGTGCTATACTTGCTCTGATTGACCAATTTTCTTTATTTTTGTTTTGCTTGATATCTTTTGGCTTGTAGAACAACATATTACATAACAAAGGAAACAAATGTAATTTTATAAGAGTGAGGTATGATTTTGTGTAACATTGCTAAATGAAGATCAAATTATCTACTACTTTTTTATCTATAACAGGAAAACAACTCAATATTCATGCTTGAAATTTCCAACAATGATATTAGTAAGCACAACTGACATATCTTCCAAATTTCAGAGAAATTCGGTCAAGTTTGGCGGAGTTAGACAAAGTTGAAGTTAAGGCGATGTTTAAGGGTGATCCATTTTTTATGAAACAATCTGTAGTTAGACTCATATCGTTGTCATGTATTCCATTATTTATTCGTATAACGAATGTAATTCATTCTTGCATCCATTCAACAATTCTATTTATGTTCCAGGTTATCTCCAGCATCCTCTCCATCGGATCCTTCACAATCCTGCCTTCCAGACAGTGTAAACATTGGTCCTGTTAAAAAATCAGGTTTGAGTGTCAAACGAGAAGACGATATTCCTCTTCCTTTTTATCCTGGCAGTCTCGGACCGTCTGTAACGGCCTCCATTCCTCATCACATGGCTCCATATGCTACAAACCCGGTAAATGCAAGCAACGTCTTTCTTGGGTCGTCGGCGGGAGTGCAGCGAGCCAGTTCATCTGCAGAACTTTCACATGCTGGTAGCGAAATCGCGAGCAGTGGCTCAAGTCCCGATAACCTGGGTATGAATACCTGTCCGATCACCTCTAGTGGATTGCCACAGGCTCATTACTTTAGCGGGACTCACCCTGGTGTCCCAACCTCGTACTGTGCAACAGACCCATTTACTCATGAGAGTGTAATGATGCCCTATGGTCACATGGCTCAAGCCTCTCAGTACCATCAGCACCGAACAATCGATTATGGAACTAATACAGCCGCAGCGTTTAGCAGTTATTGATTAATGTGGACAAAAGAAGATTAACTTTTCAAAAAGGAGAATCTTTGCTTCGAATTCCAGTGGGGATCGCATCATGGATTGAGTAAAGATGGCAGATAGATGTCTTTCCTTCTTATAACTATGATAATCTCCGCGATGTTATCACAAATTTCAGTTCGTAATCATTTGTTTGTAAATATACCTCTCAACGTTTTGTTGAAGTGAGTCAAGATGGACATGTTGGCGCAAACTCCTTGTCATAATGAAAAGAATTGAGCATTTCTGAGTTCTGTGAAATATATTGTAATTAATGATACTGATTATTAAACAAGAAAGATGCGTTGTCTTTGATTCCTCAACGGTTGAAAACGTTTGGCAATAGATCGATAGATATTGCGTAGACATAAAAATACTTTACGTTGATTTCCCAGTCCGTGAGGGCCTGATAGGGAATTCAACTTATCATATTTTATTCTTAGTTGACGAACAATATAAAGAAGCTAGCCAGTCGCATAGTGAGCAATTGTGCTTTGAAATGTGTAATCAACCTGTATTTTTTATCTTGCACATCTCTAAGAAAAAGATTCATTGGTTTTTAACAACATTTTCATGAATTCAAGTGCAGTCTTTCTTGTTTTACAAGTCGTTCCCATTTTGTATAATACAATTATACACACAGTTCGGCAATACGATGCAAAAATCTGCCACAATGATCTTACACCTCATCTGGAAGGGACATAAATAGCAATACGAAAGGTGACTCGACTCAACGAAAAATATTCTTCTCAGTACACTGTTGGCGAACAGATGAACATAGAGGAAAGCTCTCGAACCTTAGGAAATAAAGTGCGAGTATATTTTCTTTGGAAAATAACAAATAGTAAACAAAATTCATATTTACAGTCAAATCAGAACAGAGTCAATAGCATTCGGATATTAAAAAAGATGAAATCTCAATTCCCACAATCCAGTTAATTGTGAAGAACAATCCAACAGCATTGTTATTACTCACTTTCGTCCAATCAATGCAGAGCAAAGTAAATATCATGTAATCTGCTTAGAATGAAAATTGTCCATTCTCTATAGCCCGTGGCCATTGATACGGTTTATGATAACTGGAATCACGATACTATTCCTCTTTTCCACCCTACCTTCATGGAGTATGTGAAAATATCATCAGTTTTCGTCCGTTCTTTAAAGAAAAATACACGGAACTGCATCTTAATTTCAGGAAATCAAGGTCTGACAAAAGTTCACATTGACTGACATTTATTTTATGACGCTTCGTAGAGACGATAATGACAATGAGCAGCAGTTCATAAATATCATAGATTTCACTTCTTTTATTTTCTCAGTGATTTTATTTAGCTTTAACATGATTCATTACTCTCTACTTTATTTTCATCATTCTTTTCATACATGAGCCATAACACTTAGCGGCTAATAATGTCTTTCATTACATCATTTTGTCACATTTGTACTATTATCAATCAATGTGAGCTTTAGTCAAACCGTGATTTCTCAAGGCCAATATGCAGTTTCCTGTATTACTTCACAAAGAGCGGACGGAGCTCCGAACAATAATAGAGGGACATTTTTATTTATCCTAAGAACGCAATATGAGATACATGGAAAAGTATTATCAGAACAAAAACTATTTAACTCCATATCAGAGCAACTTGGATAGCTGCAAAACAATCAGACATAAGATGCTCAATAGACATAATATTAACACAACTCAGCTTCTATTTTTCGACTGAAGATGTTATCAATAGGCAACAATGCTATACCTTAACAACCAGACAACATCTGCTCATATATTTTCAATGTTTGGAAATTAGCAATTTGCAAACATTTTCTGTACTATATTAAGTAACGAGCCCATCCACCAATGCTGATTCTTGCAATCATGTCAACCAAATGCAATGCAGCAAATATTCAGCAACACTACCATTTTTACTTGAGTGAAAACAGCAACATGCATGTTCAATAATCAAAGATATCTTTTCATATACATGTGTGATAATTTTCAGGCTTTTATTGCGAGCATTTCAGACATGCGCACAGTAGATGACTCAATTGTTGGCGTCTGGTGGGTACTTACTCGATCAAAACTTTTCTATCTCAGTTAAATTCACCAACGGTGAAATCAAACGTCCTTCACACTAGCGATGTAAATCTGACTTCAACTGCGTAATGTATTCGACGCAATACTAGTTCTCGGTCTATATATGATTCCGACGTATAGTTGCCGAGTCGCTTTAAAGTTGAAGAGAAATTCAATTTTGAAAACTTAATTTTATATATCATCTAGCTGTTTAGCTAATGAGTTAGCACATGACAGTCGAAATACTTTTAAAGATTTCAGCTTACGATAGATGTCATAGAAGATAGATCTGAAAAGTACCTAATGAGTAATTATTCGCCATATCCAAAGTGCAATATACCTCAATATTTATTTCTCTCCTTCTATTGAAGTATTGACATAGCGTTGAAATTGTCTTAGTCTAAAACTGAAGACCCGACCTACGAAATCGTGCATGGTGCCTAGCAGTTTTGAAAAGTTGGAAGGATAGATTGTTAGTCGACTCCAAAATGAGACAAAAGCATAAGAGATTTTCAAATAACAGCAAAAGTTTGCCAAACACGATTGGATTGTTGATATAATCCATTTCTAATTGATTGCGTTAACTGTATTCACAGCATGCAAATGCAAAAGATTGTGTTCTAATTAACAAATAGGCTTGTACATACTTATGACACAAAAGTTTATATTTTCAACTACAGGTATAATGTGACCACGTCCGCTTATATGTATTGTAATTAAGCCTCTACGAAAACTTGTTTTCAGCTGCTATTTTCGCTTAAACTTAAAAGCGAAAATGATAAATTCTCTCGATGAGATTATTTAGAATCAAATTTTAAGACAGTCTTTTGATCCAGTGTGTATATGAGCAGCTTATGTTGTTCCTGAAGCTAATGTTGCTTTGCACTAAACATCGATCAAGACAATCACGATTAAGCTTCTACCTAGTTTTCTACATGGCAGACCATCGGTCGGCATGCGTCCATGGCTCTAAACGATAAATTCAAAATTTCGGGTAAAATATGGACATGCTACATGCATGCATTTTCTCAGTCCTCCTAATTGCGAATAGATCCATAGCTTTCTTTCTCCATTTTTTCTCAAGTGATGGACATACATGTGAGCAGATAAATAGCTCAACCGACACACTATATCTATCACTTATCATAATCGTGTCGACAAAGGAAGGCAATAGCTGTAGACAGCTTGGCATCTTAATTATTCTTTGTATGATTCATGTCTAAAACATATGTATAACATAATCAATTTTGGAATAGAGCTCGCCCTTATTCATCGGTGCCGGAATGTCAGAGGAAACTCACAGAAGTTGTCAAGAGAGAGAGAGAACACAGCCGATCTTTTAGTTTTCTAAATCTTCTACTTTTCCATTTATATGAAAATATGATTCTGCTAATTGTTTGCTTCCATTTTAAGTAAAGATTGCATAAACAATAAGTCGTGTTGCTTTGACTGCTCAACAGAGGGATTAATGAATTTTCGGTTCAATGATCGATCGTGTAGTGCGAGGTATCGTAAACCATTGCTCGATTTTGTGTTCTACTCGTACATTGCAAAATGATTGCAGTCTTGTTCAACACGATGTTTTGTGTTCGGCTAGCGGTAGATGCACGTGCTTTTCAATTGACTTTGGAAGCAGCATTTAATTAACATTATACTCGGAAGCACATTAGGCACAGAGCCTTTCTTCCACGTGTCCGAGTTGTCGTTTATCCCGCCCACTCTCATTCTTTTTGTGCTGAATGTTTAACGAGACTGTAGAGTGTACTTGTTGTAAAAGTCATAGGTTTGACCCGACCAAGGCTTGAGCCAAAGTCTCCCGGACACAGAGAGAGTACTCTACCACAAGGCCAAAGCGCCGGTCTTGCACAAATAAAATTAGCGAGTGCCCACCTCTGTCAAAATTTCATGTACTAAACGGACAATTTGTATTGAATGCTCCAAGCATATCTCTGACTGGCAGAATCATCCTCCCTCCCAAAATGAGTAAGCAAGGCGTTTATTCATAAGAGATTGGAAATCATTCAGATCATTCGAAATACAAAGATAATGCAAGAGACAGTCATTAGAAATTTAGAAGTAAACATTCATGCGGTATAATGCGAGTTGTCTTCTTTCAGTTCTGCAATAAAGCAAGCATAAATAACCATTGTTTCTCAGTCGCTCAGGAATCAAATGATGAAGATTAACATTTTCCTCACATTTTCTAAAGTAATCGATAACAGCCTTCTTAAAAACAAGCTCAATAATTCAAAATCGGTACATTGACAGCGAGATCTTCAAATCATAGTGTGTGCTCTGTTTTGTAAGCGCTCTAGCACAAATATGTGCTTTGAAAAAAGTTTAATGTAAATTGAACATCCGTAAATGAATAACGATAAAATTAAGTATTTGTACAATTTTCAAATCGTCAACACAAAGTGTCTTTTTCAGCACTCTTAAAAGATAGAGGCCTGAGATGCACGCTTCAACACTGATGACTGGCGATTGAGGAGCTTTTTCATTAAGACAATTTTGCTGCAAGCTCCATAAACGATTATAAACGATTTTCTTACTGTGCATAACTTTTATATTCTCACAATTATAGTGTGAGATGGAGCTTCATTATTCATTTACAGATTGATTCCGTGCCTAACTCATGTATATAACTCGATATATATCAATTAATGATTCTTATTTAGTCAATCTAGATGCATATCATCATTTTGTCATTAAGCGCGTACACGACCTAGTCACCATGTCAGCTGACTTTGACAGATCTACAAGCGTCGACAATAAATTATACGTTAGGTACACTTGGAATGATTGCAAAGAAAATTGAATAAGACATTCGAAATCTTTCGATATTTTGTATCGTATCAATTTCTTTCTTGCACCGTTTAGTGTCGAAAGTGGAATGTTACTGTTGACATCGTCTCGAAGATAAAAGCGAATGTACATATGCGCTGGAGGTAGTTTATCAAAGATAGAAGTTTACTATACTCATACTTCTCATGCATTTTATCGTCGCTTTGTTGTCTTGTTTCAAAAATCCAAGCACTGGTGCTTAAAGTATTGTTGAAAAAACTACGAATATCAGTGTGAATGAGACTTTATTTTTGAATTCGATAACTTCTTATATCGCACCCTTAATTCGAGCCTATGTCGCGATGATACTCGAAATGTTGTGCGCTTCTCCTGGAGATATCGTTTTGCGCTGTTTGTGGCTTTTATTTAGGATTTCACTAACCACAGGTGTCGTTCTAACACGAGATTTGCGGCAATTGATTTCTCAAACTCATTTGCTGACTAGGAATCAATGAAAATATATACCTATCTGCATGGACGAATTGACTGAGCATTTTGACCAATATTTTCATCGTAGAATGTGTCAATAATGTTGAATACGTACTTATGACATCTTCTTTATTCATACGCTTACTATTTAGCGGCAAGTTTCTATGTCGCCCAAACGTTACAAAATTTTCATCAAAATAGCAAACTTTTTTTTGAGAACGATTAAAACACGATTTAACCTTTGATCAGGTCATCAAAGCGAGTATATGATATGGAAAGTTCAAACCTAAAGTTCGTGCATAGAAGGTACATTTCTAGTCAGAAGTAAACATTGTCAATGAAATATGACAACGGCGCTTTTCAAATGTGGAAATTTCAGTCAAATATGATTAATACTAACCAAATTTAGAAAGAATAAATGTCAAATGTGACACTGTCAATCAAATATCATTGAAATTGCTTGAGAATATGAAGCGATCTATAAACAATGCTATTTTAGAACTGACATGCAGTGCGTAAAGCGAAAACTTCAAGAACGCTATTTCTTTCCTAAAATATCTTTATCAACTTATTAATTTGTGCGAAACTAAGAACCACAAAGTATTCAATAATAAGATTTCCCTGCCCTCACATCCGCAATGCAATTATCAAGCATGCTTGCATAATATAAAGGATGCTAGGCAAGTCCTCTTTAAATCAGAACTAATTAAAAATTGAAGGAGGTTGGACACTTTGGGCTGGACACTCTCTTCACTTCAGAACTAATTTCTTCGATAGGTTCTACCGATCAAATATCGAGTTTAGTTTTTCAATACAATACGCAGGACGTAGCTTGTGGCTTGCTGACCATTGCGGTAACTGGATTCGGCCGAGCTGAGGATGCCCCATCTTTCCAGGGTGTCCTGGAAACGGCACTGGTTCGAAGGCGGTTGAGTTGAAACCATTCGTGACGAGGCAGCTTGCAGCCTGGAGGGTGTAGGGACCACTCATGGTGGTAGGGAGTCACGTGATCCGGTCGGCCTACTGAAGGCTTTGAGGGCTGGCGGTTGACGGCCGCATCTTGAGGATGCTGTCGTGAGCGCGGTCTGCGGATTAGCTTTCGAACATGCAGGACTTGGTGAAGCAAGTGGTTTGTCTTGACTGATTTCGCGGACCCATCATTTCGGCGGACAGGAATGGAAGACAATTGATTGGAGTGCATTTGCTGCACCCAGAAATTACTCCCATTGCCTCATTTACTGGGATATCAAGACGCTTTAATTATGTGGTCGCTCTGTATCTGCACAAGTGCGCAATACTCGGCTGGTACAGGAAGATGTCTGTGTATGTAGCTATCTTAGTAGTCCCATACTTGTGCCACAACTAACGCATGAGTTGATATGCGCAATGCGTCGAAGTCGGCTCCTCAGTTTGTGCTGACCAGCTTCTTAATCAGTTCTGTTTGCACAGAGTTCAGGAGTTGGAGGTGGCTGCGAATCCTGCAATAGGCGAGCGATCTGTCGAGAATAGTGGTTCCCAACATTTTAATGTCTCAGTGCCACTTGACATCTTACACGTTCGCCGCGTACCACTTCGTCTCAAGCTATGTTTCGAGAAATCGATCACTCAAGATCACGTAGATATCTACATGAATGCTGTTTCAAGATGCTATGTTAAATATCTGCGATCAAACACAGGTTGTGTATCGTTTTTAAGAAACGTAGCCTATAAGTATTTGTGTTCACTTTTGACTTGCCAAAGTTGAAAGTAAATTTCTATGCCATAAGCATTTTCAAAATGCGTGATTTTGTTCTATCGACTTTGACCAGTCGGTATAGATGTTATGGCATCGCCTGTCGTAATTGATAACAGCCGAATACAAAGTTTGATATGTGACAAGACAAAAATCTTCGTCTTTTGAAACTGTGAGAGGTGATGAATTAATTGCATCGAATTTTATCGTCGATCTAATTTTTTCAAGTTGACCAACCTTTTTCCAAAAAGATTTGGTCAGTGACATGAATAGATTAAGTTATCATGATATCTGATGAGCCTCCGTCTACCACTAGTGATACGCGTACCATAGGTTAGGAACATCTGGTCTAGAATAACCCCAGATACTTCAGGTTGCTCTCGAACCGAAGTCTTGCATCACCTGTGGCGAGAGATTCAGGGAAATCGACTGTGCATCTGCTGTAAATGCGGTGGGCGCTGCGATGATGTTGCCAATCTGAATACAAATGTAAAATTCACTTCAGAGAAAATTCTTATTGATAAACTGCTTGAACTTAAAGAAATTGGAAGATGGTATGCTATAGCGACGATATCGAAGCAGTTACACGGGGATAATTACTAATTTGTGTGGTCATAGAGGTCAAAATGACCCAACGGATTGCAATAACGCAGATTTATTTCTTAACCTATTTCTATGTTCTTCCAAATGTAACTGAATTACAAAGATTATATTTACTTGATAACAAAGTGGCGGTAGAGCAGCTCATAATATTTCAATGACTAAAAAATATCTTAAAATGCAAAATATGATGATGTCAAATTGACATCAGTGTGCGTTCTAGATAATTGTTCTGATAATGTCATCAGTACAGCGTCTAGATAATGTGAAGGAGCTGATAGCCTAAAGCAGTCTTCGCTCGAAGACATCATGACATAGGTGCAAATGGGCCAAGGGACCTTGACATAAGGGAGGCTATGTCTCCTATTATCTGAAAAATTTCAAGGCATGGGAAGTTTACATTGGAGCTTAGGAGACATAATGAATGATTGTATTTCAGTCATTGTATTTACAACATTATTCATACCAATAGGCCCACTACCAAATTTTGACAATGGATCGTGGAGTAATTGTTTGATAAGTTAGCAGCATCGGCCCTATAATGTTGATTGTTAATGTACGTTGTACAGATGCCGCAAAATGAATTGGAACATTTAGTGAAAGGAAAAAGATGATGACTTCCTTGAGTTATTGTAACTGACATGCCAACCCTTGCAACATCTAATTTGAAACATGAACATACGTTAACATTGAACAAATTAGCTATCCTTTGCATGTCGTAAGATACGCATATAGCCACACATATAGGACAGTTACAGGAACTCGACATCATATAATTTTTTTTCTTTTAGTATTAGTGTTCCAAGGTAACTGCAAATATTAGGACTAGATAAAACATTACATTATTATTTACATCATCAGCTGAAAAATGGGAACAGAGAAATGAATAGCTACCCTTTCATCCAAAATCATCAACAGGCCTAGTCCACATCTCTCAACGTCGACACAGCTCCCTATTTTAAGTTGCAGCCATATACCCGGCTAAATATTTTTTAAGGTAAATTACTGAGCTGAACACAAAAAGTAACCACTTAAATTATGCCGAAATTCAATCGATTCTCATGCCTTCCAATCCGCAATCGCGTCGCACAACAATGTGCCACAAGTCATTCGAGAGCTTGCATTCTCATATTTCAAATGAAATATGATAGCCTTGCGTCCGTTTCCTGCAGAGCAGTGCTTAAAATATGAAAATCGCTCAATTGAGAAATAGTAATTTTCAATAAGATAGCATGCGAGATAGGAATCAGGCACGGGTAGAACGATTATTTTCTGAGCTTTCAGAAGTTTGAGAATTTTTTGATTTATTGGCCATAGAAATCGGTGAACTATGAATAAGCTTTCACAAAATCATGACTTCTTTGACTGAAAATGTCATATCTCATTTTATCATCAAAAACTTCCATCAAATATTTGGTATCCCCAAACTATGGCATCAGACCTAGTCGCGAACGAGTCGACCAGGGGCTTTCATCCTAAACAATATAGACACATATGTTAATCCCCTTCTTGAACAACATAAAGAACAACTCTAGTTTTAGAGGTGCATTTCGTATTGCACTTTTATCACTTCTTTATCTCAAAAAAGTAAAAGATATACTTCATTTTCACGATTTAGAAAATAATCCAAATTTACTCATTGCACTTAAGAACATAATCTGTGACAATCAGAACAATTTCATCGGACATCTTCTACAGACAAGAGAATCATTTGAACTTGATAGTCAAAAACATGATATGACAGAGTAAGGTATCAAGAAAGACTAGAATCGAGGCTCTAGATGTGCCATAGGTTCATGTAGAAGGTTAGTATATAGATCTGGCATATCGAGGTGTGTCTGAGCACTTCGTGAGAGGATATCATGAATCTTCTGATTCCTACGGACATGAGGTGGTTGGAAAACATCAGCATCTTGTAGACGGTGACGTCGATGGATATTTACAACGGTCTGTCGAACAAATGAAGGTAGACATCGTCGACTCACTACCATTCCAGATACCAAAGGACCAGCCTTGAAAGCCCAGCTACAAAAGAAAATGCACAATTCAGCATTATGGAAGATTCCAAGTATTCTTTTAACAATCAAAAATAATTACCAGGATTTTATTCGCTCATGGCTACTTTTATTGATGTCAAATTTATGGGTGAAATGCAATATTTAATTAAATGCTAAGAACATACGAAGTCTCGTGTCACGAACGAATTATCACAACGACACACTTCATTAGAAGCCAATAAAATATAATTTGCAGGAAGAGAATATATTTTTCAATGAAAGGAAGTATCATGATCGGCGCAGTCAAAAATGCTCATCAGATGCAAATCGCCAGGAATTAAGGCCAACAAAACTTTTGACGCTTTACGAAGTATCCCAAGACACCATTATCACGACATGCAAAGCCATCAAGAGTCCAAACTTGAAATTATGGCCCTAAGTATGCGCTATTTTAATACTGATGATACATACTGAGACAATGTTTTTTAGCAATTGTGATACCAGTGACCGCATGCATAAAGGAAATAGCGCCTACGACGTGTTCTGGCAGACGCATAAGTTATCAAATCGGAGTCAAATAAGATCTGTCCAAAATTTAGTATAATTCGCAACGTCACGCACACCTGCTGCTTCCTCAGGCCAGTTAGTGTTAACTAACATGTAAAAAGGAATTGTTTGTTTTTTAACTCATCCAATCATCTCCAAACATGTAATTAGTGCAGACCCATTACAAGTAGACCAAAATTCATTTGACTTATCTTATACCCAAATTTATTTGAAATAACCAATATAGGCCAATTACCAATTACATTCTCGCATTGTGATTGAAGAACCATAAAAAGGCAATGACACCAGAAAATAAATAATTGAACTGAACATGCGCATCTGTAGCTTGCACTCGCATATAGGGATATAGCGCGCATCTTAAGGTCTCCGCTTGTCAATATTTTCAAAGTTCGATCGCGAAAGCATATATGCGTGAAACGCCAAAGTCGTTCCGCAGAAGAGGCACTTTTTCGAGGCCGTACTGGAGGAGCTAGGGTCAACAATCTGGTCACCCACAATCTCACAAATGTGGATAACGAACCAAGACCTGATGATCGTTAAACACTGAACCCGCGAAACACCCATACAACATATTCCCTGATGATGGCCATCGATCGGTATTTAGAGTCGATCAAACATGAAAAAGAAAACATGTTTCGCGACCGCTTGATTCCAAATTTAAAATGATAAGTACTAAAATAATAAAATAAAGTCATCGAGTTTCAGCGGCACCCTTTAGAGACAAATCTTTTAGAACGTCGATAATTTAGTTCTATTTTTTTGTACATATCATTTTAGATTTGAAATTTAACAGTGCCGAAACATACCTTTTTCATTTTAATACAAATATACAGGGTCATCAACAAAATCCATGTCACTCCGTCCCATTTTAGAATACCTACTATCTCATCGCAAGCACTCTCCATGGCACAGTGGTTAAGAGCTTGGCTTAGCAATCTTTTGGTCCAGAGGTCGAGCCCCGAAAGTAGCATTGGAAGTCGACAGGAAGGGCATCAGGATTAAAAAGTACCGCAACCCTCCAGGAAAGTCTAACTGTGTCAGCACCGTGCAAGCCCCCTGTATGGGGAGTATTGACGCTAAAGCTTCATTCATTCACACAACCCAACTTCTTCGTACACAAATGAGAAAATAGGGAGGGGATGCGCAGTTTATGAAATCTATCAATTTCTCATTACCTTCCTTGAACATTTGAGGGATTCAGATGCACTCGATAAAGACCTTTCTGACGCAGGGGGTGAATGAAAATGACATGTGGAGGCATCACCCCTGTTGTAGGCAGTATAAGTTCATTTGCTGGGAATCTAGTCAAGTCATTGAAATGCTCAAGCCAAACGACACCCACTCGTGCCAATCGTTCTTCAAGGCCTGTGGATGATCGCCCGCCGATTGAAGATCCTGAAGTGATGCTCTGAAGATCAGAGTGTCCGGATGATCCGGTACTGGTCCCAAGAACTGCAAAATAACGAAATCACGTGATGACAGACAACACTATGTCAATGTCTATCGACTTACGGTTGATTATCTCACTGGCAGAACGACATCTCTCTAGCTGAATGTTGCGATCACAAACAATGAACTTCACTTCCGTAGCGGAGTCCGACCACTCACGAACCTCTGGCTGATCAACAGTTCGATTTCCCAAACCGTCAAGAAAGCGGATCAATTGAGGGCAGGTTCGCCAGTCATTCTTCATGATCTAGAAATGGACACAATCAACTTTATCGGGATTCACACACCACCAAAAAATCTCGATTTACACATCATTCGTGTAGTTTTTCAATGAACAATTGCCCATCATAATATAGAGCATTTTCGGTTATTCGGAGGGCTTCACCCCAACCTCTAAAAATGCCTCTAATTATATATTTGAAAAGGAACTCAGGAGCTTGAAGGGTAAGTTATTAATGCGTTTCAATTGCGCCTCCAAGGTTCTGTTTTTTTAATGTATATTTTACAATTTACATAAATATTGTTAATGTAAGATTGGAAAGTCAGTAAGCAATAATACTAGCAATGGCAATATATTTTTTCAACAATTTATTTCAGACAATATCTGGTGTCTACCTTCATTACCATTATCATTATTGACTCTATCCAATCTTGCTTCAATGTGTCACATAGTCACGGCATCATTCTTCAATCAGAAATGCTGTCAATAATTTTTTTCTCGCCAACTATTGTCATTTCTTAGTCTAGCAGATGCTATACAGTTACAGCGGTCTATACCGGTACTTCATTGTTGAGATACGGTTTTGACTGATGCGCAGTCGGGGTTTCTTCTTGCATGGGAAATAAGAAATCAAATTGATTAAAATATAGATCAGTGTAGCTGAGTTAATCAACTGGCCAGTCTGGCTCAGTTTACAACACACCTATTTATGATGATGTCGAACTATAGTCAAAGGTCTATCTAAGGGCAAAATGCTTTTTCTAACTCAAACACACCATAACATTGGAAAAAACGAGCATTTTGTGAACATGATTTAATATTTGAACATTCACATTTTCTAACTACCGTAATTCATTGAATTGAAGCCGTAGTTACAATTAAAACTATCGTCACTGGCTGCAGTTGCTTTCTAGGGACGTTGCTTTAATGAAGCTCATGTCAATTTTCCTGAATATAAGGCGATTTTGATTTTAGCGACATTTTTGTTGTTATACATGCGATAATTATTCATATTGACGATACATCAACTCAACGTCGGCGTAGCTAGAAAAGTCAAAAAGATGAAACATCCATGAGTGATTTCCTTTTCATAATTTGAGAAAGTTGACAATTTTTTCATGTTAATGATAAACGTTTGATGAATTGAGAAGCGCACTGCAAACATGCTGTCAAAGTTACGTTTTTTGCTTTCAGTTGGAATAAAGTTTATAAGTTATAATCGCGTCACCACAAAATACTAAATTTATTTCGACATTATGCTTAATTTGCATTATTCCGATTATTGAGTTACTGTGTGCCTGATTCTAATTCAGATAAACCTGTAGATAGGCCTAATTATGTGACCATATTTTGGTTGAGATGTAATGGCGTATAGCAACTGAGGTTACAGCAGGAGAATACGAAATAAGCTCCCAAACAGCACGCTGTATTCCAAGAAAAACAGCGTTTTATTCGAAAAACTGAACACCAAAATCGGGATCCTTCAGGACCACTACTTTTTATCACGGGTTTATTTTCCCTTGTCAAAGTTTGGCACATATAAATTACTTTATTCGTTGAGCTATAATTATTACATATGAATTTCTGAATGAAACAATATGCTGATACCAAACTAATATAGGGAATCAAACTAATTTCTTAGAAAGTTTTGCAATGATCAAAGCTGACATTTACACGTTTTTACGAAAATATTCGTCATTTTTGCTCTTTGTATTTGAATGTGTAAAATATTTTGTGTAAAGGTTCATTCTTATTCATTCTAATTGTAATGAAAACATGAATATGAAGGTCACCAATCGACTTATAATCTGGAGGCTTCAATACATCTGCCGAAAGTGTTAAAAAGCTTTAAGCAATAAGGTTGCATTACATTTAGAAATCCAAGTTTCTCTTAAATCAAGAATGTTTAGGCATGCAAACGGGACATCTCTAAAATATGGGAGAGTCGATTCGGAGAGCAAATAGTCGAAACACTTCGCATCCCTGCTAGATTCGAAATTCAGCTTGTTCTTGCAATACTTTTCGGAAAAATTTCAATAAGAATCAATTTATCACCTCCTCTGTACTGTACTGTCCATTCCGCTGCCAATAGATATACGCCAAGTCAGTGGTACGCACAGGAAGTGCGTCGAGATTGTCCAACTGGTCGTAGAAATGACGTGTGGATGAGTCAATGTGAAATAAGGCCGGGAGCTTGACTGGGGATGAGGAGGAATCGTCAGATGAGGCTTCAGGTGGTGTCGTTACCTCTTCCGGACTGCCCATCCGGGCGCGGTCAAACATAGGTAGAAATCCGATGTGGAGGAGGAAGAGCCGTGAAGTCTGATATCCATGGAAGGGACTGAAAGGTGGATAAGGATACAGTGAAGCCTCCGTGGAAGTGCAGACCAGATTCAGTGTCAACCATTTTCTTAGTTTAGAAAGCGATTTGCGAACATATACTCTGACCCATATAGCATTCAATGTGATCTTGCAAAACATTGCTGCATGAAGTGAATATCTACATCACAATGGAAACGGTACTAACAATGTAACAAGTATGCACGGTATTATGTGCAGCAATCGAACGAAGATAATTGAATATTAAATGTAAGGATGAGAACCGATCCAAAATTTTTAAAGCGGTAACCAAGAAGTTTTCTATTACAAACTGCTACCGATACATTTTCAGATACGTACCATCAAAAGGAAATGGAACATGGCCTGAAAATGTTTTCGCGTTTTAGCTTCATTACTATCATGAGTGTAAGTAGTACGAATTGCAATTGGTATCTTTGATTTCGGAAATAAGTACTTGTGAATATTTCATCACAGAATGACGATGGCAAGCAAACCTAAAAGAATAATATTTATCGAAAAAAATCATTACAATGAGATGAGTGAACCGGTGCTGTGGCCTTGTGGTAGAGTGTTCACTCTGCGTCCGGAAGACCTTGGTACAAACCTTGGTCGGATCAAACCTAAGACTCTTAAAATAGGTACACTCTGCATTCTCGCCAAACACTCAGCACAAAAGAATTGAGTGGGATAAATAACAACTCGGCCACATGGAAGAAAGGCTCCGTGCCTTATGTGCATCCGAGTATAAGCACTTTTTAAATTATTTATTTTCTAAAATCAGTCGGTTAATCAACTGTTTTTACAGAACATTTCTACATAAAAACTGTAAAACTATAGCAACCTTTGAGATCATTGAGGGATAAGCATTTTTGTTGACTTAATTTCACTTCAGGAGTATATAATGCAGAATATCGTTGAATTTTTAAGAAGTGATGTAATCATAATTTCCTTTGAGCAAGAGGCCATTCCAATCAACGATAATTTGAATTCTTATGGCATTGTAAAAATTCCACAATCGCCTACCGAAGATGCATGCAAAACATTAGGTTTCGTAAACTTGCTCGCATGATAGTGAAAGTTTTGAAACGTTTACATGTACATCTATTTAAGCAAATGTCAAAATTTTTTAGAAGACCTGGATTAACAATGCTTAATTAATGGGTTATTGTGCTTCGATATGCTGATAGCTGTCTTAAAGTCAAGTATCACTGTACTGTAACTTTCAGATATAGTAAAATAGAAATCTGATTCGAAAATTGCGCTAGGATGCTTGCGCAGGATAACAACCGACTGGATATCAAATCTTTGGAAGAGGAATTAATAAAATCACAATCACCTCGAATGATTATGCCTCTTATCATAAGGCTGATGTATATACTCGGAAGCACACAAGACGACATACATCTCTTCCATGCGGCTGAGTTCCATTTATCTAACTCTCATTCTTTTGTGCTGAGTGTTAAGCAAGAATGCACAGTGTTCCTATTTAAACATCAGGATTGACCCCACCTAGGCTTGAACCCATATATCCCCGACGCAGGTCGAGCACTCTACCACAAGGCCAATGTGCAAGATTATTCAGTTAGATTATTCGATATGCTTTAGTAAAACCTCAAGCAATTATCAATCTTCAGATCACTACTCCCTTGGGTTGCTGTCGTAATTATTAACTTCCAAATTATACAACCCTCACCACGGCTGTTTGCACTCAGTGTCAGGATTAGGGAAAGGCCTTTCAATGTGTTCCTTTGCCACCTTCTCGCTGATTTGTCGCTCTGCAACCGTTTGTGATGATATAGCAGCCTTCAAAAGATCAATCTCCTCCCGCTCAACAGAGTCTCGCTTTGCTAGCGTCTCTAGACTTGGAATTACGGAATCACTGCAATGAAAATTCGGTCACTCAAGCAAAATAGTTTCATAAATGCACAAAATACTCACGCGCTCGTCTTTGCCACTTTCTCCACGGCCTCAGGGAAGAATTTTGGAGTTGGTCGTCGAACTGCGCCATCCTCAAGATCGGCTTTAGTTTTAGGAGGAGTGAGTGCCACACTTGGACGCTCTGGAGTCCCCAGAGTTGTTGATGAACAGCCGGCGTCGCTGGGAATTCGCTGACGAAGTTGTAGAGACCAAGCATGTCTTCCAAAGGGTCCTCGCACGATCATATTAACGGCAGGAAGAGGCTCTTCCCGATTCCCAACCAAAGGCTCCTCCAAGAGTGCGAGAATCAAACCAGTTTCCACTCCGAAATACCTGAAAGTGATTCCTGTGTACTTCCTTGAAGTATTGAACTATGAAGAACCTCCAACCTACCGAAAGTGAATATTCTCGGCTGCATTTCCTGATCGATCAGGAACACGACTGCAGGATCGCAGCAATGTCTCTTCCTTTACTTGAGATTCCAGTCCACCCATGGGATTGGGAAAGGCTCCGGCCAAATCCATCACTGTTGAAAGAACGGCCTCAGCGGCATCCTTCACCCTCCTTGAAGCTGGTGTTGCGTGTTTATCCGCCTTCAATACCGGCTGGTCACTGCGTTTATTCTGAACAATATCAAATCAAAGGATTATAATACATATATCATATGAATGATGCTTTTAATCAAAAACTGCAATCGTGATGGCGTTTATACAAGAATACTTTCAAAAATTATACCAATTGGTGACTAAAATTCGAAATCCATTTGAAAATATTGCATACGTTATCACTGTGAACCCATAAAAGTCGCTACCATATGAATGTAATGAAATATATATGTGTTTGAATACTCTAATTGAAATTATGAACAGTTGTTGAGGATCTGATTCTCTCGTCAAAATGAGCTTCAGATGCCGCAAGTTGTGATTTGAACCAGAGGTGCAGGAGGGCATGACCGTCTTGACAAAATCCTACTGAGTCCGATTCCAACGAAGTTATCTCAATTCTTATCATTGTCAACAATGGGATGAGATCCGACATGCCAACAGACACGATATGGTGGGGTCCAAGATAGCTAAGTTATTTTGTTTCATAATGCAGATCTCAATGAGTATTAATGGGGTAATTTTTACTTCCCTCACTAAAAAATGACAAATTTCATTTTTTTCAAATGATTGAAACTTGGTGCTGAGTGGATGTTTTCCTTTTGATATAGTTGGTGGTTTATGGGACGACATATTCCTTTTTATTCTGCGGCATCTGTAACTAAGAGATTCATTCAATCGGTTGTCTGGTTCAAAATTTATCGGTGTTGATGGAAAAAGTCTGCATGTAACGGAAATACTAAGTTTGCAAATCTTTTTGAACTTTTGAGGGGCCTCATTACTAAAGTCTGACTACTGCAATGAGATCCGATAATAAATTGATGCACAAAACTTCTTTCCTTATTTACTTGTTCGTGTTCTATTACGGTTCGTGTTTTGCTTCCTCACGTCAGGGCCTAATTTTCTTTTTTAGACGATGCAGTATATTTCATTTTTTTAGCAAGCCACATGTAGAAGACTAAAAATTCCTGGAAAGACAGTCTAAGAAGTCCGTTTTATGGCTTCTGAGATATATAAGCTTAAATATGAAGTTGCTAATAGAGCATTTATGTGGCCATTTAAAAATCTGTGTTAAACCAGTAGTCGTTCATCGATGCCAGACTCGGTTTCGGACTCAGTCAAAAAATAGCCGTGTCCACTACCCTGGTTTGAACCATAATGTTGGAGTTTAATATTAATATTGATTGTGTGCATTATCAAATCTCAGTACAAGAAACTGTCACCATGTTTCGTTTCTTTGGGAGAAACCAGTAAGTAATTGCCAATTACATCTGATAAATGCATCACAACCAGGTAACTTATAAAAATGTAACATGGAAGTGCAACTCTTTAATATTAGGCATTCACAGTGAATATTTTTCGATAACTTGCAGTTGTGCAATATGAAAGTTTGAAGTACTTCAAGCATTGCGTGAGTGGTGTTTTTTGATGATTTCCTAACAAAATTGTCAGAAAATTGAATATTTCTGATGACTGCGGCGTGTGTGAATGCTGAGCGAATATGCCATGCTAAAGTCGTAGTATCGTAGAATAACTGAACTTTTAAACATTTAACTCAAACTAGACTCCTTGGAATGAACACACCTTTCCATTTAGCTCAAAATTACATCAAAACTTCGAAATCAAACTTCATCAACTGGCAACGATTGTTAATGATGACTGTAATTGTTGCATAGCATTTATTTATTCATACATGAAAATTGATTAATGAAACTAATGTAAATTGGATAATCTGTCTATAAATTTGTCAATGCCAGAAACAGCATTTTGATAGTTCGGAATAATGTCAGTAAATAGCCACTGACAATCAGCTACATGGGATTATTGAAAATTCACCAATTGATTCATTGAAAAAAATAATAAACTTCATCATACATGAATTCCATAATAAATAAAAAACGCGTGAATATAATTCTCCTACATGTACAGGGTGACACAGCTAAAGGTTCAATTTTCATTCTCCTCCTATTCATGTGAAACAAGCAATACGGTGTCACTATTGCCTGTAATGTGATCATTAGAATATAGCATTTTGTAATTCATAACTTTTCTTCTCGTTCGTGCTCTATATCTATGATTTTTCCTCATAGCTTTAGAACTATCAAAATTGATAATTTTTCCTATGATTTTTTAATTTCCTAGAAAGTTGCACTTGTCTCGTATGTCAAACAAGCAACCTGAAGGCTATGATTATTTGAAATTTTCAAATTGAAGTTATTCGATTTTTACGTTCAAGTGTTATTGAGATTTCATTCACAACCATTGATTAGTGTTGATGAAACGTCGAATTTTCTTGTAACAGTAGCAGTCTCTGATGGCTTATCCCATTAAACAGCGAGCTAAATGTGCGGCTTGGTATGAGTGTATGGAGAGTGTTACTCTTGTGCAACGAAAATTTCGTGCAGTATTTGGCAAAAACGTAGACACTCCCTCAAGTAGCACAATCAAGAAGTGGCATGTCCTCCTGATGGAGACTGGCAGTGTTCTTGATCAAACAAGAGACAGATCAAAAACTGTAACATCTCCAGACAAATGTGATGAGGTCCGGAATCTTTTTGAATCTGAGCCTCATGCCAGTGTAAGAAGCGCATCTTCACAATTAGATGTGAGCCGCGAATCCGTCAGGCGATGTTTGAAAAACATTGGATTTCATCCCTATAAAATGGAAATTGTTCAGTCACTGAGTGAGGAAGACAGGACGTGTCGGTTGAACTTCGCTTCTGAAGAGCTTCGCAGAATTTCTTCCTCCAGCCACTTGATGCATTTAACATTCTCTGACGAAGCCCACTTCATCCTTGACGGGTCGGTAAATCGACACAACTGCCGTTATTGGTCAACTGACAATCCGCATTGGTATCATGAGCAGCCTTTACACTCAGAAAGGACAACCGTATGGGCCGCAATATCCACATCCAAAGTCTTCGGCCCTTTTTTCTTTGATAATTCAATTAATTCCGATCGCTATCTTGAAATGCTGAAAAGTGAATTCTACCCAACGCTGAGCAAAACTGAGAAAAAGACCATGGTTTTCATGCATGATGGCGCTCCACCTCACTGGGGTCTTTGTGTGCGCACTTGGCTAGACCAGCATTTTCCACAACGTTGGATGGGACGCGGATCTCCAACGAAGCCATGGCCACCTCGATCTCCAGATCTAACCCCGTGTGACTTTTTTCTCTGGGGATTTATCAAATCCAAAGTTTATGAGAGGCCGTTACAAGACATCGCCGATTTGAAGCATCGAATCATAAGTGCTTTCCACCTGGTGACATCAGAAATGTTATCAAACAGTTTCGACGATTATCGTCGTCGTCTTCACGTCGTCATCGAACAGGAAGGAGGACATTGTGAATGCTGATATTTTATCTTTCAAAAAATTGCAATTTCTGAAGTTATTTTGAGCTTTCTATTGACTTTCATAAACATTTAGAATGTGGAACTTAAATAATAATTGTCAAAAATTATCAATTTTGATAGTTCTAAAGCTATGAGGAAAAATCATAGATATAGAGCACGAACGAGAAGAAAAGTTATGAATTACAAAATGCTATATTCTAATGATCACATTACAGGCAATAGTGACACCGTATTGCTTGTTTCACATGAATAGGAGGCGAATGAAAATTGAACCTTTAGCTGTGTCACCCTGTATATCCCCAGCATCCGCAATCTCAGAATCACAAGTAAATTATATCCAGTCACATGGCTTGTTTCAATGTAGATTGAGTTGTGGGCAGCTGATGCTTTACCATATTATTAAGCAGGATCTTAACGCTAATCAATCATGACATTGAAACTAATATCTTGCTAAACATAACTTACTTTATACAGGCAAAGTCACTAGGAAACTGCTGAGATTGTTCTAGCGGTGATCTGAATTTAGAGAAGCAACTTAATGTAGGTAGCAAAACATCAAAAGATTTTGATGCATTTTTAAGACTTGTATATTGTGTTTTCCGAAATGAATAACATCAACAGTCTTTATTTCAAATAGCAAACGGATTTGCATATTCCTCTTCATTTGATAATCATTTAAGAGAATGCAATTATCTTTAATAGCCATAGACACATCAAAGAAGAGAAAAGTCATCGATGTGACAAACAGTTTCACACATCAAATATAGAAAAACAGAAATTTGCATGTATAAACTCGTAATAAGACAATTAAGTTGCAATTAGGCATTAAGAAATAGAAAAACGTGTTTTGTTAAATATCCGCTGCATGCAGTACACAACTCGAATTCATAGTCTGCGAGACAAACAAATTGCTATTGAACTCATCATATTTCAAGGTCATTCGCAATAGCATAGAAATTGAAATCCCTAGTACTCCATGCATGTAGGGGCATATGAAATACATCGTATATTGTGAAAAAGGACTCTCATATTTCAAAACTATTCTTCTCTTTTACAATGGCGGCTACGATTGAAGTTAAATAATACAGGGCTTATTCGCATATGTAGCATTATTTCACTAATGTCAAGCTCATGGATTTCCGTAGTAATCAACATTCGTCACAAGAAAATACATTTAGTGCACAGCTTCATCATAAGTTTTAAGTTATCAATGATCTCTTCTTTTTTCACAGTGATATGCAAATAATATGGATTCACAGGAGTTCTGCTAAATATTAGATTCATCGGAAGTGGAGATCGCCTATTTACTAGAGTTACCCGAGTCCCTATTCATCGATCAATTGGTCACTCCAAAAATTCCAAAAAATTGAAGATCTAGAGATTAGCATCAATCTTCGCTAAAAAACTAATATTCAATTATGAAATTACCGACTTTATCAAAATCCTACACAAAAGCGTGACTTATATGACGTTATTCATAAAATCAATTCACTAATTGCCAATTTTTGGCAGACACAAAGTGCAGCGACTATAATATTCGGGATCATGCTTATCTACGATGTCTACAAGGAGGATACCTGTCCATCTTGTAACGGAACAAGGAAGAGATGGGATAGCTACAACAGAAATTTGTAAAGACAGACATTGAAAGGAGGATCAGTACTCCGAATTTACTAAAATGGCGATAATTCACATCGACAAAAAAGCAATACTCTCAGAAATTAAGAATCCTCATGTCTTGAACAACATTTAAATAAAATCCCAATCATTAGCCCTCATTACTTTTCCTTAATCCTTCAAATATTTTCAGCAGGACAGTTATTTCATAGGCTAATCCCATGTTCAAGATTGTAAAACTTCCAACGAAATGCGAAGATTATATCATTATCAATTCAGATATTTCCATAAAAAGACACTTATTTCGTAAAGCACATGCATCAATGATGAATGCGCTATGATTTTCATGCTTGGAATTTGATGTTCTTCGAACTCTGTTTTTCAAACTAAGTGACAGGACAGCCAGATTAATATACAAAGAGAGATGTTGAAGAATGATCGCTACATCTCATGCTAACCGTTTTGAGTCAATAATAGATTACAGAGTCACTGTATTTCATAAAATATAAGATGTTATATGGCGAGCTTATTTAGTACGTGTGTATAATCGCTATTAATTCTCAGCTACAAATATTTGTCTGTGCTAGCAACTATTTACTTCGTAGTATTAACTTACAAGGGTTCCATGTCTATCAAATTATAAAACTAAATTAGAGTCTACTGACGGGTTTAAGATCTCTACCAATTTGATGCATGTATCAGGTGAACTGTTGAACATCTCATTTTCATGCATTCTTGTAAAGAGGGCAACTCTGAGTTTAATTTCATATCATAGCAATCATTATTAACATGCACGAATTACTAATACATATGATGCTATCAAATTCATACACTGCAAGTGACAAAGTTGTCAACTGTCATATACCGACATTATCAAACAAATTATTCGATAAATTAGAAACCATTCTATTTAATTGAGAATGAAATCCTTTGTTAAATACATCAACATAGCGATTGTCGACTTCGTAGGACTATTGTCAGACGAATGATTGCAACGCACAGCTGCTTCAAAATACAATAATCATTTTTTCTCGACAGATAACGCAAGTTGTCACATTCTGAAAAGTACGTGTATGATAGGAAACACACGTGTATCAAGGAGATACAGTGTATAATATGATCACTAAGGAGATATTTAAGCAGTATTTTTGCGTCAAATTAGAAAGTTCAGGAAAACATACAGCACAACGTTCACTCACCTTTAAGGATATCAGCGACTAAACAGTTAAAAAATCTTGAGGACGGATGAATACCCGAAACGTTGGGTTGCATATGTTTTATTTTAACTTTATAATTTGACGCAATAATAATTTAAATCTGATTTATAATTTAAAATCTGACGAGTTTCTTTTCAAAATTAGTTATCAAAAATCACATTGTACCAGAACTAAAAACATTGAAGAGAACATTTCTTAAGATTTAAGGGCCAGAATTTGCTACTCTAAAACGCTTCCTTTAAAAACATTTTCTAATTATCATCCCAATGCCAAGCTATGATAGAACAAAATGCAAATCAACTCTTCGACAATGTGATATTTTCATGGTACGAAGCCAAGCTAACAAGTTAGGGGTCGATCAGTCTTCATGCGCTAGGAACTTTCACTAAGCAAGGGTTAGTAACCTATAGTAAGAGCGGTCGGTCCTCCATTGACAGACCGCTTCAAACCCTAGACCTTCTGCACCTCTACGCCGACACTGCCCGTAACAGCCGAGTTATCCTGCCAGCCAGCTTCCTGGTTTATAATCGAACGGCGATGTCTCTCACAAGTAACTGCACCATGTTCATTTAGTTGTTCTGATAATAAGCTGCAGCTCTGCAATCATTCACTAGATCAGTGTCGAGCAAAGTGGACGGAAAATGATTCCACAAACATGACGCGATATAAGGATTTCTTCTCAATCTAAAAAACAGCTCAAGGCACATAAATTAAATTGAGTTTTAAAAATCGATCTCTTTGACAAGCAAATCGTTAGAAATCAAAGTTTGCTGAAAATCACCAAAGGACGTTAACACAAAAACGGAATTTACAATTGACAAACTTTCAGCAATGTTTGATTTATTTTTCATGAAAGTAATTGGAAATATCAATCAATCAAACATTTATTGGGCATCTCATCGCAAGTCAAGTAGTTCTCACCCTATCTTCTTTTTTATTCTTGAATGTAACGGCAGAGTAGAAAATTAGAAAAGCGGCTTTCGTCAAGAAATAAGTTTTAGAAACAATTTCGATGATCTAATCGCTCTTGAACTTAAGTTTAATTGTTCGAAATATCTTCGAGTTTATTGAGTGCATTATTTTCACGCCTTACTTGCGTCAGAAATCGCACCCTGGAGTGCACGTGATCCTCAAATGCGATCATTAACTGATGCTACAATTTAATGATCAAACAAATAGTGAATCAGCACGGAGGAGGAAGTGCAGATTTATGGGTTTGCTGCTCTTTACAACTCTGTATGTTAGATCCATTTTACCTTCGCATGAAAAGCTGCTATGGTGGGCAATGGCTACAACAGAATAGATTTTCATAACACATTTAGAAAATTAAATCATTGAACTGATCACAGACCAATTTGGGAACATACGAAGAAAAATATTTCTACTACTGATGCAACAGTAAGCAGTAGTACTACGTACATGTATTTCTAAACTACAGAGCAAACAAAGAATCGGCTAAAAGTAATGTAGATGACACTCAACTCAAGGAACAAAACGTTATTCTCCAACAGTGAACTGATGCTACTCAATGCTGCAAAAAATATGAAGCTTTCACCAGAGCGGTTGACAAAAGCGTCCTGTTCAGTCTTTAGATGCAGTAAAATCTCTAAGTTCTACGCCCCTATATGTGGACATTTTGAGAACCAACCGAATGAAATCTGAGTAACTTGACATCAACAAACTTAACAAGTAGAGTAATTGAGAGGAGCCGATTTTCTTCAAACTAGAAGGCGCTGTACTTATTACGAACAATAAATTCATTACTTGAAAGCAATAATAGACTTTCATGAAATTACACATGACTCACCTGTGATTTGCGTCCCGATATTCCTAGCTCGATCGTCTCTAAGATGCAGTGAAGACATTCTTTGTCGTGCAGAAGATAAGCATGATGGACCAGCCAGAGTGACAAACATTGAAATGCCGCCACGATAATAGAGTGCAGAGTACGTGAATGATCACATGGAGGACGAGTGCATTGTTGGCAAATGAAATCGCAAATCCAGCGGACAGTTCGTTTACCTGTAAGTCATTGAAATAAAGTTCGTCATCACAATTTTCAAGGTAATTCACAGTGCAAAAACTGGTTGCATCTCCAACAACACAGATAGGTTCGATGCCGGTTTCTTGCTGACCGGTACCGGTTTAGATTGGTTTGCACTCTCAACTATAGAGCGACCAATAGAAAGACCAATAGAGGGCTTTTTTTCTTGAGACCTGTATTGAAGTCGACTTGATAGGCGTCAATATCTAATTAATAATAGCCGGTTGGGTTTCTCTCACATCTGACAAGTGACAACAATTAAAAGACAGAAATTAGAGCCACAGAAACAGTCCTCCATGCACTAAATTGACATCGTGAGTGTAATTGATTACTTACTTTCCTTTTTTATATTTGTTTAGATAACTGGGTACCTGGACGGACATTGCTCAGGGAAAAGAGGCGTGTTGACAAGAGCAGAGGGATTTTTTCACAAATTTTTCAAACCTCATTGGCCAAAACTTCTTCATTTGCTAAATGAGTTGCTCACTAATTTCTACTCAACATGAAGAAAATCGTGATTGCAATCTGACATTTCATTGCCTTGAGGAGAGAGAGATCGATTCTTACCATCATGTTTCTGCTTTTACACGCATTCATATACGTGTTTTCAGAATGTCCTATTTGAAGACATATTTGAAACTAAAAAAATGAGCAAAGCAATTGATATTATCTAAGATAATAAATTGAGTTATACGAGCAAGGTGAGGGAACACATTAGATAATGACAACTTAGTATGTTCTTTGATACGAAAAAAATCGATGAATTTCCCCAGCATAAAAATCAGTAGGAGCATTGATAATTTATCTTTGTCAGTTTCAGAACATTATCTATGAACAAGCTACAACGTATTTAGCAGTTAGTACAATAATGTTGCCTGTCATACCGGGTGCACGGAAAATAGGATTGAGTTTCACTGCAAGCTGCAAAAATCTCATCTAGCAATACCACAATTTCCAACCTTCTACATTTTCAAACAAAGAAGTTGAAAGTTCTTTTGCATCTACACTATCGTCCATCAGTTGCATTATATTCTACTTACACATAGCCCTGTTCGTCTGAGACAGTTTGACTTTGGATAATCCACACAAAACTTCCATCGCTGACAAAGCTGTATCGTTACATTTCTTCCATTCTCCCAACAACCGATTGCAGATAAGACTAACCGTGTGGTTGAAAAGGCCAGACGTGGTATCTGAAAAGAAGAGGTATCAGAATACTATACATGAAGAAAATGTCTTAATGATATGGAATTTTATTGCAATCACACGGTCTACTTTTCACACATCGAAGCCAAAGATTTGATTATGAATTGAAATTGAATACCTAACAAGAGCCGATTCTGAATCATATTATGCATTTTCTTTTACATGCTATGCGCATCGCAACATCACTCCCTTTATAGTTTTTTATTCATGTGGCTGCCATTTTTCCTGCATAACAATATCTCAGTCGATAACGTCACTGACAATTTCATTGTTTCTTTTGGAGATTCGATGCAAATCAGGTTAACTCATTATTCTCTGACACCATTCACTATTTATCAGGTGAACCTTTTCTTTCCATGAGTGACTCTCTCATCGCAAACTCATATGATCTGAAAACGAATTACGTCGTGGATCCAATGTCCGAGATGATGGTTTCCTCAGTTTGATGTTGAATCACAAATGTTTCTATCGATGGTTAAATCAGTGCCTTTCGGGGTGCTTTGACGAACGATTCCTCACTCTCATCAAATAGAATTTTTACAATTAATGAGAACATTCTGGATCTGGCAAATTTTATTATTAGTCTCGGATACTTAAAGTTCAATTAAAAATTTTGTATTTAAAAGGAAGGCATGAGCATGGGACGAACAGCTGCCTTCCTGCGCACTGAATATTTTGAAGAATCCACTTATCACCTGGCGAAACAGCTGAACACTTCTATTCCGTCGACATAACTCAGACATAGATGATGCTCTCGCATTTTGGACATTTTCTGAAGACAACCTTAATGTAATGCTTTCCTGCGGTTCCTCTATTCGCGTGCGAGCAACAGTAATTTCATTTGAGAGAAGGAGAAAGATGTTGTATCACATTTCCTGGATTTTTACATTAACCGATCGGGCGAAGACGTATAGTTCTACATCTATCGCAAGCCTTCCCGCACTGATGCTTACCTAAAAAGATATTCCTGTCATCTAAGGAATGCCTATAAATCTGCTGTGCGCTCTATACATCTCAGAGCTGACCGTCCATGTTTTAAACAACTTTTAGAGGAGGAGAGATAATAACTGCGTCATGCGTTCATGGATAGTAACTACTGTAAACATGACATCTGGTTCTGGTCTTTTAGTAACATCACCTATCAGCGTGAATATGAAAGCGTTTATTGCTAACTATTCAGGCACTAGAGAGAGAACAATGTCTGCCTTTCTGATTTCTACCTAAATATTGCTTAGACGCCTTTGAACACTCTCCAGTCAACGCTTGCAAGAAGCGCTCCACGTCCTGCACCACATTTGAGAACAGTGTGCTACATTCCAATCTCAGAAGACTCCTGCTGTTTCCTAAGCGTCATCTAACTTTCCAGACCTCTTAAGAAACGCAAAAAGGAGCACCAACAAGGCAGTATAGGACAAGGACTTTCACAAATTGGAGATCGCTAAGCATGTTGCTGAGACTGCACATATGAAGTCTTTTGACGTCATGCGCAGTGTTGAAGAGGTGAAACAATGACGAAAGAATCTGAGTTCCGGCAGGAAGACTAGAATCATCTTACGATGCAGCAATACAAATTTACAATCCGTAATCGTTTTTACCTCTTCATGTAATTTTGACCTTGTAACCATGCTGCTCTTCTTATTAATCACTACTACTAGGTTATGATTGGCTCATTTCGAAAACAGACGATTGTCACAGATCTTTGAACGCTCTTTATTGCTTCACGTGAATTATGATGGGAATCTCGCAATAAATCGTTGCGTGCATGATTATGATGTCCGACGGAGTTTTGATACCTACAACCAGAAGGGATCTTCCTAGCTGGACATGCTGGAACAAGAAGGGTTTAAAAAGGGTTCACAACTTCCCTTGCATCGTAGCGAGCTGGTCGTCTCGTCGATCTCTCCGTTTGATGCTGTGTGCATTTCGGCATCATTGCATCTTTTCTCGCTTCATTTGGCTATACTGACAATTTTTTATGCTGGACAACTTCTCTTTTCACGCCCTATTCAGCGACACATAACGCACCTCAAAATTCTGGAGCATTCTCGCACTAGACTTCTTTTTTTATGTTTTTACATTATTTCCTCATCGCAACTTCGCTCACTTGTGGCCTTCAGCCCCATCGCTTTCCCCAACGGATTATGTCATCGCTCCCTCGTCAGCAATACTCCCGTTCGGATCTCCTTAGTTTGCGAAGTGACTATCATTTACCGCGCATTCAACGTCGCGCTCTGTGGTTCCTCAAGTTACTACGTCACAAGTCCCCATTCACTGCCAGAAATAGTGATTCATTATCCTCTCTCCATCACGCATCGTATTCCCAGCCCAGCTGTCAAGCTTCAACATCGGATAACAAGTTGCGTAAGCCAACTCGCTCACAGCCGTGTGCAGCCCCTTCCATCTTACAGTTCAACGCAAGATCAATTTTCAATAAGATTGACGACCTAAAAGTCAGAGTTTCAAAGTTTGAACCCGATCTTGTGTGCATCTCCGAATCTTGGCTAGATACTACTGTGCATGACCTTTCCATTTCCCTGTCTGGTTACAACTTAGGTAGGCAAGACCGTGACTTGAATGGTGGTGGCGTTCTTCTGTATGTAAGATCATGCTTTACAGTCTCTACTGTCTGTAGAACGGATCTGACTGATGTTCGTACTAATATCCTTTGCTGCCGCATCACTGAGCTTGATGCATCCATTGTGGTCATCTACCATCCCTACTGGGGCAGCGCTGCAGCTCATGAAATCGTTCTCGAACATTTACAGTATTTAATTGATCATTCAGATTCCCATCATTTTCTCATTGTAGGTGACATCAATGATTTGCGTCTACATTATAATAACTTTTGTCTGTACAATAACCTGACTCAATTAGTAAACGCACCTACTCGCAAAAACAACATCCTTGATGTGATTATCACTAATCAGAAGAGCATATATCAATCACCTGCTATCGTCTCTCCCCTTGGTAGGTCCGACCACAGAGGTGTCTTTGTCAAGAATGTTAAGTCCAAAGCCATTGTCACTACCAAGATCAAAGTTCGCTCATGTAGCCCTTCCTCCCTTGCCCAGTGTCGTTCTCTCCTTTGTTCCATTGATTGGGACTATTGTATCTCTCCCTCTGATGACATCCACACTACTGTTGAACTTTTTCAAGACTTTTTATGGTCTTGCTTTGCTGAATTTTTTCCCGAAAAAAACAGTTCGCATGAGATCTTCGGACCCTCTTCTTTTTATACTAATGATTGACGACTTCCCCGACTTGACAGACACCAGAATTGTTGCCTACGCCGACGACATTTCTTTAATTCATCTACAAAAAAGCAACTCCCCATCAGACTTCAATCCCATCAATAGTGGATTCCTTCGTTGAGTGGTCATCTTCGAAAAAATTGACGATCAATGTAGATAAAACCAAGTGTCTGACTGTATCCCGTTCACGCATTTCTCCTACTCCTATGAGCATCAAAATTGGTGATAAAACCATTGAACAGGTATCTGTCCTTAATATCCTTGGTGTTCATTTTTCGTCTGATTTGACATGGAACGCATAGTTTTGATTTTTATACAACAAGTGCTGTCGTAGTCTGTCAATTGTCCACCGCCTGTATTATAACAACTGTAATTCATCCTTGATCTGGCAGGCATATATTGAACTTGTTTTTAGCCACATCGCATTCTGCTGGCCAGTCATATGCGATCTACGTTCTGTTCAATTCCGCAAGTTGGAAAAATTGGATCTCGTCGCTCGTCGTTGGGCTGATGTTACAAGCAAACCATCTCTCGCGTGCATGCTGCATAATTCTGTGAAAAGACTCATCGGCAAAATTGTCAAGAATTCAGACTCGCATCCTTTGTCTCAGTTTTTTGATGTGAGAGACTCGATTCAACACACTCGTCATCAACGCAAGCTTCTTCCCAAAAGAAGAAATTGTGCCTTATATCGCAACTCATTTGTAAAATTTTCTAGCCTGTCTTGATGCCAAACTCATGTATGTTAATGCACATCTCTGTCAATACCGCCAGTTGTATTGTCAATATAAAGCTTTATTATTATTATTATTATTGATAGAAAAACGACTCCAAAAGACGGATCGTAATGCTACAATGCTTGGAAAGTATTTAATATTTTGAGGGTAAAAACGTCGTATAAATCAAGTGGTCAAAGACTTTATTCGACCGATTTCGGATAGGAGTCGGTCAACCACTCTTAACCTTCATCAGAAATAGAAGGAAATATATCACACAAATTTACACAAGATTCAAATGCTGCAAGTTGTAATGAACAAAGGACTGAAAAGATATCATACATAAAATGGAATAACACAGAGTCTTAACTAGAGGGTATATGAGAAATAGGCGACTTTGGGCAAAACTAAGATATCTCTGAAGTACATGCTGCATAATAAGACCATGAGGATAATCGGTCATCAGTTGACTCACAAATGTCATTTCTTTTATTTCTCTTTGTTGTTCAGTTCCATCGCTTTGTTCTAATAGGGAAACAGATATGTTGTTTTCCTGATGACCATCTTCCATGCAATGAAGCGGCACAACTTTGCTGTCAGCGTTGTACCGTACGTCAACGCGGTGTCCATTAGTCCTTTCACGACGAGATCTTCCTGTTTTCCCAATGAAAATGGGAGGGCAAATTTCAAATTTGGTGCATCAGTGTGCCGTTTCATTGTATGGAAGATGGTCATCAGGAAAACAACATATCTGTTTCCATATTAGAAAAAAAGCGATATAACTGAACAACAAAAAGAAAAATATAAGAAATGAAATTTTTATGTCAACTGATGACCGATTATCCTCATAGTCTAAATAAGCAGAATGTACTTCAGAGATCTCCTATTTTTGCCCAAAGTCTCCTATTTCTGTGACTCATATGCCATTAGTTGAGACTCTATGTTATTCCATTTTATGTATGGTATCTTTTCAGGCATCTGCTCATAACAGCTTGTGGCATTTGAATTTTGTCTAAATTTGTGTGATATATGTCCTTCTATTCCTGATGAAGGTTAAAGCGGTTGACCGACTCTTATCCAAAACCGGTCGAATAAAGTCTTGAACCAGTTGATTTATACGTTTTCAAACTTTTCACCATCGAGTTATAGAACAAGAATGGTGGAACTACAGAACATTTACTTGTGGAAGACGACAAAGATCAGGAAAAGAATGATGGCTAGATATCAGAATATAAGAAACGTATATTTCTTCAATTGAAAAACGCGTCTACAACGGAGATAGAAATGAATGAAATGAATGATGACAAAGCGCATTCAGATATTTACAAAATGACAATTAAGTGGAGGTGAGATAGGAAGCAATTATGATAACGATTAAGCACGTTGATGAGACTGAATGAGCAAGTCATATCATTTGTAAAGTCATGCACCATCTCTGTCTTGCAAGGAAAAATGTAAAGGGTTGATAAAATATAAGGGTGGATGTCATAGCAAATACAGTAGATATCTCCCGATTGTGATTGATTAATGACTAGACATTCAAATTTCATTTTGGAACTAAAGTCAGTATTCAAAGTTGCGTTGACGAGTTACAAAACAGCAAACGTATCAAGTCTGACTGATCGAGTTAGTGATCTAACTGGCCAGATGGATCCTGAGCTCGACTACTGACGGCCAACGTTAGGAAGATTCCTTCATATTAAGCTGTTCTATGGTGCGGTTTCAGGCTGCCACTTACACGTATAAAGGATGAGAATCAAATTGACGACTGATAAGCATTCACTGACCATAATACTGTATAATGACAATGTGATAATATGTGACGATAATACTGTTATAACAGATAATATAAGATAGATAGACTCGATCCCACCCAATAAATTCCCCGAAGTAGATGATTCATCTATAAAAATAAATAGGTGATCGTGAGCTAGAGTCTCGCAAATGCGCATCCATTGCATTGAAGCAAAATTCATTTATTTTCTCTCCAATATTCTGAGATCTCGAAAAGATGAAATTCCTGTGATCACAAATGTCTGACTTAAATCAGAGAGAGAAGCTAACTTTGAAGGCTTATTATCAGTCATCAACAGTATATCCTATTGTAGAAAGTCAGTAACTTGTCAGTAGTCGTGCATGATCAACTGAATTAACAATATGTAACATTCAATTCAAAAATTTTTATCTTTCGAATGAAGGTAGAACCATCTGAAGTCTGTGCCTGTCAAAAATCAATATTATCAGCAATATTTTTTCAATAGCTTTCAAGCTGTAGTTGAAGCTTGAACTCACTAATGCCGGTAGTCATTACGAGATATTCATAACAGAGTATTTTTGTGACCGAAACGCTTAAAGTTCTAATTTACTGAAATAAAGGGCGCTCACTTGATAATGTGGAAACCCACATAGTTCATGTCAGTACCATCCAATCCTAAGAGTGGAGAGAATGTATGCAATAAGTAAGCGAAGTACACAAAAATATTATCTGTCACCATAAATTTACTTTCATGAAGTATCTATGACATGCCACGAGAAGTCATGAAATTACATTGGCTAACTGAATAAAATACTTGCCGTTTTGTTGTGATCACTTAATCAGAATATACGCAGGTATACTTCTTTTATTTAGCTTGATGAAATTCAGTTGTTCACTACGGTTTCTGTATGACTAATCTAACACGTGGTAAACACTGCAAAAATAAGCATGCTTGCGCGCTTTCATCAACACGCTCTGACATAAACGAGTTCTATGATATTAAATGGTCTCCAATCGTCATCGTTATGTGGTCGCCGGTCGTAATCCTCAAAACAATCAAAGTCTTTGAGAATGTTATGCAACGTCACACATTTTTATGAATAATAATTTGATATCAAAAAGTCTCATTTATCTACCATATATAAAAAATGAGCGTCTACACTTTCAAGACATCAAAACAAAAACAAGAGAATGTATCAATCAAATTGGTGTTTGAAAGAATTTACTTTTTTAATTGCAGCAATTGATACGCAACCCAGCGATGAACTATTTTGTAATTAAGAAAATTCATAGTAACATAGAGTATTCGGAGGATATTGCATGATTCACGATATTTGGCGGTACATGAGCAGTTATATCTTAAACATCACTCATTCCTGACTCATTGGATTAGTGAAAACATTACGGCTGTAGTTTGAGACAAACTTAATGAATGTCGCTAAGCTACCACTAGAATGCTGACAGTAGCTCAGATCTAACGCACTTTTACATATAATCGGATAAGTTCGATGAATTAATGCATGTAGGTCTCGTTTACCATAACAAATTTGCAGTAAACCCATATTGATATATTGTAGCGTAAAGAGCCAGGAGTATGAAGACAACAATATGAATAGTATGCAAGCATATTCATGCCAAGACATTCTCAGTAGTCATTCAAACACCAGCGAAATGCTTGAATATACTATGTAGCGGTACAAATACGGCTGATTCCATTTGTTGTTTCGACGCCGAAAAATACGTATAATTGCTTGCTTTCAAATGACGAATCCTGTCATGTACAAAAAGTGATTTAAGAATTACCGCTCAAATAGCTTCATGAATTTCGAAAGAATGACCAATAACAACAACACTCGCTATGTCATGAGGTTGTTCATTGCCAATACGGACAATAATTTGCGTGCGTTTTCCGTTATCAAAAAAAACATTGAAATTGTTTCTCTGCATTTCTTGCTGTATACAACTTTACAGACAGAGTCGAAACTAAACTGCCGGTTACAACTGTCGTTATAACTTTTCATTTGACATACGTGCTGATTCATTACGTCAATCTACCAGATACAGCTGCATCTTTTTAGGGCAATTATATGAAATCATAATCAGAACAATCACGATGATGTGATGGTGTCACACACAATCAAGTTTGGCTTCTGGAGTAAGTCGAAGTTTTTTCATAATGAACTATTATAAGAAAACGAGATTACCATATTGGAATATTGCAATTTCTTTATCCCGGACTCTATATTTCGAGCGTCAGAGATAGACAGAGCAGGAGAGGCTCTTTGAGCTGTGATGCTGAAGAACCGGAGCTCTAACTCCTTTCTACCATCGGTGACCATTTTGCGTGTAGCTTGATTAGAAGCCTTTACTTCCAGATCGCTAGCTCATGTCACAAACCACTGAGATCGTAATAAATGAATCCATTGAAACTCATCTCCGCCGTGTACGTCCTAAGAAAACCGAACAGCAAGTTCCATGTAGCACTAAATGAATTTGAAATCAGACATATATTCATAATCAGCGCATTGCTATAATTGCTTCATTTTCAAATAATTGCACAAACGTTCAATATTCCCATGCAGTTTATCAGTTTCAAACATTAAAACAATTTCAGCTGATATTCTGTAATGTACGCCCATATTCGAACTCAAGATGATTTAGCATTCAATCGAAATGTGGAAACATTAGAAGTTAAGTTCATGACGAAGCTGCTACAGCTTATTTTATAGAATGTTCAATATCAGATCGCACAAAATAAAATCAGAAAATGCATCAGGCAGCAGCTTAGTACGCTTTCTTGCATTATGCAAATTGACTTACCAACTTGAGAAGAAGCTTCATTGGCTAATCAGATGAACAGACAAGGAATTAATGGAAGTAGAAATTTGCATTTATGAATAATTAAGGAATTATGACAATTTCATACTATCAAACCGGCTTGCAGAACGAGTTTGACTGAAATTCAGCATAATCACATGTTGCAAATCACAGATTGGCAGTCGTTATGATGAGATATCTATTCATCAGTTTTGGACCTATTATTCGGAATTTTTAGCTGCACGCCTCGGGAATCTGAAATTTTGTTATCGCGCCGACGATTTTTTTGATTTTTGTAATCAAAAAGTGTTAATATTGATTATAGCACTGATTTGCAATTGATTCAGAAGACAACTTGATGTTCTCATTGAGAAAAGCTAAAAAGGTTGTTAGGGCAACTTCAAAGAAGCTAATATTCTCTCGTCAATTTATGTCGCAATCGACAAGAAGATTCCACATAATTTCTAGTGTAAATAGAATGATAAAATATTGAGTTGCATCCTCAGTTGAAAAATGGGAAAACCTGAATATATTTCATTTCATGCAATGTCAGGAATCATCCCTGAAATTTGATGAAATAGCAGCCATTCAGGTCTGTTCCTATTTTTCAACTGAGGATACAACTCAATGTGCTTGCAAAAAGAAGACTTTATTAATTATTGCAGGTGCACTGACTTAGGTAATTTACCAGTCGTGTATTTAAAGTGATATTTAATGAATACCAGTCGAAATTTCACTAACTTGCGAACTGCAGATCTCAAATTTCTCGTGTTATTTGTTAATGTGGAGCAACGGCTATCTAAGTGTAGATCTACTCATACTGCTCAGTGCTTGGCAACACTGACAGAAATAATGTTTTTGTTCGCATTTGATTTTCGTATAGAATATTCGTTAATGAATGGTTACTAGAACGTGTGCATCTTTTGAAATTTGATGTTCAGAATAGACTTATGACAATGCTCTAAATGCCAAGGAAGATTAATACATTCCTATATGATGTATGCATGTCCACACTACGTCCCCAAGTTATCAATTAGGAGCTGATTAATCAGACATTTTAATCAGACTGATTAATCACAATACAATAACTACTAAGGAAACGCAAACATGAAGCTCTAACGTTCCTCCTCCCCAATTGCAGGCTTGGAAGATGCCTACATATAGTCACACTTTATTTGGAGCGCTGTGATACTTTTAGTCCGGATGTCCTTCTTGAACACTTCAGATGACAGTGTCGGAGCCCGACCTTTAGACCAATAAGTGCAGATTGCTAGGTCAAGCAGTTTGTTACTGCGCCGGGGAACATAGGCATAAATGGCACGAGGCATTAAGGCACGGAAAGATGGCATGAGCTTTTAGGTAAAAGTGGGAGTATCAATATTATGCCTTATTGGAAACGCGACAAGTAGTTGATGATAATGCTTATGAAAAGTCAACAAAAATAGAAATCGTCGCTGTATGCTGTGCAAAATCGTGCGTTGTAGCCATAATTGCTATGACATACCAATTTTGCCCTCTTTCACTATAAACTCGCTGCGGCGGTACGGCTTTACTCAGAGACTGGAAAATCATTCCAAATTTGCAAGCATACACACACAAAGGAACTCAGAAAAAACCGGTAAGCCATTTTGCAGCATTAATAATGAACTGAGAAACATGTTGAGAAAGTATTGTGTCATTTCACTCATTTACCATTAGAGCACATCACAGCTTCTATTTTGAATAACTGCATGTACTGTACATGCACGAGCCAGTAGAATTCGAGATGTAAAATATCTAAATACAGAGGCGGCAAGTTACTTAAAAATAGTTGAACATAAATGGATACTATAATTAACTTACTTCGCACATGGTGTGGTTTTTTTGGATTTTGGTAAACGCAACAGGAAATGATTTCATTGCATCTAAAGAGCTGATTACAAAAAACGGACCACCTAAATTTCGATGAAATTCAATCGATTCTCATGCCTTCCAATGGCATCACACAACAACGCACCATACATCATTCGAGAGTCTGCATTCTCAGCTTTAAAATGAGCTATGCTAGACCTGCATCCGTTATTGTATCTGCTGAGCAGTGCCCAAAATATAACAATCCCTCAATTTAGAAATTGCAATTTTTCAAGAAGAAAACATGCGAGCATGATGATGAATCAGGCACGGGTAGAACGAGCATTTTCTGAGCTCACTTTTGACATGCTGTTCATCAAAATTGGTGAACTGATAAAAAACTAGTGATAGTGATATCGTGAAGTTATTACAAAATCATGACCTTTTTGGTTAAAAATGTTATGCTCTCACTTTTTCATCAAAATGTTCGTGTTTGGGGTCCTTCATAGGTACGAATATGACGTTATATTCATATAAGTTCAATAGTTCTTTTTCAAGCTACTTCAATATTTTTTCTCATTTCCGCGAAAGTAAACAAACAATGAAGGTAAACAATCGGCAGCTGCTATGACAGAGCAAAGACATGCCTTCGCTATCCATCCTCTTTTGAGCCTACGTTCCCCTTACAAGGTGTTTATGTACTTTTGTGGAAATGAGAAAAAATATTTAAGTTTGAAAAAGAACTGTTGAACCTATGTGAATATAACTTACATATTCGTACCTATCGCATCGGAAGGATTCAGAGGATACCAAACATGAACATATTGATGAAAAAGTGAGAACATAACATTTTCAAACAAAAAGGTCATGATTTTGTAATAACTTCACGATATCACTATCACTAATTTTTTATCAGTTCACCGATTTTGATGAACATTATGTCAAAAGTGAGCTCAGAAAATGCTCGCTCTGCCCGTGCCTGATTCATCATCAAACTCACATGTTTTCTTCTTGAAAAATTGCAATTTCTAAATTGACTGATTTTCATACTTTGAGCACTGCTCAGCAAAGCAGCAACGGATAAAAGTCTGTCATAGATCATTTTAAAGCTGAGAATGCAAGCTCTCGAATGATGAATAGCATGATGAATAGATTCAGTTTTTACTGTGAAAACATGGTAATTAAGGATTTGTTTAAAAAATCTAGAATGATATTAACTTTTCAAAAACAGCTGCTAAACAATAATTATAAATTCCTAAAAACTGCTTGATCTAATTTTCGAAATGTATTATTTGTTCACGCATTCGTAATGTAACTTTTGAAAGTAGTATTTACTATTTTCCAACATTTTCGAAAAAACACTTGCGTCTTCAGATTTAAATGACTTGATACATGAATTTTCTCAGGTAATGATATTATACACATCGAAATAATGACACTCGTATAATCAAATTATATTTCTGGGAAAATGCCAAAGAGAACAACACATTTAACACGATATCTGCGGCAGTATGAAAAGTAAAGCGAAATAGATCAGCTCAGAATTCAGATGAAACACCAACGATTGCTCGAAATTTAGATGCGCCAATAGCACTCCGATATCATATATGAAATTTCACGTCTCAGAAATCTGAGAATAAAGTATGTATAGTTAGCCAGGCAACAAAGTTTGCCCGTGACAAAAGTTCTTTGTGCTGTTGTCTAGGAAAGCATAAAGTTGACGACTTTCCACAGAAATTAAGCTTACCACATTAATGAGCCAGTTATTGCATCAATCCAGTCCAGAGTACGAGCATTTTTAAAATTTCATGGACGGAAAATAATTTCATGTCTCGGTGGATTTCAAGCACCGAGTTTTGGAATAATAGGCCCCTGCTCTATGAACTGCGCCATCAACTCAATGAATACTGGGCATAATTACTCCCGAGACAACATAGCATTAACCGGCAAGTCAAACTACCAGTACCAAGATATGAGTAATCCATAGTCAGCATTATATTTTGAAGTGGAGACTTAGTCCACACTCAGAATTACCTGCAATGATAATATCACAGACGGAAAGCACATCTTTGTTGATTTGAACTACCGACCTCTGGCATTCTGGGCCAACACTCTACCAACTGAGCCATTGACGAGTAGCATTCGGAGGTAGCCTACAACACTGTGCTTTTCAGATGACGTCCTTTGGATGCAAATAAATAAGATCCCCAGGTTTTAACCCAAATTTTCGCGCTGAAGACCAAAGTTTGCCATTTAATTGGATCTGTTTTGCCGACAAACGGACGCGAATAATTCTTACAGACATTGTCGCTATCGTGTGAGCTAATGGTTAATCGTCTAAAGAAACCAGTTTCCTATTAGACCATGCTTTGCAACAACAATTAAATTAAAAAGTCCCGCAGAAGGCCAAGCATTTAGCATGGTTGCCTTGCACCTTTCCAAGCCAGCTTCCTCACATGGGATGTTGTACGTTGTTGCATCAAGAACAGGAAACAAGGACTAGGTGTTCAGAAACGCAGAAGATGGGAAAGCAAGAAACATGGTGCATGAAGAAGTATTACGAAACATCCTTTATATTTTTTGATCAAAAATGCTCGAAATTTCTGGCCTTGCTTTTCATTTAACTCCGCATGGAGTGTATTTTGTCAATTAACATTATAGAGATTCAGTTAGTTGTAAATATTCTACATGTACTCAATGATAACAGGATGTTGAATGACTTATTGTCAAAATAAAATATTTAGAAATGTTAGTTTATGTGAATGAGAATATGCGAAAATTGGTCGAATGAATGAAATAGCGAATTTCTACAAAAGAAATCAAGATCATGAGCAAGCTAAATTACAGAAAGAAAAATCAATCATCTAATAAAGACAAATAACAGAGGGAGAGAATGTGTGCGAGAGAGATGGTAATTGAACTAGTAAGCTAGTTACCTGTATTGGAAAGCCCAGAAGTTTCGTCTTGTTGTTGAATTTCTGAGTTCTCAGCGAACGCCATATCTTCTATAAGAAGTTGAATTCCGCCTGTAAGGAAACATTAATGTTAATTGAAGTTGTTTCATAGTAAGATTACTTTTGTATTATTTGCATGTATGTGTCAGAAAGCAGTATTCATTAACCAATATTACTTACCCAGTAACATTTGCGTATTGGTTGAGTCCTTCTCGTAACACAAGGCATGATAGAGTCGATCACAGAGACGTTTTTTAAGAGAAATAAATGTAACTTGCTCCTCTACATCATTCAAAACTGGCAACAGATCTGAAAGATAGGACGAAGCGGTTTCAAACATTGAACGAGCACCGCAGATGATTATAAAAATGCAATCGGTTACCAAAAAATCAATCATCGCTTGAATTTCAGTATAGAGGGATTTAATTTAAGGACAGTGTTTTGATCTTCAGTATAATAATATCCAGCAAACGTATTCCCGATTATACGGGAAGTACACGTATGTTTCACACAACCACTACCCGCTAATAGGTAACTAACAGATAAAGCTCGTTTTCATATTTCACTGTTTACGGTTTTTGCAATACTATCACGAAACTGCTACATTCACAAGTATCATACTATTATCATTAAATTGTCTTTCAATGACAATGTATCTTTTTCGTATAAAGTTCACATGAACACATTTCAGGACGTAAAAGATCACAAATAATAGATGCAGCATCCACACACCTCTATTTCCTTAATTTTCAGTATAATAGAAGGTTTTTCAAGGACCTCACAAATTATTAGGTCAGGAACACATTCCGCTAATTCCTATCAGTCTTTTGCCTCGACATGCTTAGATTCACCTTCCGCAGCAAATTTCTGGAGCGCATCCTTTGCATATAGCGGAGTGTTACTGTAAAGAGTAGTTTACATAAATAAAGACTGAACTAGAGATTTTCTGAGACAAACATGAATGCACATTAATAGTTGGTAGCTCAGTCTTTATTTGGCTGCTTTTCAGTGTGTAATTTGTTCAGTTATGGGACATTTTTCAGTTTCCAGTAATATTTCGTTGCTTAAAGATGAGGATGCAAGCGTCAAGCTCCTCAATCATATTTTAAGTCTAATTTGAGCATAAATACGCCTATAAACCTCAAATTAATTACCACAGAGATAATGTTCAACTTTTCTGTCTTCTGCTTGGAAGGAGTTCTATTGCAATGTGGTTGTCTATTTTTCAACCATCTCCACCGAAGAATTGAAAAATAGCATCAATATTTGTTTATAGCTTACTTTGTTCAGTGAATAGAACGCTGTAATTTTAGCAATGTTATTGATGAATAAAAAAACAGCGCGCTCGAATACTTCATCAGAACACTTTGAGATGCTGATAATATGAGATAATAACTAGAAGCCAACATTCAATGCACCAAATGATTCCAGCACACAGTGATTAGAAAATTACGGAAAATGCCCTTCAACTTTAGGCAGACAGCAGCAGGAGTAGCAGAATTAAAACTACATCAACGCTGATAATCTGATGTTACAAAAATAAAGTTTTTTCATTTTGCTTGCCATCAGACTAATGGGGACATCTAAGCATCAAATGAATACATATCCTTATAATTCCAAGACAGACGCTAACGTTTAATTGTCGTCTACGATTTTGTTTGATTAAATTTTGTTCGAAAAGTTAACAACTGGTGACTTGAGTGAGCATTATTATATAGCAATCTAAGCATGCAAAAATATCTTACCTTTTACATGAGCGTTGTTGTATTGTAAAGGAAGGCATATCATAGACAATAGCAAATGTATGGAGGCTCTTCGAAGCTGTACATGTGACATATAGTCAGGGATCCTACAATAGAAACATTTACGTTTAATAAAACAGCGTGGAGGCTTTATTATTGCAACGCGAAGAAATGTATCAAAATCAAATTATAGAAAAGTTTTCAAAGCGCATGCGTTCATCTGTAATGAGGAAATTAAAACGCTTTCTGCATTGATATATGCCCCATGTAATTACAATTAGAAATGTGTCAAATATGTGGAAAGAGGAATGATGTAGGCTATTTGTAAAAGGTTGCATCCTACGAGAAAACATTACTCGCTCAAGCGAAAAATTGACATCAAATAGCATCACATGACAAGCTAATGCAAGTATCGTATAGTAAATACCGGCGAAATCACCACGTCATAAGCTACGTAGCAGCGATTAGTTACTCTACTTAGTCTGGCAAATAATATCGCCCTTTTTGACTGAGGAATAAAAAGAAAATGGCAACGCGTTATTTTTGGTGACAATGCTCGTTATTCCAAAAGCTCTCTCTTCAATGTTTCAGTAAATTAGAAAAAAATGAAAATATATGTTTCGGTTACAGAAATTCCCTTAAACAGTAAGAAATTCCGATTAACTTTCTACTCCATATTCTATTGAACATTATGTCGGATCAGCTCTCGCATAAGACTAAAACCTCTGTATAGAACAAAGCAAAATACAGACTGTGCAAAACTTTCACAAATTTCATCAATTTAACGCGATCGCAGTAAATATCGTACAGGGAAATATTGACTCATCTTATGCACCCTTACTAAAAGCCTTCCGGGGTAGAACGAATCCCCCTTTGGGGATTTTGTTGTGGTTCGTTGAAAACTAAACCTCCTGACCTGAGGCTTCGTGACTTTGAAATTTTTTGCGAATTTTCAAAGTTTTCCTCAAAACTTGTTGGAGTTAGTTCATTGGAAGGTCATAGTCACTTAAAAATACTCTTCAATGATTCAATGAAGCACATACACTTTCAGTCCGAGTACACCATTCTCAGTATTCCAGGAATAGTAGTCAATAAATCATTTCATGATTATTATTCATTTATATTATGGACAACGATTGCAATTTTGGAAGGAATACTTGAGTGCGATTTAAACATTATCAGCAGTAATAGTACATCAAAGCCGCATTTTTTGGTTCCTTTCCCAGTCATTTGAAAACTTTTATCTTTATCCTGCCATTCTACATAATTTAAATTACCATATTTCCTCTAATAATCGTCTGACCTCCAATAATGGGCTATTGCAAGCTCGCTATTTTCACTTGTCGAAAACCGGTGATTTAAGACGCGTCGATAGGGAATTATGATTATTCATTGGTTATGTACATGACCAATAGGAAGCAGCTTCGAGTGACGACAGCGCGATATTAAGTAGGCTTACATGTATGCCTACTTTGGTGGGTGCATAAGTAGACTTATCAGTAGGTCATAAGTAGGCCTAAGCAAAATAGCTGTTAGGCTTAATCATACACCGGTGATAGAGACAATAGAATGTTCATACAGAAAAATGTAGAGGATGTCCCAGAACTATATACACAGTCACACATGCTTTAGGCCTATCTATATTTCATTGACTATTCACTTCTTCTGGGACATCATGCATGTTATTGAGAAAATAGGAAAATATTCGTCTGATCTTTTGTTTTGTCAACTAGGCTGTTAGGGCAACGGCCGGTAGGCCTACAATGCATTTTCTGAAAATAATCAATTTAAAATGAGAAAATTTTTTTTCTTAAAAATTAGATTTCGCTGATCGCCGAACCTCCAATAATCGACCGGTTAAAATTGAGCTTGAAATAATAATCGCCCTCGGTGATTATTGGAAGAAATACGATACTTAGATGCAAAAAATCATTTCACGGGTATGCATTGGAATGGCAACTGTTTGAAAGCAAATCCTCCACATTTCATACACATGTGTTTGAGTTGCAGACATTCCATGCATAATAAATGTTACCAATATTTAATGTAATCAAAAATGACTTCTCAGTATATCTAACTATTTTATAAGCTTTAGTTGGGAGATCAAGTGTAAAAGAAGGTAATTATTTCATTTGGTTTATTAATGTCGGCCTCCTCCTATACACCATCATCAGAAGCAGAGGTGGTCAATACAATAAAGTGAAGGACGCGAATCGATTTTCGCGAGATTCCGAATAGCGCGACTCATGGCACGATTGATCGAAAATCACGCGATTCTGAATGTTTTGAATCTTTCTAAAATTTGGTGATTAGAAGTCTACCTTGCATTTGTCTTTAAATTCTAGGCCGTTGGTTCCATTATAAATGAGGCTATCAACAGTGAACACCATGTCTCCCGTGTTCTATAGTTCAGAGTCTGGTGTAAGCAGGGTTAATAAAATGATGCTTATTTACGATGTCAGACTTAAGAAAATTCGTGCTTATGATTAAATATCGTGCAGCATTGCAGCCGATTGATTGTGTAAATACAACACAGTTATTCTTACGTTGTAAGAAAATGATTCAACTTTCTGACAATTTCACTAAAAATGTTCGAATGCAACTGATAAATAATAGAGGGGAATAAGTCTAAATGACAAGGTACTACGCGATTGAGCTCATTTTCATCAGAGAAATAAAGAAGCAAATTTCAATAACTACTTCATCTAGCAGTTGCTACCCAACAATAGCTGCTGCGCCACAGAAGTTATCTTCGAAATTGTCACCATTGACTCCTGTTTGCAACTTTCTTAAAATTCCTCCAATACCTTTAGAATTTTACTCGTTGCAACATAAAAACGCAGTTCGGATTATATGATGATTTGATGGAAAGTGACAAAAATATGTTTTCTGCGACATCAAAGAGAATTGGCATGTAGCTTTCAAACTCATTTTTCATCATTTCCGATGACAATAATTATTGATAATCACGGAAAAATAAGCTGTTTTAAAAATGATATTACTATGTGCATGGATATGGAAAATAAAGCTCGAGAAATATCGAAAATGTACGAAATTCAGAAGCTGAAATTGCTTCTTTGCATTTCTGACGCCGGTTGAGAGCATGGACATACTATTCTATGGAATACGATTTCCAGATGTCCATGGCAAGGGTATGAAATAACAGAGACTTTGATTAGTGGCTCATTTCATAGTTTCTGTTTCACATCGTTTTATTAAAAATCTGATTATCTTTTTGTTCCGAATAGAACAAGAATTAGGACACCTTTAACTGAATACATTTTCATTCAAATATATTTTTAACATTGCAGCTGACAATTGATGAAAGTGTCAAATACATTAAATTACACTAATAAATTAATAGATAAATAATATAGTAAACTATAAAAAATGATACTAACAACATATAAATAGTAACAAGGCTGCTAAAAAAAAGGTTGTATAGACATTTCCAATTATGAAGCATCTCATTTATCAATTAATATTAAGGCATAGTTGTCGGGTCAGCCACTACTCCATTGGATATCTGAGATCAAATTGCCTGTTTGGAACATGCACGATTTTAAGTGTTCCTCCGCAAGTTTTTTTAAAAACTTTCTTGCCTCTAAAAATGTTTTTAAAGAATTCTATTAAATAATCATTAATAACAGATAAATTCATTTTTCAACCATAATAATATTATGATCCATCCCGTTTTATGACCGTTCTTCACCGTTTGCATTGGGGTTGACCGTACTAATATGACAAAAAGGGCATCTCTAAAGAAAATAAGCAAAAGACAGGTTAGTTACAGTTAATTATTTAGTATCATCATCCATGCATATCACCAGATTGCATCAATTCACAAAATTTCGCAGCATATCATACACATCAGCATTAAATTCCAAGATTCAAAACCGCAGACAGTGATCAAGTGATTGAAGGATCTCTACATCGCCTACTAGCACATCTAACAAAATTGGAAAAGGCAGGTAAGAAAATATCTTCGCCTGCTGCGATCGTAACACTTGCTCTTTCCAGATGCTATCAGGGGAGCTGCAATAAAGCATTCAGGAGTTCTCATACAACATATAACGGAATATATCGAGGAAACCGAAAGAAATATTTAAAACCAAAGGTTAGAATAATAAGCAACAAATGCAACGAACCCAATTAGAAAAAACTACATTTATGGACGATGTTGTTGGTGGAGTTGCGAAACTGCAGCATTGATATGTGTTGAACAAGCTAATACCTGGGACGTCTTTGATCATATAAGCATGTAAGCATCCGATTCAGCACAATTTTATACATTTCATTTACTTTATGCTTTAATATTGCATAATGCGAGTATCTGACCACTTATTTTCCTAGTGATTTCTATTATTGCACTCGAATGGCAACATTAATTTAAAAGCATCTCACTAAAAACCAATTAGTCTGAATGAACAAAGACACAGCAATTCTTCATTGTAATGTTCCGTTCAATCTAATGTAGAGTCCAATTCCGAACCCGGAACTGAACACGTCTACTGGTAGAGAATAATCACTTGCTTTGTTCTATGCTAATTAATAAAGTGAATATATACTACTTTTATGGTTATTTGAAGTCAATCATTTCATCAAGAAGAAATTTAGAAGCGGAAACTGTGTGGTAAAAGCAACTCATGTTTCTGAAATATACGGGCATTTATCGATATAATCATCTTTCAGATTTTGTCAGAAAGTACATGCACGTGTAATGTTAGGAAGGAAGGAAGAAAAGTCGATAAGTAACTCTACTCTCGAAAGCGAGTAAAAGTAGCAATCACAGATAAAAACGATGGATGATGCAAACAAATGAATATCAACAATCTTTCCAAAAATGTTTCGCGTAACTCTAAAAAGCATGGAAAAACTCGCTAAAACCATTGTGCATCTTTGTTGTAGTGTGATAAACAGAACAGCTGCATGTAATTGCCTCTCCTTTATCTCTGCTCGTTATGTATCTCTGGTCATGTTAGACGCCGCCAGCTGCTATTACATGTTTAAGGTGTCAAGTCACTTAAAGCCGCTGGCGTTGCTAATAAACTTAACTTGCTTGTCGGTCTCAGCACAAGCCTGGTTGTTCTCTCTCTCTCCCACACACTCGAATATATAGTAAGGGCCAAGTTAGAACAATCTTCTACATGTAAAACCATTGTAAAAAACAATGTAAAACATTTTAACACCTTCTATATGTGTAATCGCCTATTAGCCGGCAAATTAAGATAAAAATAAAGAATTTATCATTTTGTGTAACTGCTATTCAGAGGCATTTCTTTGAAAGACATGTAAAATTCAATAATTGATTGGCACTATTTGAATTTTTAATGCAGAAAACATATGAAGTATCTAAACCTTACTTAAGTCGATTGCGTTCTTCCTCTCCAAGAATCAGTTCTACAGCTGACAAGAGTCGAGGAACTAAGACATTGGCTCCTTGTAGATCAACGCGAAGGAGATTGGCGGAATAAAACACAATGGTTGCCAAAACCTGAGGACTTTTCTCCTGAAATGATTTATGTGGAATATATTATGTGTAATTTGCATTGATAAATCATTGCTTACTTTGTCAATGCGAAGACCATAATACAGACAGATGTAGAAGCGCGCAAGGTATAATTGCAAGAAATCTGGTCGTGAGCAGGTGAAGATTCGAACCAAGGCACCACAAGCTTCCGCACGCCCCAATTCGTACGAGATTGGATCGACATTAGTGGATCGGGCGCTGATAAGGGCATCTAAATTCCAAAACAGACATTCATCAATATTTGCTCTCATTATTGAGTGTCAAAACTAACAGTGTCGATTTCCTAAGCACAGGACGCAAATAAAACATAATTGTTGAAATGTATTTTATGCAAGCTGTAATTCGCTACTATTGCGGTAATAATGCGGGCGAATAAGGAACAAATTTCGATCTGCTAAGTCTGAAAGTAAACAAATAAAATGTTCTTATTTTTTGAGGAAACACATACATGTACGATGCAGCCAAATAACAATTATAAAAATTGGTTTTCACACTGTGTTCTGAAAAATACCAAAATTCATCAATAATTATATAAATGACTATCGCTATTCTGTTCGAAGCCCACTAGTTCATTATATAGACGCAAAGTGCTTCTTCTTCAGATCTTGAATATCAAGTTGCATGACACATGAGAAGACTATTGTTTAATCCGAGTTTCCTGGCATGATACCACCAAAAGCAGATTGTTGATAAATTCTTAAATCTTCGAAATTGTCATGCGATAATCCTGGATCGATAAGTACCTATCATGTGCAACACACCTCACTGAAACATATGGACACTAACTGAAACATATTTCAATATATGAATATTAACCGATTACTAAGAACACAAAGGAAATTAGGGAAAAATGGAGATTGTTCAAATGAGCCAGCGAAAGATGCGATCTACCGAGAGCGCATTAACACTGCGATCAAAATTATTTAAGTAATAGAATAACAGTAATACATGTATTTGCATATAAAATCAAATTCAGATTCCAAATGAGGGCATCCACGTACATACATGACATACACGTAGTGCTAGCATGATGTATCGTGAGATAAAAATTCATGAAAGGAAAGAAATTGCCATATGTCAAGTCTAGGGAGAAGCATTTGAATGACATCCTATTACCTAAATTTCTGATCTGCGATTGCCGGATTGCCTGATGCCTGATATACACGCATATACACGCATGTGGGTTAAAGATATCTAACATGAATTGTACAACAGAGTATCAGCAGATGCTCAATTAGCCCACAGTTCATTACTTCATGACTATTCATCTATTTTATCATGAGATCCTAAAAAGCTCAAAATTAACGAAAAACTTATTTGAAGTCGACATTCCTTTTTTAAGTGTTGCATTCGATGAAAATTCATGTACAAGTAAAAGAAATACCAAACAATTGATGCACCAATTTAAATAGTCATAAACTTAGATTTTGGTTCTGAATTCCGATGATGATCAAGGGACAGTTACTGTGACTCAATTAGAGTATTCGGCTTAGAATTTAACTGCAAGATTTATTGCAGGGTTCCATGGTCTCCATCATCTCACTCCCGATGAAGCTGCGGACGGACCAGCAGACCAAGCGAGCTGGAGAGGGGTCGTCTCTACGCCTACCGGGCACGGGATTTAAGCAAGCAATGATGTCCTCACAATAGCTTTAAGACGTTGTCTAAGACAGAAGTTTGAAAACTGTCGTTTATCTTCGGAATTGGCAATGTATCGTGCCAATAGCGGCTGATTAAACATTTACAAGTAATTGAAAAATAAAGCACTTCACGAAAACAATTTCTCTTCCATTCCAAGTTGCTATGCAGACAACTAACTTATCAAATTTTGAAATTCTCTGGAACACGTATTATTTCCTTTAGTTAAAAGAATTCATATGGTAATAGTTATATTGAGGATCTATCTATAGCCTCTTGAATTCACTGCATTCAACGTCAATTCTGTCCGAAAGATGCATCTTCCTACAAGTGGTAGATAAAAGACACATCCTTTTTTTGTAGTATGCATCTCTAGAATTACTACGTATATTTCCGTCATGAAGCATCAGCGTCACGCAATGGTAAATATAAACAAAGCATTAACATGGCAATAATAGATGATATTATGCGAAGAAATCCTCACAAACAGAGCGAGATTCAAGGCACAGAACTACTTTTGACTAAATTTTCAGCTTGCCTGCTAGGTAACTCGACAGATGGGGGAAACTTGATAGACAAGGAATTCATTCAATTACTTTGGTAAACTAGACGGATTTAGTCTATCTTTTATTTACACATTCTTCGACAACTGTGCTTATTTCTGATTGACCAGTTTATATGCAGTTTCATATAACATGTACATTTTACGAGTACGTGACTGGTCAAAGAATAGTCGTAATACTTGAAAAAATCATCAACATATCTTTCTTATCTCAAACAGACAAAACAATTAGGGTTAATAGATTAGTTCCTGGAAAGAATGTCATGATTAAAAGTTATGTTAGAAAACCCCAAGTTTAAAAGTAAACACTTAATGTGGTTACAGAAGAAAAAGAAAAGTATGAATGATGAAACGTTCAAGACACGACATTAACTTAGTACAACGACGTATACCACAAAATCAAACAATATACTCAAACACATTGAGAAATGCTTTTCGTCTACTAGTGAAAGGAAAAAGTTCTCCAATTCTAACAATATGTGTTAAGGAAACAACAAAGGATTTCCAGAAACCATTTGATTGGGGAAAGAGAAATTCAAAAGGAAGTGAGAAAATTGTGTTAGAAACGTCAAATCATTTACCCCGTACGATGAGCACCATCCACAGATCATACGCCTCATGGCATCAGTTTTGGTAATCAACGATGAAACATTGTAATGAGGAAATTATTCGTGTGATTTAACTGCTTATTCCGATTACGCCTATCGACAAGTCTTGCTTATCAAGATTCTACTATTTGTCGTGTCTGCTTGCTACAAATTTAAATGAGAACCGTATTCGTATGGGAATTTCTCCTATACAAGTACACAGTGAATATTGGATATACTTAATTTAATTTTCATACATAGAAATACTAAAGAAAACACTAGATACAGATGTACTAGAAAATTATCATTTCAAACAAAGTAAGATCAGTTGTTATGAAAAATGCATTGCACATGTAATTCAGGTGTAAAAGAAAATGTGTCAGAGTGTAAGACAGCTCGCTCCACATTGCATTGTCACAATTTTCCAGTCGAATTGTCAAATTGCAGCAAGAAAATTTATAAACTGATTCGGAAAAAATTAACAATTAATCAGCACCTTGGATTACTGCCCTTAATAAAAGCTTGAATGTAGAGGACGAGTCATTTCACAAAAGAGGTACCTAGACATAAAAAAGAAATACAAATAAGTAGAAAAGTGAAGAAAAAAGGGGTTATACAGTAGAATAATTCAGTAATTTAGCATTGTATGCAAAAGGACTCATGGCTGTGAAACTAAGGAGGCTAATAAAGTTAAAGCAAACCGTCAAATTATCAATTGCCGATGGAACTTAGTGGGAGCTTTTTGACGGCCCTTATGAACACTAACAGATGTTGGAAATACAAACAGAGGAGGCTTATTTCACAACCGCTGTTGAAGAATCGCTTGAAATGCTCAGTTCAATAACCAGGTTTAGTAATATGGTATGGATTTGTGTATGCGCTTTCTCCTTTTCGAAATGTGCCGTTGCGGAAGGTTCTTCATCGCAGTTTTGCTTTTCCGTAAAAGAATGCATGCAAAAATCACTACCAGTTGCGTTACGACACTTAAAGAAATAGTTGTAGGGGTTCCCGATGTGTTTCATCGTCTGACAATTTCAAGGGAAGAAAGAAAGATGGATGAAAGAGGCACAGAGTAGCAGAAGCTCATGAGAAAAAAGGCAGTGATAATGCCTATAGAAGAAGGACTAGAAACGGTCATGCGGTGCCTCTTTCCGATGAGCTGCCTTGCGCTGATTAAGATTAGGTACATTCAAGCTGCTTTGTAGACTAGATGACCAAACGCGAAACACAACGAACCAATGCCTGATAAAAAGTATACAACTGCTTCGGGATGAAGGAAGCTCGGTCTGGAGACAGCGCTGGACGTTCGTCGGATAAATTGGCTGATTCGGACTGACCAGCCTAAGTAGTCAGCGTCACAACAGGCAAAGAAATGCTGCTCTTCATTGGAAGGGAAGTGCCAGCTATGATGCGATGGCATGACTCCGACACGTTTGTGCAAAAAAAGATTGATTTGGTCATTGCTTTCATAAAACATAACTTGGTTAGAGCGACTCCATGGCATGCTGTAGGGGTCTGTATAATGTGTAATGCACGAATATACAATATGTATACATAGCACATTCGCATTTTGAGCAAGTACAAGATTGAAGTCAATGAATGAATTAAAAATGATGGCTAGCATTAAGCAACCAGGAGTGAAACGTCTCGTCTACTATGGCCTTATCACCTCGAGGTCTGAACCATTCGCATTGCAAGACGTGGGCTGCCGTCGGTTCCTGTACACACATGCAGCTACTGGATTGTGTAAGACCAATAAGAAACATTAAGGCACGAAATGTAGCATGTCCAGACCGCAAACGATTCAGATGTGCCCATCTAGATCTTGAGAAATTGAAGCCAAAAGGTCGATATGTTGGCATTGGAAAAAAACGTTGAAGATGACATGTCTCCTGAAGTCATCACTCTGTCCACTGCTGGTGCAAACATTCGCGTGCAGACATTGTGTAGACGGCCATGTTGCCAAAGGTTCGCAAGGAAATGTCTCTGTAAGTCAAGCTCAATGTCCATGTCAAGACGTTGGCAACATTCCTCTAGTTGGAATTTGAAAAGAATGCATCAAGAGTATGATCATCAGCGAAAAGAGTAGATAGGATTAGATGTCATCAACAAGCACGAGAAAGAGAGTAGGCTTACCTCCCTTCCATAAACATGAACAATGATCGAATGATTGGTCATTAAGTCTTCGATTCACCTCACGACTCCAGCATGGAACCGGTGGAGGAAAAAGCTTATTAATGAGGCCGTGGTGCTAGTCTCGATGAAAGATCTTTGAAATGTCAGGGGCGTCGGCTAAGGAATCTCCATATTTACAAGAAAGGCATCCATGGTTAATAAATGACATCTTCCAATAATCCAGGCATATACTGCACATTTAAAATCTACATTCATACATTTATACAGTCGATTTCAAATGATCGCAAACTTTCCTGCATTTAAGCAAAATGAGTTTCATTAAACGCACGAGAACTTAGTTTTCCATTTATTCTGAGAATTTTTCTCATGGCACTTCTTGTCAGTAGTTATATTTCACTCAATTTACGGTTTTCGCAGCTACAATTATTTATATTGGTATCTTTTCGTTGATCGATCGCCTCTTTCAGTTACCTTGGATCTGTCAAAATGACAGCACATTACATCCACTTAAAGCAAAAGTCTGTTTTCAGGTGTATTGACGTAGAATGAATTTCTCTTTATTTCCAATAAAACTAGAAAAAGATTTCGCCCATTGCCTCTTAAATAAATTAAACCCCAACAAATAAAGAGACGAATAAACCGTAGATGTGCATAATAGTAATGAGTGAAAACAAAAAAGTAACAGAATCCTTCTTACGACGAACAAATGGGAAAGGCGGGAGACGTAGAACTGATTGGTGGTCATCTGTATAAAGGCAGTGGCTACGAAAAATGTGAATCTGTCACTACAAGCGTGTAATGCACAAGTTAGAAAACTACAAGGAGTCAACGATGAAGATATTAGACAGACGAATATACTTACACATCGGTCCTGTGGCGCAAAAGGAATAAGTACAGATGTAACACTCCATTAATACACTTTGTCATCAGTACAACTTCCTCACAGCGAGTTAATTTAGAGCATTTGTAATACAGATCAAACGTAAGACATCTACATGTAAGTGCACCTAAATTTCAATGCTTACGCTTGAAGTCACCCTAAGTTTCGTCATTGAACGGCCTAGCCTACATTGCAGACACATACATGCTGTCGGGAACATCGTTAACAAATTATAATCCAAATCTGCGCAATTGTACCTTGTGAAAGAGTTCCAATCAGCATGAATTTGTGGAAAATATCCCATTTAATGATGACAAAAGTCTTAAGCCTAGGTTGTCTATAACAAACAAAGTATGAGTATTTTGATAATTAAGAGTAATACCGCTTCAATACGACAGATTTCGAATGTTAATCGACACACGGAAAACTTTGTACATGTATTACTCCGTCATGTCTACTAAAATTCCTCTTCTTAAAATTTCATTACCTTTTCTGGTTATGGATTTGTTGAGAGAGAAGCGTTGAAAATAGAAGACAGTTCGTGTGTAAATTTATTATCAAATTGAAAGCTATGAACTTCTTCACATCAAGGAGCTTTAAGAGCAAATATCTCATGATATTTGAAGTCAAAAATGAAGTCTGTCGCACATGCCATCACGTTACTCAACATGCAACAGGAAGGAAGCTAATGCGCAAAAATCATGTGAGTAGTTATCGATAAAATTCGTCCCCTTGATGGACGGAGTCTACGTCGTGGCGATGGATTTTGATTTTTTTTTCATCGGAAGTACACGTGTATGTCAGCATAAATGGGGCTGTTTGCAGCGGAAACTTAAGTGATAGCAAGTTTTCCAGTGACAACTAACCATTTACACGATGATGGAACATTTCAGTGAAGTAGTGTGTATCGTAAGCTGTAACTTCTTCTGTGCAGTAATCTGATTATTGAGAAATTCATGATAATGAATTGCTAATTTGTGCATATTCGAGTGTGCAGGGAAAGTTGATATTGGTGTATTGCCTACAGTGCATTTAGAGTTACACTAAGAAGTGAATAAAATGAGTGAGATCTCATTACAGAATACAATGAACAGAGCTCTATGGAACAGAGTATAAAACACGTCAATTTTCTGAAAAATATTTCTCTAATTATTGAGAAATTAAATTTGCTTAAGGAATGTTCTGAATATCTCAGCTTAGTTTTTATGTCAAAGCTTGAACTGCATCAAGGATAATGTTTCTATATTTATCTATCTTCAAGGATAGCATTTACCGTGTTGTTTTGTAGATTTGAATTTGATTTGATCAAGTGATTTCTCGATTGTCATCCAAAGCTGGGGAAAATATGTTGGAGATCTTCTTAGCATTCTAGAAATGCATGCAACTTCCACTGTGATTATTCATGTGAAAATATTAGAAGGAGTTGCCATTCAGCAAAATGTTGAATGTACGTGCGTTACAGTGACTTTTGACCTCTAACGTCGAAAAAGCGACTACTATCAAATAACTGAAAAGTGATTAATGTTTCAGACTTATTTGGCATGGTATGGTGCAATTTTCATGGGTAAAGTTCTATTGCTTCATGATAAGAAATGATGAATATGTGTCAGAACGCCCGTGTGTTATTTATGGAATTGCCCGTGCAATTCACAAGACTCTTCGGCGTGTTTCTAATTAACAATTGATCCTCAGAAAGATGTCTTGAAACGGGGTCCTAGAACATTTAATCACTTAGTTTAATTTGTTTGCCTCACAAGCATACATCCAAGATATTTTGGTGTACGTACAGCATTTACTTGCCATATGCAGACGGGGAATCAATCAATAAAAATAGTGGCAATGTTAACAATGAGCATCTGAATCTGATGCACATTTCTCAGAACCTCGCTGACTTCTGCTCGTGATTGACGAAAAAAATGAAATACATGATCATACACGCATATAGCAAATTTGACAAAAAGAATGAACAATTACACTTTTAAAATATGAGCACTTGAAATTTGACAACTTGGAATCAAGTATGATATTTTCATCGTGAGGCTTGATTTGTCAATTGTCGCATATTGCATCTTCTTAGGGTAATATGATAATTCGTAATGCATCGTCACAACTTGCATGAAAAATCGAAAAATTGACACTATGGTATCGTAGGGATAGGTCAGATCAGGTTCGTATATATAAACCCGAAAAATGAAGAAACCGAGCAGAATATGGTCAGAAAGCATTTTGTGTCTACGTTACCATGGGTTCACGGGTATATAATAATAATTTCTTCTAGTGAGTTGAGTAGCAAAGCCCACTTGATACTCAGTCAATAGAGGTCTATAAGGTTTGGCAGAAACTGCAAAAATCATAAAATGACATTTCATGACCCAAATTAACTTTTTCAATGAAGTAATCTAATACAAAAAATTGCCTAATATTTCAATTTCTGATTCGCTTAAGAGAAATTAAAAAACAAAAATATAGTGCGTTGATCAAAAGTCTGCGAAGGCCTCCCCTCGACTATTCATCATAAGTGACCTGTTATTTGTAAATGTTCTTTTATTTTCTCTATCCCTGTTCCACCGAAGTCATGCTATCAAGTCTAGGGTGAGGGAATCTTCACACACTCGCAACTCTCACCAAATTAGGGTTGTTCCTCTAGTGAGACTACGTGCACCGTGGTAAAGGACATTTCAGCGAATGCATGAAATACATAGAAATTACTAGATTTAAGATGTTTCAAGCCATCTCATGTGTCCGACTACACCGATGACACCTTCTAAACTGCATTGCTTCTTCAATGCACTAAAGAACTCTAGACGACAGTTTCCCCACTCCACGGAATGTAAACAAAATGTTTCAAGAAGAAACTATAATCTTTGTAGACAATATTAAAGCAATATCAGCGTGCGCCGAATGTCCGTGGCGCAAACGAGATTAACCACATTAAAAAGCGTTGAACACCTGATAATATTTTTGTTTTTGTGTAGATAAGAAAATGCGCAACTATTGAAGTACGATAGTTATCACAAAATCAAAGTTCGCACTCGCAATATCCTTAAACTTTGAATATCATGAGTCAGAGTTCACACGTTGGAAATTACTACTGTCATTTTAACCTACGTAGATGATGCAGGGCGGAATCAATTTCAAAACACAGGCATCACTGCGCTGTTTGAAATAAAAACAAAGCGGAATTTGTTTCAACTTATTTACAGATCGAATTAGAAATCAATGAAGCATTTGGGTTGAAAGGGAAGCAATAAGCGAGGTATCCATCACAGAGATTTACTTCTGAAGTAATGCGTGCTTGTCTGACGCGTTATCAGCGGATGATCGAACAATGGTATGGTCCTTGACTTCCTCATGAGATGCTCTGAAGTTCAAATCATTAAATACATTTCATTTCAGTAATGCTCGACTATCAATTCGACTAATGGTTATCTTATCATTTGAATTAATATGTCATAGATCACACATTTATCTTTGTACTACAACTACTGCTATCAAATTAGTGCTCTACTTACCTGGAGTCTGCCCTGCTTTATTCGGAGAAGCCAAGTGTACCCCAGCTACAGCTGCCTCAAACAGCCAATGTCCAAGAAGATGGAGAATGGAATTGCCATGTGGACGTGAGGACAGTACGGATGGAGATGGAATCATATCCAAACTAAGCCAGCCATCATTGACATTTCCGCTGTTATTAGCGGTATCAGTGAAAGTGGAGAGTGGCGCTGAAGTCGGAGTGGCTGCAGGGATACCGACGGTATTCATTGTCTGACCCGAAGAGACATTGCCAGACATGTTCGTATTGCTCCACTGTACGTTACCCAGCTTGCCTTGTTTACCAGCAGCCTCTGAAATGATAGCTCAGATTTAAATACCGGCAACTGTTCTTCAAATTGAGAATTGTCAAAGCTGATTGGCAACAGCAGCTGAGCGCAAAGCAGATCTATCTTGTGTCAGTGAAGTCGCAAGAATAGAAAAGTATGGATAAGATTCTAATTAGGGAGAGGATTGTTTCAAAATTACAACAAAATACAAGTAAGATCAACTAATACGAGCATAAATAACGAACATATAAGCATATGAGCATATAAACTCGTAAGCATCGCAAAGGTCTTATACATGTGGCTTTCTTAAGAATTTACATTAAATTTAAACCAACATTTCGATATTTTGTTGATGTCTGTAAAAGAAATCAATAACAAACGAACGATTTAATAAAATAACGGAGGAAATGGGTTAGCATATCGACAAAACAACATTTTGGTTCAGTTCCGTTGGCATTAGCCATACAATGAGCCATGAACGCCTAGATTACTTGCGTTGGTTATCTGTCGTTCTTCGGAGCGTCGGAAAGTTTGAGCGTCGCGTACACTTCTCCTTCCGTTGCGAAATTGACCTGACTTCTTCCCATTCATTTCCGGCAGTAAAACAGCTCTTATACCTTCATGCTGAAAACATGATCAATCATTACGACAGGATTGCCTGTAAGAATTGCTAGGGATAACAAATGGCCCAGCAGTCTGTTTTGTTATACACTCGCATTATCATGTGTCATTTTTCTTGATATTGTCAAATTCGCCATCAAATTGATCATGTCGTCATCTGTATGATTGCATTTTGAAATTAATGATAAGAAAGACTCCATTGCAAAATGCAGTTTCTGTGAGACATTGATATCTCACGATAGATCAAAGCCTCGTCAATTCGGTATATCGGGACTGAAAAATCTCTTAAGCAGTAAAAGTCTCTGTGCAATTAACTGTTGGATGAGCAGTTTACATAAAAAATCTAACAATCGACATGAAGCTGCGACCACGTCGAAATTGCAGCAGTCCATCCTCGAACAAAGCTTTATTGGTCAGAAACTATGGGACATCGACATCGAAAGTTCCAGAAAAATCCATGAAGTAATTAAAAAGATCATCTACATCGACATCGATGCGTACTGCAAAATTGGAAGTGGATCGGGCTTCAGTGAGTGATCAAGACGGCTCTTCCAAAGAATAAATAACCAAATCGGAAATACTTTTCGGATAAAGCGATACCAGATTGCTATGACAGAGTCAAAACAAGAATCAAAACCAATTTGATTGATTCCAACGTTATCACCTGCGTATTCGGTTTATGGACTAGTTCTGCAAGCAGCGCTACTGTAGTATCTTAAACAAAAATCCTTCAATAGTAGACCAGTGTTCAATAGGTATCAATAGTAATATATATACTACTGATATTGTCGTTGAAAAACAGAAACCAATGAATTACCGGCAATCGACTATCTGCTATCGACCGGTACCGGATAGTCAAAAAAATCAAACCGGCAACTGATATAGTATTTCACAGTAACACTAATTATGTATTTTAGGTATGCAGTAGGAAATTTGATAGAAGCTGCTTTGAGAAAGGAAAATAATATAGGCCTGTTATCTTCAAGATCTGCGAGAACCCCAAAGAACGACTCAAACAAAGAATAGTCACAGCATGTATTTATACCGGAATTGGTACATGAAAATTGGTAGAAGCTAATTGATTGCTATAATTGTCAAGATTATTACTGTTCCTATGAATTGCACATAATTCCTGACATAACATGGTACATACTCGTTACAGGATTGCTGCATGCCAATTTATCTAAAGATGTACTAAAACGAAAGTAATAGTCGGGAATTCAAAAGATTCAATGTTCATACTTGTTTTATCGGCCAAGCTGCTAGCAGATATGCTTTTTGGTTTCCTTTGCGACTGTGGAGATTTGTCGGCAGAGGTAACAGTAGCCGGTGCAGCGGTTGTGGCTGCTGCTTGAGGATTGCTGTTGACTGATGCAGCACTGGCGTGTGCTGATGCAGTTGATATTCCTGACGTTGAGTTCTGACTTGGAGAAGACGGTCTGGACTGACTGAGAGCCACCGGTGAAGGCGATAATCCAAGGAAAGCGTCAGCCAGCACAGCTATCCCTCGCATGGCCTATAAGTAAAAGCAAAGTTGGGGACCTCAGCAAAAGCAAAAGAGACAATTCAGATTCAGAACTTTCCAAAAATAGTGTACAAACATTACTCCATCAGGAGGTAACTCTTCGGGAATCAGTTAATATTTCTTGCATATTCTAAACGAAGACGTCTCCCGTAGTTATTTAGTCAAACAGAGAAATGTCTCAGAGAAATGTTATGAGAAGTCGATGTTTCCGAATATTTTTGAGTCTAAAACTCCGTTAGTATGACGATGTCCATAGGATGCAAGAGGACTACTGGTCAAAGAAAGTAATGTCTCTGGAGGTAGCAGGACGCAAACCAAGGGGTAGGCCGAAGAAGAGACGCTGAGACAACATTGAACCTTGGGCGTATCGACGTTCAAGATCATAAATGCGTGGGAAGCCGCCACCAGACACAACCGACGTTTGCCGACGTCCAAAACTCGTAACACAGGGGAAATGGACGAAAAATTATGGAATGAGTGACACCAAATCTAGAATTTTCGGTCAGGCTACGTCGCATAATACTGAAATCTGAGACGTGAGCCCAAGTCTAAGTCGGGTGCCCTAAACGTCAGAATATTATTGAAAGTGAATGTGGAGGACATTACCAGCAGTAGTGATTTTCTAAAGGTTTACTAGTGCGTGTAGGCTCATATGAAATGTATCACTAAAATTTTAAAAAGTGAATCATTGAATCTTACAAACTTACTTGGAGAAAGATATCTGGTAACTGTCGTAAACAAGGGAAGAACTTTACAGATGAATCATAATCTTTGGCGTCTGCTGCCATCGCCAAATCTAAGAAAGCTGGTGTAGAGGAAATTAACGAAGGATGGCACAAATCAACAGGATTTCCGAGCAAATTCAGAAAGCGAATCCAACATTCAGAAACACACTCCTTCGTCATTTCAGATGGAACAATGTTTCTGTCAACTCCCGAAACTGAAAATAAAAGGAAATGTTATTAATGTGCGATCAACACAACATTAACATCTTCAGATAAGAAATACTTTCAGACTTTTCGAGTACATAACACCGTAAATATACAATTGAAATAGCAACAAATGAAATAAGTACATTTTTATTACATATGTAATTATTAAGAAAAACATATGAACATATGTTTATGTATAATATATAATAATTGGTGCAAATTAAATACGAATGTTATGACAGCCAGTCAGCAATGATTAGTATATTGTCAATAACAACACTGATTTCTTGAAGGAAACCACCATTTTCCGGAGCTCGTTAGGTTGCATTGCTGGGCATGAATACCCACAATTTCTGTAAATTTTAAAAGAAATACTGTGTCACGATTTTCATAGTCATGTGTGCCAACATGTCTATAAAAACGTAATTACTGCAATTTAAGGCTAATTAAGCGTGACTGATAAGTTCAAAGTAAACATAGAAGAATGTCACAACTTCAAAGACCTCCTCAGAAGTCAAAATAGCGCATTTTACATGTAACAAAATTTTGCAAATTATATCTTGTTTCACATTATGATTGACATAGCAACAGCTGGGATAAACGCATTAAATAGGCCTGAGGCCGGACCGGTCTACCAGTTGATTAAGCCGGACCGGTCCGAAATTCTCGGCCGGTCTCGATCACTGAGCGAACTGCGGCATGCTACAGAGACGTAGCCTGTCAAAGACGAAGATTTAGCTCGCCTCACCAAGAGTGAGAATTCCATTCGATGAAAGATGCTTGGCCTGCATGACTTAGTCGTTGAGTTACGACAGATCGTCTGAGGTTGCTTGGTCACCTGCAAAGGATGTCCTAATTGAAGAAGTCGAAGAAGGTATTGAATCTGGATGTAGATCAAAGGCGGACAAAGGAAAGCGTGTCGAATACTGCCAAGAAATATCTGGAGTTCCTGCAACTCGAACATCAACTTGCTCACAGGAAAGGGTAGAATGAAGAAGGTGCACCCATCCATATTGGGACCGACTCGCACTCTTAAACCTCAGATTCAAAGGACAATTAAGGAGTTAGAAGTGTAAATATACTTCACTCTGCTCTTTTGGTCATCGTCAGATCTTCATGGATTCACTTTCACAGCTCAAGTCAATCAGGAACTTCCAATTCTGAGTTTGGCAACCATGTTACCACATATAGAAAATATAGATGGGCTGGCATAAAATAATAGAATATGCACCAAGCTATCTTGGTTGATAGAAAAAAATAATGTGAGTGTTTATATTTACAGAATAGGAATTGAGCATTGAAGAAAAGAGTACTGGTGATTTACTTTTAAAATGCATTGATGCAAGGAATGGAGGACATGCTGTGTTTGAGAGTACATCTTGCTGACAATGCAAAACCATCCTGATGATGACATGAGATTTGATGAGAGCTAATATATCACACAGAATGTGGTCCTCACACATTATCTCATTCAAATGCAATTATCAACCGACCTTCTAAAGAGATATAATGGTTAAGTTTGCATGTCGCTACAATTTAAGTTCTAACTCATATAATTCAAAAAAGAATGTGTGCAAATATTATAAAATGAGACTGAAGTGAATGAAACTCTACCTGTGAACTGTACTCAGAATTTTTAGCTTTTTCAAATTCATTCATTAAAAACAAAATGCTGCTTGCTGATAATCAGCATTGATTTTCAATATGTAAACCAACATTTGTCTAGGAAACTAATCGATGGTTCAACGACTTTTACACTGTTTCCTTCATAAGCTAATATGCACGAAATATGAGCGGGACAACTCCTTTCCATCGCCTTTTTAGGACGGTCCCAACCAAAGCACATAATAATAAAATAACAATAAATTTTCATTGATATACAAGAGTCGATGAGCGCACATTACATTATGAAAACGAAAGCGATGAGTGATAAAGGAAAATACCAAACGCAATTTTCTTTAAGTTGCGTATTTCACAAGAAAATGAAGATGTAAGTAGGCCAAGCTGCTATACTGAGATAGCGAAATTTACAATTGACGTTTGACACGTAAAACAGGATTTTCAAAAGGATTGTTTTGATAAATGTACATAAGTCTTCAATGCATTAGATTTAAAATATTAATGCCCAATATGCTGTGCCCTCATCTTTGTTCTTGAGGCATGATTTCATAGATTGTACTGGTACACGCAGATTTCATTAGTATAAATTCACTGAACTGTTAATCAATACAATTTGTATCACACGCCATGATTTTGATATCGAAAGAGACACTAGGTTGAGGAAGCACCTTTGGCGATGTTTGAATATGCCGGAGTCTCCATTTTTGGCATGTTCTTTTATCCGTGTATGAAGAAAACGGAATGTACTCCCGATGTAGTTGCTTCGATGGAGGAAAATCTGTAAATTCTGTTATCTCAATATAGCAGCTTGACTAACTTACATTATTTTCTTGTAACAGAAAATATCATGCATCTAAAAGAAACCGCTGTGGTAAGCAGCTATGCGGTTAAGCAAACTTGGTAAATACTTATGCATGACAAATCTCTTCGTCAGGATTATTCTGACTATTTTTTCTGGACGGAACGCATCTCCCCTGAAAGTCCTTCATCCACAGTGCACACTTGCAATTGCCTGAAGGAAGGAGCATTTGAATCATAATAGAAAGTACTTACTATGAGGGAAATCATTGCCGTACATATTTCTCAGTACTCTATCCGTCAGTGCCAAATTCACTCGCTGCCACTGCATTACCAGAACTCGATGATGTCTCCAATTGCGACACATATCATGAAATGTTCGCCAAAGTGGAGGTCTTGGAAAACTATAGTGACAAGATAACAGCCACACTTCAAAGATGACAGACAACACACGAGGTGCCATTTGTTCACTCAGATTCCCTGCAAGAATATAAAATCATTAGAAATATCACAAAAGTTTGTCGAAAACTATTTAGTCTAAGTACAATATCTTGGATGAAAATGCTAGCCAAATGCTCCACAAAAATGCTTTCAAAACAAAATGCATATGAGGTGCAAAACATGGATAGTTAACAAGTGCAATACAATACAGAATACCACGTGCATTGCATAAAGTGTACATGTAGATGCCTAAAGAACATGAAAAATTACAACAAGCACCGATGTTAGCTGAAATCAAGGACACATTAAATTAAATGATGTGCTAAGACACGGACTCCAATTTCAAGGATTCTTTTTAACCCCAATGTGACCAAGGCCGAAGTAGATTGTGAATTGCATGGTCAGTCGGTCATTACTCGTCACTAATTCAAATACACGCATTTTAATATCCAATAATTTAGAATGTTCATTTTTTCAGTTACTTCGATCGAATTACGTTTCATTCGCGTACGTATCGTCAAAGTATCATGTGTTTGCATCATTGTATAGTGTATTTGTGTTAGCTCAAAATGAATCAGAATTTCTGCTACTGCAATTTTGTTTATTTTAAGTAAAGTGAGCAAGTAATGCGAATACACCATCCAAAAGACATGAAATGACATCGAAGGCTGTAAAGGAGAAAAGAAATGAACTGGAGACTGTCATCCAAGAATATCAATTAATTTAGTGTGTCCGCTGAAATGAATTGCCTTGCTTCAGAAAATTAATTACTTTATGTAGCCTTCAATACATACCTGCGATATTTTCGCACTTTCAAAGATAACTAAAGTACGAGTCTAATGGATTAAAAAAGTAAAATTACATTCTGGATTCTCTCTAATTCAGGAACTTGCTGAGACATTTGACATCGATCTACATGTATTTATTGAACATCTCTTCCTTGAATAATCGCAGTCGCATCAGAGAGCACATATTCCGTCTAGTATTTCTGCAAAGTACAGGGACAATTCCAAGAAATTTCAATATCTTGAAGTATATGATATTTGCACTATATCCTGGGCTAATACATGACAAAAACTGCATTTATATGAAGGTGAGCCACAATGAGAGGAGTACGTGTGCAGAAACAAAGTTCAAAAAAAAAGTACTGATGGTTGGTATGCAAGCAACACGAAGAATTGATGCAGTTCAGTCAGATAACGGATAAATCAAGCTGAAATTATCACTTGAGTAATGACGTGAATTAATCGACCTGAGAGTTTCTTTTCTACAAAAAAAGTACTTATCAAAAACAAACAAATGCTTGATCAGAGCAATTTAAGTCAACAATTTTTCAACTTCCGTCTTACTTCACGAACAGAAAATTAGGCAGTATTTGTATCAATTATCATTATCGTTAAACCCTGAGACCAATGAATTTCTTCTGCTCAATCAGTATAATTGCAAAGCAATGATCAATGAATCAATGAATATTTACAACCCTCACCAGTACACCTACTGAAACTAAATGTACTCATACCAACATTTTTTCAACGAAATTCCCCACCGACTATCCCCATACAGGTAACGATTTGATTTTCATTCTAACGATCAAAACAGAGTCTCATGTTGTTATAACGTTGATCTTCCTCTTTCGAGAAACACTGAACGAAGTAGACACTGCATGTTTCAATGGAATCTCGCACTTTATCTGATGCTATATCCGTGTGATGTACCGACACTTTACATCATTTACAAATCCCATATATTGAACATAAGGCCTGCAACAATATTTATCGTAAAGAGTAAAATTCAAATCGACCGTTCATGAAGACTGTGGAAGATTCAGCAATGAATCTACGAGGGGCGTACCAAAAGTTCGTGACGTTTGATTACTATGGTTTTAATTCGACTTTTTTCTTTAATCATTGATCGTTGTCATGTTGTATCAATCATGTACATTGCCTGTGAAGTATTGTCGGTTGATCGGTAACCTATAGAGACACGAACTGAAGCCGGTAAGTAGTGAAGCAATTTAACTTTTGTAAGCATGGCGGACTTCACAAATCGTAAGTGGACATCTTGTCTACTCTTTCTGTCCAAGGAACGGGAAACACCAATCCGATCGCCTGAGCGTCTAAAAACAGCCTTCGAGACAGTGCTCCTGCAAGAGCGACCATCAAGCTAATGTTCCCAGAGGGACGGAAGTCATTGGAAAACGTTGAGCGCTGTGGCCATCCATCCACTCAAGCCAGCGAAGAAAATGAAGATTTGGCTTGGCAGCTGATCCAGTCTGACAGACAACCAACATTTGATGAACTGGAGGAAAAGTCTGGCCAGCTGTCGCATGGGACTCTTGAGACATCTTCCATGACCGCCTTGAGTTGTCCAAGGTTTCGGCTCGTTGGGTACCAAAGCTGCTGACTGCAGAACAGAAAGGCGCTCGGGTCAACAACTCCTCTTGTTCTTGGTCTTCTGGAAGACTATGACGAAGGGTTTTGGAGGAGACTACTGACTTTCATCTCATCGGTCCGATGAAGTAGGCAATCGGGGGTATTCGATTCAATGGTGAAAGAGATAAAGAGAGCACCGAAAGCTTCATTCGGGAAATTTCCGCAGGATTGGCTTGAAGAAGGAATGAAGAAACTTGAGAAGAGATAGGAAAAGTGTATTGAAATTTAAGGTGACCAGATCGAAAAAAGAGTTTTGGTATGCTTTTAATTCTGCCAATAAATATTTGTGCAAATGGAAATTAAATGATTTTCATGTGAAATGCAACTGTCAGAACTACAAGAAATAATATCTAGATACGCACTTGGGCCAAAATGGACGTCTATAAATAGGAGAGACAAACGTCACGAACTTTTGGTACGCCCCTCGTACAATGAATAGACGAGATGCGCGATGTATTAGCTTCTATTTAGCTGTTGCAGATGACGCGGGTGATGATTAAACAAAATCAAAGCAGCGATGACAGCAAATACCACACTCTTAAAAATGGTTATACTTAAAGAAAATGATAAGACTAAATTTTTGTGTTAATGACATTTACTCAGAGGAAATTGAATATTGACCTTTTCGGAGGCAATAGCTCCGGGAGGTGTTGTTAACTTTCAAGGGAGCCCCTTGATCCACATTGCCAACCAAGCAATAAAGTGGACTGCTCAGAGATGCGTTCTACTGAACTTTTTCATCCTCTGCAACATTTCGAGCGTCTGCTGGTCTAGATAAAGTAATGGGATTTACCACACACTTCATGGGAGCTAGGATGCTGGTGAAGTGGAGCTTCCGAGTCATTCCTCCCGTCGACTTTTCTATTCGCGGTTGTTGCTCATGCTATTTATCAAAGAATAACGGGACCGCTGAGTTAACATTAAGATTATTCAATTCTTCGACATGCAACTCTACAATAAAAGTACCATTTTTAAGAGAGCATAAAAAACAAAATTTCTACTATAGAACACAGGAGAGACAACAGAAAGTGAAACTTAAGAGGGTCTAACACAGAGGGAATGTTTACGATATTTTACATACAAGCATCAGTTGAGCAGCCTGAAAAGCTGGCATGACCAACCGGGGTGCTACCCGATCCCTCATGATGTGAGTGAGCCAAACCCGAGTTAGAAGACACTGTGTTCGAAGCAGAAGAGACGTTAGAAGCCCCGACATTCGCAGTGGATGAGTTGGTGGAATTGCTGCTTGCAGTAGCTTTACCCTTTTTATTTTCTTCCGTCGAGTCTGGGCGAAGCAGACCTTGAAATACTACTGTCAAATGAGAAAGAGTAGCGTGAACAATTCACTTAATGCAAAATTTGAAAACCACACGAAGGTAATTGCATGGGTAATTGCTAGTTTCACGCACAATAAATTGATAGACTTACTTCCTTCCGTTGGTGGGGCAAGGAGAGCGTCATTGACAGCCAGAAGAAATTGCAGGATAAAATCCCAAGTATGAGGGGACAAGGTAGCAGCGTGTTGCTTTGCGGCCGTTTCAACCAGTCGTAAAACCTGATGACATACAACAGCATGTCGCTCCATTTGCTTTTGAGTTTCATAATCTAAAATCGACAATGGATATTTTAAAGTGGCTAGCAGTTTTATCGAAATGTCTAATTCTAAAGCTGGAAATGGCTAGCAGTGTAAAAGAAGTAGGTTAAGTGGTTAGACTTAAATACATCACCAGAAGTATCAAATATTTCCTTCAATGGCACTCAATAATAGCTTCGATTAAGTTTCTAAGATTTCTCTCCACCGTGGTCGGGAAATCAGTGTTATTGGTGTATTTTATAGAGCAATTCCACTAGATGATGAACGCTCGTTCGTACGCCTTTTTGAAGTTGCATAGTTAATTTAAAGCAAAGTAGATAATCAAGAGTCCCACACAAAATTTTGTCTATATTGTATAAATTGGACCGATATTCGCAGTTCGCACTATAACACAAATGAGATCCCAAAAAGGAAGCGCAACAGACACTCACGGGCGAACTCGAAATTTTACCTTTCGTTTACAAAACTCAGTGAATTGACTAAGAATTTCAATTTCAAGTGATATTTTTCTCATACTATACTGCAGAAGCATGAAATTGGGAGAAAACGCTTTTTTGAAACGCAGGATCAGTTTTGGTTGAAATCTATAATTTCATGCGTAAAGTGACGGACGCTCATTTTGTCAATTTGCATTTGCAAATCACTGCTATACTCATTTCTTTCGAAAAGTGTTGATATTTTTTTGCTAGAAGTCTGCAACACGGTCTCATTTTCTTTCTTCACTAATCGCAATATCATGTGCGATTCACTTTACTATCTGACTCGTGATATATTTTTTGTCGAATAGCTTCTTTACTCATGGTCAGGTGATCCATCGTTCCAGTCAAAAAGAGATGCTATGAATATAAACACGAATGCAATCGCAGCTGTCATCGTGGCTTCTTTGCAAGAAGGTGAGCTTCATTTTATATTTGAAAGTATGTAGCCATAACTCCGATTATCAGTGATCAATACAAGGAGCATAAGAACACTCTGCAATAATGTATTCATATAAGTGAATCATTGTAAGTTTCCATTAAAGTGCCACTCTCGAATCAACAAGTGAAATAATTCATGAATTATGCTTCCAAGCCCGCCTCAATGACAAGCTATGACAAGAAAAAAATTCCTTCGCTGTCTTGCAGCCAATTTGATCGCAGTGTGCCTGTATTAGATCCTACTCAAGATAAGAAGAATAAACTAAATACAGTGAGGTAGTTCATGTGGAGGCAATGACTTTGTCTAAAAATTGCAAAGTTTTTAAGCAAACCGAGCGTTCGTTCTACAACGAATTTCAATCCAGAAGAGAATTTACGAAACCAGGCAATCGCAAGTGGATTGCTACAGGAGACTGCTATTTAAAAACTTGCGTTAGATCCGATAGGCCTACAAGATCCTTTTAAATGCCCTTATTTACTATGTAGATTAACTTCGCGTGTTATGAGCACAACGGATGCTCGCTAAATACTCCCTATTTTCAGAAGGTCTGCCGTCCAAAGGTAAAAGTGCGTAACTGACATTTTGACGATTATCAGTAGAGCCAATTTTGTCTTTTTGCCTTCTGTGATTTCCTGCTTGATTGTAATCCAAAACTTTTATCGTCTACTTATAGAACAGATATACTGTATATTTGAATATAGGTGTAGAAAAATTGACTTTCTATCTAAAAGTACTAAAAAATGAAAATCGCCAAAATATCAGTTACGCACTTTTACCTTTGGACGGCAAAGGTATTTTTATAAAATATACGGAAGATGCGCAAAAAATATTATTACTGTGATTGTTGTTTTTAAGTGTCAGAATGTGCCTAAGTGCTTAAAATGTGAATGAGAATGGGTTAAATTTTGCAATTGCGAGTCAAATTTTGCTGCACAGTAATATTTAGATTTCATCTTATTTTGAAGAGCCATTGTAGACTCCTTTCGTCATCAATGTCTAATAATTTTGGGTGCTGCTCAACGCAATTAATGAAAAATCATTGAAATTTTATCGTGGAGATTGATGTTAGTGTTTAATTGCGCTATTGACTCAGGAGCTGAATCAGCTCCGATGATTTACTTTTGTTGTCTACATAAAGAGTCTGTTTACTGCGACAAGAATTAGATTCTACTGATTCTGTTTCTACCTGCTGTCTTCATGAATATGGTGAATATATTTTAACACATTGGAGTCACCTCTCCAAACCGACAATGTTTTACAAAGTCATTTGCTCTTCAAATCAGGGAGGTTCCACTGTAAGATACTTAATTGCAAATTGCTTCAGTAATTAGTTTTGACCTCGGTATTAACATTATTTGTCATAAACATTCGAAAACCGTCATACTTTGTTCCAGTTTTCTTGGGACGAATATTCTATAGAGATGAACCAACATATCGCACGCATATCGATTCGGATCTTCACGAATTACTGCCGGAATATGAACTGTTTGATCTGATGGTGGCAGAACAACCTTGAACCAATTAGCATAGATGGTCATACAACTGCGTATTGTTTCGTTCTCCGACAGAGGTAGAGAAAGTCCATAACAAATGACCTGTCGAATGAGAAAACAAGATGATGCAAATTTCAAATCAGCAGTCACTGAAAACAGATGTAAGTGCATGGATGGCCTACATTTGCACTCAACATTAATGAAAATATGTTTTTGATGTCTGATCGATGACAAGTCTCTCAGGAGCAGTTTTGGCTCAGGTCTTTGAATACAAAAAAAGCAGTGCAAACATATCAAACAGATTTCTCGCGCATTTTCAGAAAAAAATTTCCTTTAACACTCCTCGACAGGTTTCACGTCATCATTACTATGCAATTATCATATTATCCCTATGATATTGCGACTTCAACATTTTATATCCTTCTATGTCGGTCAATACATGCTGTGAACTAACAACAAAACATAACACTTCAAAATATCATGTTCTAATTACAAAAATATGTGATTGAAGAAAACATGATCCACAAATGATTACATATACACGTATGTAGGAAAACATTTTATTAGTCATCCATTGCGCAAACAAAAATATTTACTGCAATCACACTGTATTCTTGTTGTACAATAAAACATAGCTATTCAAAGCAATTTTGGGTGCAGAATTGCAACCAACTTTTCCGGAATTAACCCCAACGATGGACTGATCCCTGAATTTTATCTAGTCTGTTTTACACTAGACCCACGCCTAAGCCTTTAAAATCCTGCATTAAAAATAACTCATTTTTAGCTTCGCGTGGGAACGCATTTCTTCCGTTATTTCAACCTGGTGTGAGCCTCCACTCGATTGGATCCCGTCAAACACCTGCCGTTTATCAATAAGTGCCCGAGCAAAGTTTCGATCAGAAAAGCTTGTTGCCGCTAAAACTTTCGTTATTCTCACTTGTAAACTGTAGGTCCTTTGTGCCTTTGTGCGAGTGAATAATGAGCAAAACACTTGAAAGAAACTAAGATTATTCACGTTTAAAGAAGAACACATCACTTCTTCAAATTATATTTTTAGTTTTAAGTTTAATTTCAGCTAACAGCAAGTCAAGTTTAATTTCAGCTTTTAGATTATTCTACTCATGTGATGATGGTACTTCAACAGATTCCCTGCATTTTCCAGGTACCAGCATTTTTCTAGAAAGTGCCAACTTCCCCTGAAATTTCCCTATAACTGACACAGAAAAATCCCTGTGTTTTCCAGGTATCCCTGTTGCGTATGAACCCTGTCAATGATAAATCCCAAATTGTCGCAAAAAAATTCTATCCAGTTGTCAAAATAGAAATTCAAATTAAATGGAGAAGGGATACAGCGAAATACAGATCCTGAGTACTTCGTCAGATATATAGCTTTTCAATTTACATCAATTCAGAAACGGAATAATTGAACACATAATGCGTGTGCTATCTAAACAAGTCGCGATTTCTGTCAACGAATGCATCGTTTTCGTATCGAACAAGATTCGATTACATGATCTTACCTCCATCATCCATCGCACTTCTTTTTCAGAATTGAGATCAATATTGCTTCGTTCGTGAATATGCTGCGGTAAAGATTGCTCAACAATGTTTTTCACAACCAATTTCGCCACATCTTCAGGCATCTTCTCCAGGACGCAGTCCTGCTGCTTGAAGCGATGCTCAATCTGCCGCTCAAGCGACACCCAGCCCTCATACAGAGACGGCTGAAAAATATGATGAATTGAGAAAAATGCACCTGTGACAAGTTATCATTTAAAGATAATTAGCGTTAAGAAGCACACGCACAAATATATCTGAGTTGAGTGATATGCAAGTAGGCCATCATCAGAAAAAGACAAACTTCTCCCAGAAATTCATAGATGTAATTTAAGAAAAAATATACGTATTTATAAAAAATCAAAAACTGCCCGACATTTCGTGTCACAGGTACATACTCATGGGGCTTTGGTGAACCAAATACATTGATAGCCAATGCTTATATAGTCCTAGCATGCATACAAATCAGCAGTAATTGCCGTTCATCAGCTCGTGTTTGCGGTTCATAGCTGGTTTGTGAAGATCAATAAGTTAAGCTTCAGAAATAATCGAGTGCGGACACGGCCAGCTTGACAGTCAAGGAAATCAACACTAAAATCATCAATAGATAAAAGAGAATCATGATGATTATTGATAATGTGTTCAGAAATGGCGCTCCTATTATCTAGATCAATAGCGTTGCGACGATGCTCATGAAAACGTAAAGCGAGAGGGCGGCTAGTAGAGCTGATGTAGACGTCTTGACAAAAATTGCATCTCAGACTGTAAACAACATAACGCGATTTACAAGTACTACTAGCACAAGTACTAGGAAAGCTATCACGTAGTTACTTACCGAGCTTGTTTACTATGTTAGCAGGGATACTGTACTTTTTAACGAGCTTTCATATTTCACGCGCACATCTATCACTGATATAGTCAACTTTGAGGTAGGTTTCATTATCATTGCAAGCAAATTTGCTTGAGCTGTTAGGAAAAATATTTTGACGAGCACAGCATTTGAAGTCAGTATGGCAAAGTCTTTTATGTGGAGTATTTATATAAGCATTTAAGGAAATTTAGAAATTTTTAAAACAATGATTTAATTAATGGTGCTATAGAAGTTAGCTGGTTTTGTACCAGTAGAAATGGGCTTCGCATTTATGAGATAATTCCTTAGTGCTCTATCGCTAGATTGATGATGTCATCATTGAATGTTTCAATTCTGGAAACGAAAAAATTAAGTTTACTTTGGAAATACCAGAAAACAATTTCAAACTTCCTTGACGTCAGCATCAGTGTTTCTGATACGATTGAGTAAAGTTGGCATATTGCAGAATGTCATTCCGTTATTAGCACGAAAGCTTATAACTGGGTTCCGTCTTTTGTGAAAAATAACTACGTTTCGAAAAGCCTTACGTCGAAGAATGTTGTCCTTGTGAAACAAATGCGGAAGCTTATATAAATACTCCACATAAAAGACTTTGCGATAATGACTTCAAATACTGTACTCGTCAAAATATTTCTCCTAACAGATCAAATAATTTTGCTTGCAATGATAATGACACCTACCTCAAAGTTGACTATATCAGTGATAGATGTTCGCGTAAAATATGAAAACTCGTTAAAGAGTGCAGTATCCCTGCTAACATAGTCAACAAGCTCGGTAAGTAACTACGTGATAGTTTTCCTAGTACTTGTGCTAGTAGCAGAGATGCGGAGTCGGAGTCCCGGAGTCCTATCACTTTTGCTGGAGTCGGAGTCCTATCAAATGATAGGACCCCGGAATCCGGCCTATAACTAGACGCGATGTATAATACAAACACATTAATTATCCTCGTGCATAGCTGTCACTGTCTTGATGTCAACTTTCTCCGTCAAACAAAAGTACAGCGACAGCAGTGCATGCAAAGCTTGCAATGGTTGAGGGAATGAACTGTGATAGTGAGAAAAGAATTGTCTTTTCACTCTGTGATTTAGTAGAGAAGACAAGCCTTCATATCCTCGATCAAACCTATACGCACCAAAGGTCACATTAGAGAAAAAAATGAGATACTAGTAACATTATCTCTTACCCTCACGTTAATTGTGTGTGGTATCTCCTCCAAAGCGCATATTAAAATCAAAAGTGTACTCATATTTTTTTTGAAGAAGGGTCTGGATTTTCCTGCCTGGTAGAGACTGGAGAAAAACTGTTCGAAGCACACATCAACAAGATGGGAGGAACCGAGTGCATCCAACTCAAAGCGACATTTGATAAACTTTCATCGAAAATGATTGATAATAAATACAGCAATATCACTAAAGATAGGTTCAGGTAAGCCTCTAATGATCTATGATGAAGGTCATCAGTTATTTCAAAAAACTAGGTTACATATACTTGCCACCCGAGTCGGAGTCCTATCAACCCCCGGAGTCGGAGTCGACTGCCCTCCGACTCATCCATGGCTAGTAGTACTTGTGATTGCCACATTTGTTGTAATTGTCTAGTCACTATACTTGTAAATCGCGTTATGTTGTTTACAGCCTAAGCTGCAATTTTTGTTACGACGTCTACATCAGCTCTACTAGCCGCCCTCTCGATTTGCGTTTTCATGAGCATCGTCGCAGCGCTATTATGGAAGATCACAAGTCTCCAGATTTTAGTCTGACTTATGGCAGCACCGTCCAAGACTGTAGTATGGGGAATAGCGACGTTAAACCATAATTTCATTCCCATAGAGAATTGCCATTGGAGGTGTACAACATTTACCCCGAAATTTGGAGTGATAGCGAAATAGACCATGGGTAAAACCGGGGCACATTTAACTTAGTTTTAAGTGAAAAATTGCCCTCAAATATTGTAGTCTTACTACAATTGTTTATTTTTATAGTCTCGAATTAATTTACAATTCATTGCTTATGGCAAATATGATTGCAACATAATGACGTACTCGGAAGATGTTTGACAATGTGAATTCACAGACCATATTATTACACAGAAAAGAGAAAAACTTTGATTTCAGTGAATAAATGCCACTCAGTTTTATAGTGATTACTATCACTTTTGTTTTGTACTCAGATCAGTAGTAAATATCAATTCTTCCATGGCCATTGTGGTGTCATTAACAATGAAAAGGCAGATAGGCTACTGTCATTTCTCTCGTGTATGATGACTTGCGCGAGATGGATTCAAGTGAGGACTCCTACACTCTGCGAAGACTGGTGGCAAAGGCATTTAACGCGGTTCCGGAAGTAAGAGCGATCTATTTGGACCAGCACGACGGCGACGGAATCAGCTGTTGATGGAGACCATCAGCAGTGCGACCCTGAAGTGGACGATCTAGCAGCGAACGGAGCAGATATGGGTTCATCCTGACTGCGATGATGTCGACTCTTCGTCAAGGTAGCCAAGGTAGTAAATATTAATACATGCGCGTGCATTGTAGGAAGTATGCATTCGCAGGGACTCCTCCGATCTGGATATGATAAACAAGAAACACATGGCCACATGCAATGACCGCTACAATTGGGCCATCGCATAACACGTCGAAGTCAACTTTGAAAAGTCAAACATATAACAAGATTTGCCTACATTAAGTACAAGTCGCCATTTGGAGCAAGAAATTGGGGAAAATGTCAATCTAGAATATCCCTAACACAAATTATCATCAAAGAATATAGGAACATTTGAATAAAGACATCCTGGAAAACATGACTTCGCTATTTTTTGAAACATGACTTTGTTCATATTTTGTCAGAATGTATTTTTCCGTGAATTTGTCACACAAACAGCAAAACTAAACATTTTCATTTTATTTTGAGATGAAAAATTGTCACATACTGCCAAGTTTGGTCACATCGGCCCACTCCTGAAATTGTGATGTATTTCTGATATCAAATAATCCAACAAATTTATACGGTGACCGACATTTGTTAGGCTAAGAATACCTCTTTTGTTGATTGCTGGCAATCACACATTACGTTGAACGAGGAAGGACTACAAACAATTTTATCAACATTGAAACATTTTTCTAGTTAGGAATATTCAATCTTCAGCTACTGATAACATGCGATTACCAGTGTTTTAAAGATATCAAATCCCGTATGTTTCAGCGTCAATCGATCGAGGCATAGCTAAACAATACTGTACTCAAATAATCTGTTTTGAGACCTCACACTTAGCGTGAACTTAATTTCAGTCCTACAGATCAACACTTCATGTCCAAGCAGTCAGAATTGTACACCATTCACCACACACCACATCCAACTGCACACACAACACATGAGGACAGCACCTCTGTTGATGCATAACACATTTTTTTAAAAGGGATGCAACAAGCCATTTCCGATCATTTCTCTTAAAATGCAAAAAGAAAAAAAGTCAAAAGCACTTTCTAATAGTTGATCGCGCATTGCTAAAATTAGGCCTATCCTTGGTAGCATTCATGTGTTTAATGTCCTCCATGACCCATGCAGTGAAAAGCTGAAATACAATATAGACAGAAAATGTGATTCAGAAAGGCATCTGCTTAGACATATTCCTAGGCTGTCTACCCAGTGTGTCAATGTCATTGAAAAAAAACCTTATCATCAGAACTTGAATCTGATGTAATATAACAATCTGCTGTAGCACATTGAATTTGCTTCAGGGTTTACCTGCATCTTGATGAATGGTTATTGAAATGGAAAAAGAAAATGCAAGCTTCATGCGAGCGCCTAGAAATCCGAGTTCATTTCTGTCTTCCTCACATGGGAATGAGGCATAGTATGAACAATGAACATGTTGGTAATTCGTTTTGAGGGATCAAGAAAGCACATATTCTACATAACATACAGGTTCAACGAAAATGAAAATTACGTCATGAAAACTACTGACGCCGAGATCAAGTTGAAAAAGCTAGAATGAAGCAGATCTCTAACAAAAATTTTTTAATTTGACACACTGCCTAACCAAAATAATCAGCTGTGAAATTGATTTTGTATCAAACAAGCAAAATTATCACTGTAAATAGTAATTTTATCATTCAAACAAACCCAAGTCGAGGTTTTTCTTTAATTAGAAAAGTTAAATGAGGATATCACAATTACCACTCTATGGAAGATGTGTCGTCTGCAGAAGTCATACTAGTTTCAGCTAGCCAATTAAGCCGAGGGTCATTAATACAGGTGATTGGAGCAAGTTCCCGATGAAAATCGATTTTTCAAGCACACAGTAATTGTAGCTTCGCTTTTGATTGTAATGCATTTGATCAAAAGTATTTTATTTCAGAACAAGGTTAGAATTTCAGAAAGTCGGCTGAAGTACTGCTCAACCACTAGAAACCAACAGATAACTTGGTGTCATGCATCTGCTTCAACTGCAATGTTGCTTTAGCAATTAACTCACAGAGAAAGGAGTTCATTACTCACAGATGAATTGACTAAAAAGGATTTTTGGATTTCTAATGCTTAAAAATCTTATGTCACATGCACTCTTTGAGCGTTTGAATTATCCAATCAGAAAACACGTGATAATTTCTATATAAATTCGCATCGACTCGATCAAATTTCGGACATTGTAATATTTATGGATAAGGGCTGTCTCTCTGCGCCGTCTAAAGCCATCATTGAATGGTAAGCACGATTCATCACCTTCCTGTTTGTCTTTTTGAGTTTCTGGTTTGTGTTATTCGTAGAAAAGTGGCTACAATTTAACATGATTGATTAGTATGTTTAAGCCCATCACGTGGATTAAATAAATAGGAGACTGCATGTTCTTCATTAAAGCTGTATGTACATCATATGCACCAGTTCTTTCATATACTAAGACTATTCCTCTGATAACTGAAAGCATCTGTCACGCTGATTTCGGCAGTGAAAGGCTTACTCATAAAAGTGAAACCTACAGCAACCAAGGAAGATGTAAATGCAACCACTCCTTGCCCACACTTCTTTAAGCGTGGAATTTTATCCCACACACCTTCAAACCGTCTATAACATATTTCTAGCATTTTCTTTTTTGTTTTGGAAAACACTAGATCGTCTCAGGTAGGATAATTCATGATTTTTAATTCTTGATTCCCTCTGACTTCCCTTTGTCCATCTTGATGTATCAATAAGTTAAGCCTACAGGCATATCCTACTTGCACTTCGTAGATCTTGAAACGTTAAATACACAGACAACAGTTGTTGAGAACAGCAGGGCCTCAATCAAGAAGGGAAGATTGCTATTACAATTGTAGAAATATGAGAATCAATTATTTCAGAATGCAACATTATCACCGATACTTATTCCTTGTTTAACCTAATTCAAGCCAACCTCCTTGTATGAAATGAAAATACTTTCCAATCTCTAAATGATTATAATGTATTACCAATTAAACAACCCTCACCTGACCTAACAATCCTATTCATCGCCAAAAATCGAAAACGAAACACTTACAGTCTTTGCCCGGAGGAACTTATCACCTTTCACATTCAAATAAAATATCACAACTGACTAGAGACACAGCTCTAGACTCAAAATTCAAAAATTATATGGGCTACCTTCCCAACAGCATAGCATTCTATCCCTAAGCATGCACTTCTATAAAAACATCATATCTAGGATACCTTCAGCGCTTATAAATATCTATATCACTCGCAAATAGATGTCTATTAACTTAACAAGCACTAGCGATGTCCTATTGAACTCATTTAAAAAAAATGACGAACATTTAGAAACAATTTAAACTCGGATCACAGAACGGTCAAAATTTCATTACTTCATATAACAACATCAGTGAATCAATTCACCGTTCAACGAAATAAATACTGCAATAATATCATTCCGCAAAACTTGGAGACCTGAGTCAAGATTATGTACATACCGAACATGACAAGAGCGAAGCACAAAACTCAACACTTCCACTACCCCTTGAACACAATTCACAATATGAAATGTCTAGTCACTGACTTAGTGGGATTGAAATTGGTCCTTCTCGGTCTCACAGGTTGCGTTGCACGCCTGATGAATCAGATTCTGTTTAATAGCAACTAAAGAAGTCACATGGTGAAGCACTACAATGTTAGTCCATCTTCGACTAGTATCTCATATCATTCACTTTGAAAAGTATTGGCAGTCTGACCCTGGCGGTACGAGTCCCTACTTGGTTCTTCTTCATACTTACTACCTCTGAACTTTTTATCCTGGAATAACACAAAATCATCCGCAATATGTCTTGAGGACGCATCCACCGAAACGTTTCATATCGAATTAATTTGGAGTCAATTTTTCCATTATGCCATTCCCAAGTGCATTATAGCCTTTGGGGTTTGAACCACCCTAATCGCCCCCCCCATATCATTTCAGAAACTTTGTCTGACCCAAGCCAGTTGTTCGCTTACCCACACCCAATTTTGCCTATTCCACATTCCATTTGTGTCGAAGTAATTCCGTTAGTTCCTTCGATTGAGGTAACGGCATTCCAAAGAACAACCATTTCCAAAGTGTCACTTTCACCGTCGGACTTGCCATTCTTTATGATTGTGCGATGACATCTCTCAACGATTCCCATTTCGGATGGTCTGTTAGGGCGCATCCTGAAATGACTATGTCACACCACCATTTCATCCTCGTCTCTGCAAACCGTTCTGATCTAAAGGCTGGCCCATTGTCTACTAAAACGTTCGTCAGGTGGGTCCCAACTCTCATGAAATATTGCTTCAACTCCGCGCATATAGACGCTGCGAATTCATCACTTATGCCTCTCCAAATAACGTGTCTACGTCGGTCCGCAATCGATTACTGTGAATACTTTTTCCAGTATACTGCGGTACCATCACATCCAAACGACACCATTCTCAAGCAATTTCAAGCGATCCGTTTGAACCACTGAATGGGAGCAGGATCACAAGATAGACCTCAGATGGACCATCCCTTACAACAATTTATTTTTTGATTTGATCTACATGATGTCTGATCCACTTTGACGCCTAGCGATGAGTTTTTCCTTGACTCCTAGAAACCAGTAAATGAATTATCATAATGGTATCATAACGGCCGTTTAATGTAAGCAGAACCAGTGCACACATCACTCGATTTAGTCAAATCAATCCAATCGCGCTTTACACGAGTTAGACCGTCGGGCCTTGTTTTCTTTGATTCACCACGCACAAAGTCAACTACTGAAAAATGGCCTCGCTCCATTCTCACTAACATCTAATCTGCTTTGACGGAGCACTTATCCGCTAACCCATACGTTACTCCTATACCTATCCATCCATAATAGAATTTCTTACACACCAGTTGTACAACCGACTGGCGAATCAGATTATAAATTTGCACATATATTACAATTCCCCTTCTTTACCAAATTCGCGGCCTTTGCATGATAGCCTCAAGTTCAGCAACATTGATGTGTTGTACGTCATCCTTACTCCCTAACCAAGATGCATCCCTCGACCACTAACTTTGTTTCACGGATCATCCTTCTTCACTCTCTGAATCAATCTCTAATCAATGCTTCAACATTCGTCTTCACAGGCTCAACCCCATACCACACTAAGCTAATCGTTACAGAACAACCGCCACATACACTGTAACCAACAACCTGCGACAGGATACCTGCCCCTACCCATTGACCAGTTTTAATGCAAACACTTGCCTCTTCGACATTGTGAAACTCCACATCTTCGACAGATTTGTTACCTCGTCCCACATAAATTTTTCCTTTCTTCTGTTCAACATTGAGACCCCAAAACTCTAGCACCATATCAACATTACTGCAGGGCTTTGAACAACAACAGATGTTGCGAGACATCCTCAGCATTGACAATGTTTTCATTACGATGAGTCCGTCGAATGTACGAATCAGTTCCACTTTTCATGTTGCACTCTAAGAAGAACACCAGGACATCTTATATATACGATGGCGCTCATTATACGTGGAGCAGAACATAACCCAAAATCCCAGTCTTGTCAGTGAATACACACTCCCTTTGTAACGCACAATTGGCCAACTCCACAATCCTTACTTTATGTGTACTTGGAGATACGGCCTTTTCAAGATCAACATCTTAAATGTTGTTTCCCATCATTCTCCACTTCCTCACTGACACCTGACCCACTAAACGCTGTCAGCTGTGTGTCTGAACAAATAATTGTTTAGCTCACGAATAATGCCACATCACTGGGTCTCACTTGTTTTTGTATGCATATACACGGCCACACGGGTATCAATCCGTGCTTTGGAGCTTCTTCGCAATGCTGTAACCATCCCAATTTGGATACCATTCTCGAATTTCCTTTCGTGAAAGCAACTTGGATGTTCCTTGAGACTGGAAAAGTTTAGGATGCATACATCAAATCAGAAAAGGTGGAATCTCCACTGACCCATTTCCACTTTCACCAACCAAACGAACCATCGAAAGTTGCACAGATTAGATTCGAACACCTGGAAACACCACGTCACATCCGTTCACAGACCGACGTAGCAACAATATTTTCCACTACAACCTGATTTGGTACACACATCATCGATTTTTTAACCACTCACATAATCCAGTATGTCTACATTTAAGTCACCACACCGGGAACCACTAATGTTAAGACACACCTCCAATACGCCTAATAAAATCCATTCCCAAAACACACTTAGCGCCACTCAACATCTTATCTATACAATTCACTTTTTTCAATGTCCGATTTCGAATCATTATCTTCTATTACCTTTTGACCCACTATTAGGTATGTACTAACCCGTCGACGGTTAAAACGAGACAAACAGAACCGGGGTATGTAGATTTTTCGACTAAACTGACAATAACAATAGTCCCTGCGAGCAGCCTGTCTCAACCACAGCGTCAAAAGTGTCTCTGACGATACCCACTTTCAAGAAAGGGGCCAGCGCCTCAAATCCTGTTCAGGGGAAACCCCGGCGGTTTCCCAGATCCGTTTATTACAATCACTGTCGAAAAAAGCATGGCCACAAGGCTAAGGGATTTAACTTGCAGGTCTGCAGCAGAGATAGGTCTGGAATGATAGGACGATAATCGGAAATGCAAATAATGCTTCGAACGCCATCTCCTTCAATAGACTGCTTACGTTTTTAACATAAACTAACGTAATCATTTCAGTCAAATAAAATGTTTCATTTCTTTTTCTTGTGACTGTTGTCTTCGTAAATCGTGTAATGAACCTCTTCTCGAATTATTTTCGTAAATATCATTGATCATCTTTATTCATGTTTCATTTTTTAGAGCTATCGTCGCCGTTCGTCTCACTGTTATCGTCGGCGTCGCTGTTGCACTAACTTTTGGTAGTATATTTCACAGGTAGACATGGTAGTCGATCCCTACAAATCTCTTCCAATCGCGCATTGCAAATTGTAAATATTGATTTATGACAAATTTCGTAAGGCGCATCATATAAGTTAATAGTACTGCTTGCAATGTGACGGACACTTGACGAGTGACGTCCACATCTGTGTGAGCAGCGGGATTTCAACCAAGAACTACACAGCTGAATAATGAGTAAAATTCAGAATTCATTCAGACAGAAGATAATTTATTGCCAATTTTCTTGACTTTTGACTAAAAGGATCATAATCATCTCCAAATTTGCCATGAAGGCTGCATAGCCTTGCTTATGGCTTTACTAGATTGAATCATTTCATATGGTTCCACGTCTTCGACATCACACGTTCGATCCCTTCAATATATGAGTGCTTTTATATTTCGTCACGTTGGTCAAGTCGATCAAGTTATAATCATCCAGAGGTTCGTGCATATTTTTGCTCCTCCAAGACTCAAATCAAGGAAAATAACATAGATCTACGATCTCCGAAGTGATTTGAAACCTGAAGCCCTAAATTAAAGACCAATATTCTGTTATTGGATTGGCTGGCGCTATTGTATGCAATCATACAGATTTTCAAATATCAAGTCTAATTTTTGAAATTAGAGACCGAAGAGTTAGATACCCTTGAAAAAGTCGACGATATGAGTAGCCTCAATTCGAAGGTTCCTCATTATGCCATTATAACTATAATCATATTGCGTAATCATCATACGAAGTTTGAAAAGATCATTCTTCTGCATAATGGTTAAATCTTGTGGCAAAATGATGCGGTAGGCTCTCTGTAGCCTATTTTGTACGAGTATCTTGCAACAGAAAAATAGATTAGCCAATGCTGCTATGTCTTTCTATCCGCTGTTGCAATTTGTGATAGATCTTGACATATATACTCGCATTACATGATATATTACACAACATGTCAATTTCAGTTTGTCCCCCACACTTTAGAATACGATGCGTCGCTCTTGCTCCTAGCGTGAGGGAAAAGTTGCACCTATCGATCATGGTGCTGCTATAGATTTTCTCAGTGAAACTTTCCATGTTGGGCTATAATCATGTATTAGACTGAGAGCATATCTCATCATCTAGTTCACGTAAAAGTAGGAACAGAGTTCAAGATATTAGTGCTTTGTACACTAGACAATTTCCATATTTTATATTTTTATCAGACAAACAAGTTTAGCGTCTGTCTCACTGTTCTATTGACCGCGAGACAAGAAGTGCATCACCGCTGTTTATCAGAATTTCATTTGTTCCAAATAATCTTTCCCACTAAGGATTGTTCTGAAACAACTAATAGCAAAGATATTTCATCAATCGAGCTTGAGCTTTCTTAGAAACACAATATTTTCTGGCTTAGAGGCAAGGTCAAGCAGAACTGTTGATGCCTCTACTTTTCTATATTCAAGGATGAAAAACTTCCGCGGAAATCCGCGTAGCCCTCTTGAAGCATGAATTTCCGTTGGGGCCCGGTTGCCACATTCTCATCCCTGTATATTTGCATATTATTCCATTCTCATTTGTGTTGGCAACAGTTTTGCAAAAGCAACTTTTCCCAAACTATAGAGCAGCTAAGATCTATGTTAATATTGTGCATTGGTTATACGATGTTGATTGGTTGAAATTGATTGTAATGCCCATGCTGTGCAATTATTGCATGCAACGTTCATGCCACGTCAATCCTCCGTACGTGCATATTTAAAGCAATCCAAACTTTTCTAGTTGAATTATGATGCTGTTATTTGTGCCTTTGTAAGATGCTGGTGTATAAGAGATAAGCGATGTATTATAAACAACTGAATTATAAAAGTAGCAACAGGTGAGTATGGACTGTTTTCTGCTATATCGAAGCAGTCACTCAGATACATAATACATTTTGCATGCTTTAAATTCATTAATTACAGGTGGACAGACGTAACCAATGTCGCAAAAAGAAGTAAAGAATGATGTTTCTGGTGATGTCACTTAACTCATTCACAAAATATCTGGAAGTGTATTAATATCCGATTATGAGCTCACTATAACATAAGATGATAATGAAGGTTGTCAATTTGTTTATAGGCTACATGGCTAATCTGTTACTGAAAGAATGAAGTGAGCCTTCTTCTGCTAATAAGCTTCGTCAAGTATATGTATTGAACCTAGTGTAGTCTACAATTGGCAATCTTGTTATCGCTTTGGCGATGTTGAAATAATAATTTAACCCTCAATTCAGCTTTACAGTTTGTGCCGTTTGTATACCGGTATGCTATGACAGTTTGTTGATTGATATGTCTAACCTGATCTAACAACTTAGTAAACGTGTTAAGATGTCAAACTACTGATCGATCTTATGTAGCTCAAAATGTCTTAAGTTGATAAGTTAACGAAGCTACACGTATGGGCGTAGTGAAATTTCTTGACTTGTCTAAAAGAATCGAGTGTTCTCGCTCACTTCAATTTGCATTAAATAGATATTTCCAGATCAATTTATTGAAGCTTGATAACTCACGTGCGGATCACAATGTTCATTAACACATACTAAGCGTTATGGCGAAATGTACACGGAAATAGTAGGAATGAAGTCTCTTGTAAGGCAAATCTTGACCACTAGAAATCGAGAATTATCAGTAGCATTATTCGGCTACTTATAATTGTGTATACTATTAGTATATTATATGTACTTATTCAGCCGGGCTTAAACTCTCGGCTGAGCTTCATGAATGCATCAGGTGAATTAAATGCATTCTGGCTTGATCGGTACTGTCATTGCTTTATCTTCTATTATTGATACTTCATCTGGTTTTCCGTCTTTGACGTCTATCAATTCTGTAACCTCATGTAAATCATGATAATCGTGGATTTTTTTCAGCTTGAGCATGGTATGCAATGCTTTTGTTGTGAAAGTCAATGTTGGTGTTCAAACACCGATTGTTTTCCTGAATTTCGTGAAAATGTTGCCACTATCCATGCCTCATGAATCGAAGCACCTGTTTCAGAGTTTAGAATTTTAAACTCACTTGACCTCTTTTAAGAATTCGTTCACCCTTGTGTGCTTACAGATCAGCTGAACAAGTTTGATAGTGATACGATTATAAATCTTCATTTCTGCGTCCATCGATTCCCAAGGAGCAATGTATTCGGAATGGAGGCAGAGTTTGCGTATGGATTCAACATAGTCTTCTACGTAGATTAATAGATACCTTAATAGTGTGTTGATTTCATTCAATAACTTCACATATCATCCATTCTCGGTGTCTGTATTTTGTTCGTGTACAATATATTTGAATTGGCTCATATGATTATAGCCAAAATTGAGTAGTTCATATCCTTGTTTGATTTATCATTTTCGAATCAATTGAAGTTTTTCACCTTTATTTCTTCTGCTCAGAACAAAGTGCAAACTTTTGTTTGCGATGATTTCAAAATTATTCAAAATATTAAGATAGTCGGTCAAACTTAATAAAACTTAACCTTACACGCAAATTGATATCAATAGGGCTGCTCAATACTACTTATTTTCAATGCCATACAAATTTCAACAGGTTTGCACACAGCTGAAACAAAACGTCTAATTTATGCATGGGTATTGTCTGGCTAGTCTAACAAACTGCATCAGCGTTCATGTAGCATGTAGTGTCAGATAATCAGCAGATCATTAGTATTGCAAGGCCTTTTATTTGATAAAATACCAGGCCTGTGATTACTCCTCAAATTTGTTTATTACTCCTCAAATCCTCAAAAATTCCTCAAATGTAGCTTAACTATGAGAAATTCCTCAAATACGACACACTACAGACTAAATGTCGGATAATGTACTATTTTTGACGATGATATGTAAACTTCCAAACAAAAAGCTAAGATAGAATCCTGTAACATGTACCCTACTTCCATGCTAGTAATCATGAATCACTCATGATTTATTTCTTTTCTTTTTCGTCTCTCATGATTTATAACTTAATGATTTTTCTCTCACACACTTGGTAGATTTTAGATAGCGTAATCCCGATCTGATATTTTGATTGGAAACAGACCTGTCCTTTTATCATCTGAATGGGCAGACTATTTAATAGAATCTTTTCAATATATAGGTGATAAACATAATTTTGAAAAGAGCGACTTACTCACCAATTCATTCCACATGAGGAGAGGAGAGCCGTTGCTTGTCCATCTAGTAAGTATTTTTAAATTTCTAGACATTTTAGGATATAATGATTTTCTTTTAGCCATGTCATATTTAGCATATCAAAAATGAACCAGTCGTTAGCTTGTTTTTTTAATTTTGTTACGACGCACTTTGTTACGTTGAATACGTTGCATGTCGTTTTCATTTCTGCAAGCTACAGGGCTGCAGATGTTCCGGTTCGTCTGGACTTATTTTGCTAAGCAGAGAAGTTGTCCGAAATTATTGTCTGTCGAACTCACTCATTAAATGCTTTCACGTATTTAATTAGTGAAACACTGCGATCAACCTGCAGAAATTGTATATTTGAACAATGTCAGCAATTTTTTACTTCTAACTTCATAATATTGCGTAGAATTCCAACAATAAAATGCACTTTCAATTATTTTCATTAATTACCTTGACCTTTGTCACAACTTTATTTATATGTTTCTGCGACTATATGACTGCTAAATGCATGCCTGTACTTCTTAAAGAACTTAAGGATATCGATCTTCCATATCCATTATATGATAACATATAGGTAGCCCAGCCCACTTGGATTTCAGTGCTCTTATCAACTGAAGCGTTTGTTTCACTCACTCTCTTCCATTTTATTTCCGCTGAACATGAACACATCCGACGGGGTAAAGCGGATGGTCCCTAAATTTAGTGTCTACATGCCTCCTGGTCACTAGCGTACGGGGGTTGGAAGTGTATGAAGCTCTGCTATCTCATGAGTCTTTTTGCAGCTACATTTTCCAGGGTCTACCGACCGACATTTATCCTGGATGAATTATTCACGTATAGATCGTTTTCATAATTTGCTGAACACAGGTTGGTGTGAAATTAGTGCACACATTGATTATCGTTGTATGTGAACTTAGATTAATTAAGACATTGAAGCACATAGTACTGGGTTGGTAGATTTTCAACCTGGGTCTACTGCAAGATGTGGACGTCAATATCTCGGCGCAACTTCATGCGAATAGAGGTGATAATCTTTCACTCTTTTGCCTGTATGAGACCAACAACTCAACTAGCAAGCCTGTTGCCGACACTTGTTTTGTGTTGTATGAGAGAATTCATGTTCATTTGAATGCAGATATGAGCGATATGATCAAACGCTAACAAGTAAACAAAACCCACCAAAACTTAAGTAGCATAAAGTAAAATTAATAAATTAGTGTGTAATGTGGCGTATCCTTCATGATAAATTACTGACTTTTTTTAAGTCACAAGCATTCCGTCAACGATTTTAAGCTTTCTATACTTATAAGTTACTCTCCTCCCAAATTTGTCTAAAGTCCGTAAAAATTAATCGTTGCAAAGCTCCAGATGCATCTGGTTGAGGATATATCCTACATTCAAAAGATTACAGTATCCAAATCTGACAAGCATCATTGAAGCAGAGAAGCGTGAAGCAGAGCGATATCAGCAGCTTGATCTGACATCCTCTGTTCGACACATTCTAAGCAGATAATACTTGAGGCAACAAATTAATTTCGTAACAACGCGGGAAGTGATTATGACCAAGTCAGTATTCCTTTGCAATATACACAACTTCTAAAAGTGGGGTGTGGTCAACCCTTGGGTTACCTTCTTCAATGTGACTTTCATGATTTGAAGTTTGGCCCAAAATCCGTGATAAAAATTTGTAATTTTTCTTGCAATTATCATATTAGGCTCCGTTTCCATTCCTCAAATTTTTCACAAAAAATCCCCAATTTTTTTCATAGGCTAATCACAGGCCTGAAATACTCTTCAACATATTTTCTACTTAATGCAAAATCTGCATGCATAATGCATTTACCGCACATACAGGGCATACATGTGTACATTGTTGCTCTTGAGTGGTAATTGAGCGATGACATTTTTCTGATGTTTTCTGATTTTTGCCACAGATGTTTACTTAGTATATCGAATTTCAAAATCATGAAGAGCAGAATTGAAGAGGCAGAATTTTAGCTAAATGCAAAAATTGGTAGTTGAACCGCGTCAAAATTACTTCACACGGTACGCCAGAAAATTTTTTTTCCAACCAAAAACACCATCGTGTCAAAACAAAATATTTCTAATCAAAAGTTATCGATATTGATTTTTGATCAATCGATTAATTGATCAAATGCAATTCAATTTCATTTACATCAGCATATCAAGTGATATCGACAGTTTTTCTGTTTTGTCAGCATGTAATGAACAAGAAAGCAGAAATAAAACTTTTTGTGATTTTCTCACTATCATCCAAATACTTTATTCAACTTGAAAGCAATTCTGTTCGATAGACAACGCCATGGAAGTAGACCAAAAATTGCAAAAAACAAACGGTCCCACATATGAGGCGGCGAACGTGGATATTCTTTCTCTATAATCAGGCTACAAATTCATGCCGAAGCAGAGCACTCATGAATGGCAGCAAGTGCAAATGCTGGCAAGGTAGTCCACGTTCTCAAGAGGCAGCAAGCAACACGGGTAGGTCGAACTGTGCGATCAATTTTAGATCGGAACAAAGAAGAACACCTGCAGTTTGGCCATGAAATGCAGACAGGAGGATTTGCTCAACGGGGTTCGAACAGAATTGCTTTCAAGTTGAATAAATTTTCATCTATTTCTGGAGTTTTTCCTTTTAATTCTAAACAACAATACTTGGTCTATTATGCCGATGGCAAAATTCTACATGTAAATATCCGCTGACGTAATTGCCCCTTAACAATGGTCAATTGTATTTGATGATAGTGACAAAACAGTAAAATCTATAGCTCGATGGCCAAAAAATCGATATTTGATATCGATAAATGTCGATATCACTTGATTAGCTCGCTAGATTTTCACGCAAAATGAATCTTAGTTTTCTTGTAGCTCAGTAATCATGCTGATGTAATTGAAATTGAATTGCATTCTTTTGTCACTGAGATAAATCAATTGATCAATCGATTGATCTCGATGAAATATTTTGTTTGCTATATTTTTTCAAAATTGTTTGACATGATTGACACGATGGTGTTAACCAAAATCAATTGCATTTTTGGTTGGAAAAAAAATTTTCTGGCGTACCGTGTTCATTAGATGAATTATTGAGTTGTCTGAATTTTTTTGATTTTCCTGGTTAAAACGATGAAGCAAACTATTTGGGTTTTCCAATATTTGCTTCAATTTTCCTGGTTAGAGAGATGAAGCAGGTTACTTATTTTTTTAAGTCACTTTTCAATCTCTGGGAGTGGTCAAAAGCCTCCACGCTATGATTCCGGTGAGAGAACGGTTTAACCTGGCATCGAGTTGTCGCGAGCAATTCCTACCGTCTTGTGCTCTCTTGCATTTTATTTTTATTTGTTTTTGTCAATCAGTGCGTGCTTTTATTTCATGCGAATGTTTTTGAAGTACGTATTGTAAATTAAAATATTGCTCGCAAATCTATCGATTATTTGATTGAAAGAATTCCATGAGTTTTTACATACATTGTGCAATTTTTCAGACGTTACATTACTTACTTCTTTGAGCTGGTTATGTCTGTCAACACAAAATGTTGCGTTTTTCGAAAACATGTTGAGAATTTTTCGTTAATCCTTCGATTTCTATTCGGTTATATACTCGTACCATAGAAATGAACTGTTTATCTGAAGTTCGCTAGAATGGAAATTGACTCAAGGTCGCTGCACATCCGGGGGAACTAAGTTGGGGCATGAAGAACCAATTAAAAACTTCGATTTACTCATGTGACTGATTCTAACCCAATGATACAGACGTTGGCAGGTGCATCTAAGTGAAAATGCGTGCGATTTATGTGCCGTTATTGTGCATTACATAAAGCTTGATTTCCATTCTAGAGGTTTTATTGTTGTCAATTTCTATGACTCGTACATTCAAGTGTATTTTAGAGGCTAAGATGCAAATATTGCCTAAGGAATATCATGCAGAACACTTGAAAATTGTTATATTTTCATTCTAATTATTAAAAAATTCTATCACTTCATTCCAACTTTACAATAAGCAAACAAATAGGTAGGACTGGTGCCACCATGCTATATGATTTTGAAAAAAGCACGAGTTGTTTCTAAAGGAAACTTAAAAAATACTGATGGACAAAGTAGTCTTCATTTTTTTGGAATTAGCATTTTATCTTTTATCACATTCAGTATCTGCACTCGAGATATTGCAGATAGACCTCGACAACTGAGGTTATTTTGCATAATGGTAATATTTATTGCATGGTGAACATGCAATAAGCTTTAACATGTTTTTGATTAGAAATTTTCCCATATACACGTATATATACTCACTATTTACTGAGATATATTCATTTATCATTTCAACTGCACTGTTGTATAATAGCTACAATGACAAGGCTTGCAATGTGCCTGCAGAATTAAAGAAATAACTAATATCAGAATGCTGAAAAAATTTTCAGTAATACAAAATTACACTGACTATATGTGTGACAACACTTTGGGAACTTGTAAATCAAACAGTGTCAAATATACAGAAGCTTCCAACTAGTACTAACAAGCTTCGAACAAATACGATAATGTATTAGACGCTGTCAGTGATGTACATTGTACACGCATTGTCTATTATACATCGTTGAGATGTAATATAATATGAAAGAAATTTTCGTGTTTGCCAAGCTGCAAATATTTTTGTGGCTGCCCTACAAATGTTCGTCTATGAAATCAGGCATTGTGATTCTATATAAGACGCTCTATAATCGCAGTTTAGTTTCTGTCATTTAGGTCGCTACATGTATTACGTAAGAACAATTGCATTCATTCTAATTGATGCTTGCTGATCTGCTGAGTAGATATCAGAGAAATTATATTTTCTTTAACCAAATTAATTCTTCTGATCTGAGCTCACTCATCTTATGATTAATTTTTCTCACATTAGCTGACAATTTCGCAGGAGATTCAATGAACAAATTCAATGAAATACTTTTGTTAATTTCCATTTAATTCAATTTCAATTATAAGAATTTCGTTCAATCTTCCTTAGCTAAAGAAATTAAGATTTTTGCGTCAAGTGCCAATTCAGGATTAACATGTAATACATCTCAAAATCTGTTTGATTTGATGAAATTCTAATTGTAGTTTAACATAATTTTGTAGAACTTCAAGATAAGATGAATTTACCTTTACTGAATGTTACAAATATTTCAGAAATGGAATTTGAATGGGGTTACTCCAACAATAATGGTGAGAGATGATCATGTTAATGTCTCATTCGTGTATATATGTAATTACAAGTCCCAAGTTGACCAACAACCAATGATCTTTTGGATTCTCTGTAGGTCCTCACACGTGGGCGAAGCATTTCCCGAGCGCTGCTGGAGAGAATCAGTCCCCGATTCTTATCAATACATCTGTCGCAAAGCACGATTCAACATTATCTTCCAATCCTATTTGCGTTTCTTTGGACTCGGAATGTTCATTAACAGTTACAAACACTGGTGCTGGTTTTCAAGTTGGTGTTGGCAGCGATAAACTCAGTAAGCTGTCACTTACAATTTTCAAAGCTCGTATTCGATTATCGCTTGCTTAAGATTTGATGACTGATAAACACGGACTTTCTCAGTTACATTGAATATTTTTAGGCGTTAATACACGAAATGATCAATTTGATATTTTGTAATATGATTTTAGCGATTTTATATAATAACATGATGATACAATGATGACTTTGTCATATGTTATTTCAATTTCGTCGAAAAAGGTCAAGTCTTTCATCAGAGATCATGAATTAATGACTCAGTCTGGACCTAGTGCCGAAATCCATGTTTTTCTTAATAAGCCACTTCATTAAAATATAACCTGCAATATATTCTGTTAAGCTCCTACTAGCATAGCATATACCGGCACTTACTTGACAATTTCTAAATTTTTACCGATTTCATTACCTGCACCTCAGTTTACATAATTTAACAATTAATCAATTCAATTTTGGCTATTTTTAAGATCAAGTTGTTTGCTCCAAACAATTCGTCGATGAACGTTTGTTACTCTTATATATTGATTTCATCATGCTCAGTCACTGCTGCGGTCAATAAGGCTTTACATGACACCGTTATCCATGTTAATGTTCCTCTGACACATCTCTTCTCGTTTCATGATGATCTAGCATTCTGCTAAGAAGTGCACTGAATTTTGTCTGCATTATTACATTCCCATAAATTTGAATCAAAGCCACCACAAGGGATCGCAGTACCGTCATATATGTCATTTCCAGTATTTCTTTTTTCAGCGTAGATGACCTAACTGCCCTTCCTGTTGAATCATTCACTTGAAATTTTCTTATTCGGCGCAAATAGTGATGTCTGTGTGTAATTGTATTTATCTTATTTGGTCTGCCGGTGATACATAGCGAAAGCGTCAATGTTTGTTGAATCAATTTATATTGCTTACTTCGATTCCACACGAGTATTTGTCGCAATGTAATAATGATCAACATTTGATCACCCATTCTCTCGATAGTCGAAATAGAAATTGATAAAATAGAATGATAATTGACCGGTTATTGAAAATCCCAGTCTGTTTGTCCTAATCTAATACAGTTTACTTGCACAAAATTAGGCGGGAAATGTAGCAGAAGTATGGATGAATGAGAAAGAAACATGCATCTACAATGTTGATAGATATCGAAATCGCGATGTCCTACATCTCGGCCGCCAAAAGGTCTGAAGAATGACGTAGGTATATTGACACTAGATTGTTGTATTCATCTAGTTATCAACTTGCCAAAAATCCTCGCAGTCGTAGACGAACTGAAAGAAAGTAACAAATTAGTTAGACTATGCAGACTTTCATTTGTTGTGATATTAGCTGATTATTGACATGTACTATTGTACTTGCTACAGCCTTTCGAATTGATTTTTTGAAATATTCGCTGTTTTGCATCGTGATTATCTCGAACTAAGTTATCTTAGTTAATATCTTAAACTGAAGATTATTATAAATATCATTGTCAATATATTCTATCATTAGTATCAATATGCAGAAACAGAACCAATATGTTTTAAAAGTAGAGCCGTCAATAGAGCAATCCTAATAGTGTATAGGAGAGTTCCGGATTCCTGAAACTATCCGTGAAAGTACTACGACTCCGTGTTCTGATAGGTCTTCTGATTTTGATAAGGCTCCTATGAAATTTTAATAATTTTTGACTAATTTCAATCTTATTGCAGGTCCATCCGTTGTCACTTTTAATTTTATTATGTTTGTAATTCTTTGAACAATATGCACTTCAGCACGTAGTCCTACATGCACCTCATAATAGTGATGTCCAGTTAACATCGAGTGACGGCATGTGTTGCATTGTTCTTATTTTTTTATATAAGACGAAGCACTATTTGTTTCGAGATATTATGAAATTCTTCAGCATTTCTGACATTTGACCTCTGTGTGATTTTTATAATTTCTATTTTGATTCCAATAGATCATTTTCACTCCTCGCGATTTGCATTGTAATAAAGGAATGAATCAGGCCAGCCAAAGGTTGAAAGTGACAGTGTATTTCCTGATATAGTGCGATTATGCACGATGTCATTCGTTAACTTATCACCATTTTTTCAATTTTAAGCCAATGTTGAACACTGAATTGACTTAGACTATGTCAGATGACATAATATAGAATTAACAGCCTATTATATCATTACAGTACGTACGGTAGCTGTATCATGGGTTGAAAAAGTCTTATCGGATAATCTACATAATTCATTCCGTCGCTGGCGATTACTGATTTCAAGATTTTGAAAGGATTTCGCTTTCATATCCGGCTATAGCTATTAATGCAGTCAATTTGATTATTTACTGTGTATAAACACATATCCCTCCCTATTCTTGACGAAGTTAAACATATTATTGAAACATCTTTTGAGATTATGGTTGAGCAATGATACACACTCCGTATACACGCCTTATATTCCGAAATTTACACTGCATTGTAGGGATAAAGACAAAAATTACAGAATATGATGAGTATGCAGCTATAAATATTGTAAAGATACTAGAAGTTTACTCTTAATTCGATGGAAGTGTCATGAAGCTGGCTATCTGCATCAGCGAACAATGAATAATCTTGCAGATTGAGTGAAAAATCATACGATAGAATACGATAGATTGTCTGAAAAATCATGATCTCTTGTCAACATGTATATGACTCATGTCAAGTTATCAACTTCAGATAAAGATGCGTATCATAATCGGTCCATGATTATGGCCACATGTCGGCATGTAGCGGTATATATTACTTCCGAATATTTGGGATTAATATCTTGACTTTCATTGTCTGTAAATTACAATCTTGTCACTACATTTCAAAGTAATAGTAAGTTAACCTATTTTACAAGTTATTAAATTTAATTGGATTTTCCTTGTCGTGTTAGGTCGAATATCCTGTCGCTTGAAAAGATATATATGCTGATGCAAAGTGATTCCAATGGCAACAGCGCACTTTATGCAGGCATAATTATTGGTGATTTTTCAATTTGTAATCAGTTGGATGGCATTACGGCCATCTACCTGTAGGGCCCATATGATCTTTCGGTCTTCTGCAAGTCAAATAATGATTTACAAGTATTTCTCGAATCGCATAAATTGCTTCATCCAAATTCATGTACAGTATATTGATTCTTTCAATTTGGTGGAGGATAGACGTATTTTGTTGCCGATCATGCAGGTACCGGTAATGGCAACCTAATCTATGATATCAGATCCCTCACATCATAAACTGAATTCCCCCTATATCCGGCCAAGCTCCGCATCATCATCTATTGCGCCTCAGATCGCAGCTGAAAAGATCGAATCGTGCGAATTATCAGATCCAGCTCCATAAGAAGCCTTATCAGAAAACCAATAGGTAAAGATAGACGTTTTTCGCAGACGACTGGTCGATACCAATTATCTTCTCACTTTACAACACTGCATTTTCTTGTAATATGAGGCTACCTGTCGATTCCGTTTTTTCGAAATTTCGATAGTGCAACTCGCAAGTCATACTTGATTTGCCCTGATAACAATTCTCAGTGAATGAAATTTTACAGCACTACGTGGCGGTCCGTTGAATCCGTCGGACACCTACAAGATGGCTCAATTTCACTTCCATTGGGGATCACAAGACAGTTGGGGCTCTGAGCATTTACTTGATGGAAAGGCATTTCCTGCGGAAATGCACATGGTCTTCTGGAATTCATCTATATACCCCGATGTTGGAACTGCTGCTGCTTCTCCCAATGGACTGGCGGTTCTCGGCTCTTTTCTGATGGTAAGAGAACGACAATTTCTATTATTATGTAGGAACGACCACTTCTGTCGTCGCATTGTGTCCTGCCGCGACTCGGCACCCTGTCGCAATTTTTGTTGTGGCCCCTCAAAACTCAACTGCCTGAACGTGTCTTTTTTGAGTTTTAGGTCCATTTTGACCTTTTTTGAGCGAAGTACTGCACAGCATCAATGAGCTTATTAATCTGATTTATATCATCATAATCTATTATACACACAGAACAGTCTTCGAAATTAGAATGTTAAAAAGACAAAATTGCTAGGAGCGCACTGCATGTTTCAGCAGATATCTTGCCATCCTCAGTTGAAATCAATTAAACAAAGTTAAATGCGAAATTACAAGTCATTAGGTCAACGAGATGAAATCTCTGAAGTCAATCAATGCTGAAGGTCACTAGCATTTGAAGTAGCTAATAAAATTCACAGTAGAACTATGAATTACAAGACAAATCCAACAAAGTATTGATGGAGCTTGCCCTTTCATTCATGAGTCCTAAAGTCAGACTATGATAATTGATTTGAGAAATATAATACTGTATGTATGTTATCCAATATGAATTTCAATGTTTTGTGCACTGTGAGCTTGCTTGCCAGAATACCGGAATCTTGTCAGGATTGGTAGAAATTACAATACTTAAAATTGTCAAGAGGTATATACATTACAATTTTGATATCAACCTCATAAATCCATGATTGATTTATATTGTAATGAATTTAAACAAATATTCCTAGGTTCAAATTATCATTACGTTGGAATTAAGGTATGTGAAGACTGGATATCTTTCCAAGGTCAGGTGACAGCATCTAAATTTTTGGACTTGACGTAGGGGAATCGGGGGCCTGTTATCACATTTTTCGAATTTTCTCTCTCAGACAGTATCTAGCGAAGCTAGACATGTGTCAATAATAGTTTCTATCAATTTGGGATATTTACTACGTAAGCGGAGTCGGAACAGAACTGAGCGATTCATTTCGTTTGAAGGACAAGGATATGATTTGTCCTATCGCTTATATAATAGTTCAAATATATCAGTTGAAATCTATGATTGATTGCTCTTTCCCAAACTTTGATTAATTGTACTCGATTCTAGTAATGCCACGAGCAATCATTGTACTAATCTGTAAGCTGATTTTTTTTGTATTTTGTCCTTATTATGAGACTAGACGACAGTGATTTCTGGGAAACATTCATTTGATGCTAATTGAGACTCCCGGTATGCTCCATCAGCACAGTTGCTTTTCCGCCTCAGGAAATCGGTAGAAGAGGCATCCGGAGAACTGGCATCGTTTCGCACGGTCCCAATTCCGCTAAGGACGTTTGTGACCCATATAGCTCGAAACATATCGCTAATGCTTCTTTGAAATAAATGCGTCGAATTCGTTCATGAATAGTGTGAGATGACATATTGCAAAATGAAAACAGACCTACAAATTGAAAAGTTGGTGAATTGTGGATATCCACTTAAACGAGTTCAAGATCAAATTGAATAGGTGTTTTCTAGAGATTATATACAGTATTTCCCGTTATCACATCCAAAAAATGAAAGTATCGTCACTACTCCCGACCTGTAGGTCTAGACGGTGCTGAAAAGTCAGGCTTACGGAGCGCTGTGACGCTTTTCTTCCTAATGCCCTCCCGGTCGACTTTCAATGACACTCGGGCTGGACCTCCAGACCAAAAGATCGATGGACTAATAACTTAACCATTGTGAGGCAGAGATAATGATCTGCATCAAACTTAACAAACTTCGACACAACGACATCTTCACAAAATTTATGAGTGACTAGTTACATGTATAATTAATTGACGATAGAAGTAGTCAAAGTTTTCCAACAAACTGTAAAGCGGCGGTCTTTTCGCAAAAGAGAAATTGTTTTATAGTAAATATCCTTCTAACTCAGTTTCAGTGTGAGAGTCGGAAATATATAAACAAAATATTGCTGATATGCTTGTATGTTACTACAGAAATGTTTCCGGGGTAGTAAAATAATTTTGTAATCAAGAATCTACTACACCGCTGGATTACTGAGCTTCGTAAGCAAGAGTGCATGTTAATATGCTCATGTCTAGTCAAGTAACTAAAGTTGCTACTGAAGTTCACTTTGAATTTTGCAAATTATGCATGATTTTACTGATTATTAAATTAATACCGGGTGATATCAATGCATTGACTGATGAAATTATTCTCTCCGAGTCAGAATTCCTGAACATTTGTAGTTTCATTATGAAATAAAAGTTCAAAGGAAATGCTATCTACACGCTCCAAAGGACTTCCCTTTCGTGTCTGATGAATCAAAGCAAAATGCCACTGCTTACAGATGCATGATGAGACTATGCTTGCGTTTGTGCAAAGCAGCGAATCTGAAACTTCAACTGCTTTAGAGCTCGTTTTCAAATGGTAAATGCCAAAAGTGAATATGGTTGACTTGACCATATGGTAACCACTTGGCATAACTTGACCAGCGTTAGGGAAAGAAAAACATGCGTAAGATGCTGATAAAAAAGGTTAATGGATGAGTCCGCACTTTTGGGACATGAATTGTGATCGAATCAATGAAATCTGAGTATTGTATTTAGCAATAAAATGAAATTAAATAAGAGATGGATCAAATTGCTATGCAAAAGCATGTCATACAATGAAATGGGATCATCGGGCATACCCCAGATGACAATAAATGATCATTTTTACTTTTTAACATGCTTTTTTGATAACTAATGCCAATGCCATTGTAGTATTCACTTGTATCATTGCATTGTGCCACGAGTCGTGTCTTCTCATCGTATGCTAAGGATTGGCGATGATGTGCAAAGGCTTGTCGAGTCCTTTTCGATTTGTGTACATTACGTCTTCTAAACTTACCCGACCACGGCTACAAGTGTGTTGATTTTTTAATCTCTAGAGCGAATTATGGATTCACTTGGAATTATGGATCTTGATGTACATTCATCAATTTGTGGCGGCGAAAGTCAAATGGTCTCATCTAAATTTCAAGTTGAAGGCTATGAAAATTCCCGAAGAATTTTTGTTAATAGTCGTTGAAAGTACATCGTGAAATTTCATGATTGTTGTATAGTATTTCCATCAAAAGTGATGAGAGGCCCCAAACTAGTCCTTCGCTATCCATCTGTTTATCTCAGTGTTCCTACACTTTCTGTTAACAGTTAAGCCCTTATTTAACATCATTGAAACAACTAATAGTCAACTAATTATGAGCCTACCAATTAAGGCGAACAGAATATTCCCTAGTCGGACTAAAATGGGCCGTCAGCATGCATTGCGACGAATTAATGTGATCTTAGTAAAAAAAGCTCAGCTATGTCATGGTTCAATCATGAGTAGGTTCGGTGCGCTGTCAACTAATCTTCGGAAATACGGTGAATAAAATGCGGGTGGAAGCATGGAGTATGTATTCGTGAATATTTTGTGAATAATGTTTTCATGTGCAGTACACGTGTTCGAATAAGTCTGCATGTAAGTTAGTATTCGTAATAGACAAATACGAAGATTATATAAGACAACATCTGAGGGTTATTGCTACACCGCTTTCATTAGGGTGATTGATTAGGAATACAAGTTTCTCTTCAGGTTCGATATGTAATTAAGTTTTTCTACTGAGTGACAATGTGAGACGAATATTAAATAATACAACAATTGTAACTCCTGTTGCAAGTCAAGTAATGACTGAGTTGATGCGATCACGTTTTAAGAATGTCAAGAATTAATGCGAATGTGCTCACGACACATTTAAGTTAAGAAATAATCATAATTTGTAGAATTTGATCGTATTTAGTTTATAAATAGTAAAAAACAGCTTTTTTCTTTGAAGCAGGATGGACTAGCGCTTTCTTCAATGCTTGGTTTATGAAGCGACTCGTTGGTTGATTCTTTATCGCGTACGTATTTTAAAGATTTTTCACCCGTCTGAGGTCGCAAAGAGGTGTAAGCCTATCAGTCTACCGTGTGACACTGAAACTTTTGTAGAGACTATTACTATCACGCCTCGAGCCCATTATCGATCCCAGGATTCCTCACGAACAAGCGGGGTTCCGCCGCGGCCGTTCAGCTACCAACCCAATTACTCGGTTTACTGACGATATTGAAACAGGATTCGAACAGAAGAAAAAGGTCGGAGTAGTATTCGTTGCATATAGTGACCACCGCCTATGACACAGTCTGGCTGAAAGGACTTTACCTCAAGCGGCTAAGGTTCGGCGACATTTCGCGAGGCCTCAAGGGTCTACTTTATCCCCAATGCTCTTCAACATCTACATCAACGACATTTCGCGAACAGCATCGAGGCAGTGCGGCGATGGGAATAGTTCCCTTGACGGTAAGCAGGAGTTGGTCCGTGGGTGAAAACACCCTTAACAAAGATGTGTAACTGTTGCACGACTACTTAATTACGTGGCGTCTGAAAATGAGCACTGAAAAAAACAATGACGACTGCTTTTCATCTGAGCAGCAGATATAGCGTACACCGGATAACAATTACTGCGAATGAGTCGTATAACCGAACAACTACCACTACACCCGACTTGGGTGTGACACTTGATCGCACACTATAACCTACAAATCTCCATCTCAAGAAGGCATAAAAGAAGAAAGTTCAAGGAGTGGACTACCTTCGACGTTTCGTGCAGGTACTCCTGCACTAGTATACACTACAGCAGAGAACGCATCTCCAAAATGGTGTCGTATCGCTCACATAAAGATAATCGATTCAACGAGACAATGAGGATCGTCACAGGCCGTCTACGCCCGACCAAAACGATTTTCCTCCTGGTTCTCTCGGGTATTGCTCCACCCGCAATTCGGCGAATCGCATGTCATGATTCCCGCAACAAGAGCCAGGTCCAACCATCATCTCCATTATCGTATCACCACTGCACCAACTCAGCGACTTAAATCACGACGGCCTTTCTCATGTCACTGTTATTTATAAAGCGATATTATCATATCACAATCATATATGATTGTATAGAACATGCAAGTTAGCGTCGGTCCTCTTTTCCTCATGTGCTTGCCCACTGCCCAGCTCCAAATCTGTCTTTACCACCTTGAACCGACCTCCCTCGCAAGTAAGGGGTCCGACTGAACCGGCTACACTCCAGCACCGCTTTACGTAGCTTATTCAACTAACCTGTCAATATTATAAAATTATACAACACATCAACTTCCGTCACATTAAGCATCGTTTAATACTAATCAATAAGAGAATATTACTTATAAGGTATGCCTATCAAGTTTTTGCTATTGCTACCGAAATTGGTTGCCTGCTTCCTGATGCATTGAATGTAAGGATTTCATGACAAGTCGGTGGTAACCGTTCAACCAATGAAGGAGATAGAATGTAATTCTCTGATTATATTGCTTGACATTTTAATTCTGAATTGATTATTATCTCTTTTTGTCGCTAGTACGTAGCACTCCCATGGTTTTCAAAGGATTGCAGACAAGCCATGTAGCGGCCGATTCGGAGACCCCGTGTTGGCTTTAATTAAAGAACTTCGTATAAGTGCTGACGCAGCTGGTACCCGCCTTTATTCGCTCATTGGAATTGAAGTGTTGTGTCGTCTACACACATCACCAATTTACTCACTAGCAAATCTGGGAAGTCAGTTAAGCAGAATCGTACAGTAGAAAAATGTGGGTTCCAATATTGGCCCTTGAGGAACTCCTGCACTGACTAGCGTGGCGGAAGACTATTGACCGGAGGACGACATGTAAGGTACACTAAATCACAGAATTTTTGGCACTTCTACAGATTCATGTCGCTTGAAGCCTAAGGCAGTGTCAAGTACCAATCTCTTATTTTGAGCTTGGCAGTAGCAGCACATCATATCTTAATCTAATAGCATTGCACGATGCAGATATTGAAAATGTCAATGCTTGATGTGGCAATCCATTTCTATGGCGTCATAATTCCTGAGAAATGTCAAAAATGCAAAACTTGCCAAATCAACTAGAAATCATCTTTATATATTTTAGTCAGTAGGTCTATTTGAGATTTCATGGTTGATATGCATGTTAAATGAAGGTACAACTCGAATACATTATCGGATTGAAGATGAATCATAAGGTAGCGAAATCATTTTGTAAAGCCGGTTCGTTTTTCAGCGCGACGTGGTTCATCTCACTTCATCGAAATGTTCGGCTCGGCTCGAACTGCACGTTTTAGAAACTCTTTAATTCAGCATGGCAACCCATGTTTTTGTTGTCACTTTTTTTATTGATGAAGTTTTTAGGCCTACTTTTTATGTGACTAAATCGTTTCCCACTTCCGAATGCTTTCTTTAAATGAAAAAAGGACAGCATTGCTGACTAATGTCATTACGTGAGTTGATTAGCTTGGATTACGATGTATAATTAATAGTCGCGTTATTCCAGAAGCAATGAAGGCTAGATATTCGTGCCCTGGATCCTCTAAGTTACGAAGCCGTAAGAGCGTTTCAATGCTTGTCTTGGTGTAGACTCCAAGATTGTGACATTGTACCTTATCCACTCAAAATGTGTGTCCATACAAAGTAACTTCCATGATACATTGAGGTCTACTCTGGTTTTTAACTACTTCGTAGTTAGAAGGTCAGGTGACTCCCTTACGGAAATGTATCATCAAGTTTCATGATATTTTAATGTCATTAACCCCATGATATTTTGAAACTAGATATCATTAATCGCCATGATAATAGTATCATTACCCCATGATATTAATGTCATTATCCCATGATATTTTGAAACCAGATATCATCAAAAATATCATTATGATACTATCATTAACTCCCATGATATTTTCGTTTTCATTATCATAGAAATTAATGACAGTATCATAATGATATTTTTGATGATGTCTAGAATAGGTGAAATCACAAATAACCCACTGACGAATGTCATACGTGCAAGTAAGAGATGATTTACCAGGTAAACAAAACAACAATATTTCAAAAGTAACTATTATTATACAAAAGAACTTACAACATCCAACACTGAAAGTTCAACATGAACTTTGTGATTGTCTAGTACACGACAGTGTCAATTCAAAATCTGAAGAATGAGCTATCCAATTATTTTACAGAAACAAGTCTATACACACGGATATCATCTTAACAGTGAATCACATTCAGACAGTTGCATACTCAAAGGCACAATATATAATATACGTTTTATGGGCAATTGGGAAAAAATTCTATTTATTCAACGTGGAAAATCAATGTATTCAATCTATTCAATGTAGAAAACGATAGGCAGAACTTCTTTTGATTTACTTAAAAGATACACGCTTACTAAAATTTCTAATTAATTTTTCGACTAAATCGGTGCATGACTGGATACATTCCTGCCAGATACATTCCACACGTTATTACACATTACACCATAGCCAATGTGTAAGCACAAAAACAATTTGATGGGCACCTTCATCAAACACAGACTCTAGAAATTCGTCAGTTTAAAGAACTTGAGTAATGCAACCATTAACAGTATGAATTCAAGGTATCACCTTTACTTCAATTTTAGTAGTCAATGATTTTATGAAAGGAGTCACAATATCATATTTACATTTTTCTCTTTTACGCGCAAGTCATATTACTAACCATCCAAGTTTATATGTAATACAGTAAAGTTCGACACAAACCGAAATGAAAACGACTTTAAAGAAAATACAAGAATAACAGTCGCTAGTCGAACACAAAGGGACTTTGAAATTAGTAACACATTCATTTGTATCTACAGTAGCACAAAATTACAGCATTTGAAACTTCTAAATACAGTATACATGTACATATTGTACAAAATTGCATCAAAGAAGTCATTAGCTTCTATTACAATATGCTTTCATTAAACAGCAGTAACAAATGGCGTCCATATAACATAAAATATACGATGAGTCACATGAGAAAAATGTAGGAACCTACTACAATATTTTCGGATATTGAATAACAAAATGAAATATTCACATACTATAGTTGATGCAGAAAAGTTAGGCTCGTAGTCACACAGAAGGCCGTAAATGAATCTAATAATACAAGGATAGTCAACTTGTCACTTTTCAATCAACACGATCATAATGTTACATACATAACGGCAACGATAGGCAAGCAGGATCGTCAATTTAGCGGAAGGTGTCCATATTGTAACGGATATTGTGTTGGAACAGAATACAGGAGCAGTAAATTGACGAAGTAAATAGGAACTCCAAGGTGGACATCTAGAATATTTTCTCCTATTATAGTTATAATTAATTAGTTGATCACATTTCCTATGCTATCTAGAAAACAGCATGAGCGGTTGGTGTTAATTGCTAGAAAGATATAATCAAATTTCTTTAACGATGAATGATTTAACAAGGAAAAAATGAAGCTTTAACATCACTGCTCCCAGGTTTGAGACTATTGTGGTGTGGACATGTTCTGACTCTATAGTGGATGATATTGATACTTATAATTTGAAAGAAAAGATGGAAACTATATGATGCAATGAAGGTTTTCCACTTGCACATTGATCATTCAAATTGGTTGGAGATCGAAAACTTAGTTGAGCATTATTCCGCTTGTTAAGAGCAAGACTCCACAATTGATCAATTTTTTCTGAAATAATTAATTTGGAAGACATGAGAATCATGCACGAACAAACTTGAAACAGATCTGCTTCCATCGAAATATTTAAGAAAATCAGGATTGAAAGAGGGGCTACAACACGACAGAGATTTACCCTGAAGATTCCTGACACTGCTCAACCCACTTGAGATGACTGCGTATCTAGAACAGAATACTTGCTCTCTCAGTACCTATGCAGTGAACAGTCAAAAATAGCAGATATTTGTTTGTTAAGAAGGGTACTGCAAGCTACTTACAAACGGCCCACGTGTAAAAAATGTCACGAACTCTTGGTGAAAGGAGAGTGAAGGGGGCTTTGTCCTCATTCTATTTCAATTGTAGAAGAACATCACTAGCCACTTCAGGCAGACACTTGAATTTCGCAAGAATCTACGTGAGATTTCCATTACGAAAATAGTGAGACCCCACTTCATGTAAAAATGAAATCAATATGATAAGTTGACCATGACTTCGAAACTAGAGAACGGAATGCATATTGAATTGATCGCACTTGATTGATGTACACTTCTACACAACTTAACATGGTCAGTATCAGAGCTGGAAAAATTCCACTAGAATTTTTAATTCCAATTCCAATTCCAGAGCAGAAATTTCAATTCCAACTCCAATTCCAATTCCAGTCGAAACAGTTCAATTCAATTCCAATTCCATAATAAGATTCAATTCCGATAATTTCATGTCGCGTATAGTGCATTATGCTAATGTATCTAACATTTGTTCGTTCTAATCTAACCCTTGTGCCCTTATCCTATCCTCGTTATTAATGTGTGCCGTTCTCTGCGTCGTTCCTATATGCGTTCTCATGTTCATAGTTCATATTTCTTGTGTACATGTACGTGTATATACTATACTGTGAAAAAGTTTGGAAACACCTTCATGTAAACTTACTTTTTTCGATGTTCTCTAAAAATGGAGAAATTAAAAAAAGACGGCGCTCCCTGCTACTCCGCTAAACTTGTTCGTGATTGGATTGCCTCCTCCAGTTTTCAATGGTTAGAAAAATGGCCTGGAAACTCACCGGATCTTAATCCGATTGAACATTGTTGGATTCAACTGAAGAGTTATGTCGCGAAGAAAAGTTGCTCTTTGTATAGTGAGCTTGTTGATAGCGTTAGACGTGTATGGTTTGAAGACACTGATTCCGACTACTGTCGAGCTTTGATCGAATCAATGCCACGTCGTATTTCTGCTTGCTTAAAAAATAATGGAAGGCATACAAAATATTGAATCACAAACACTTGAAACAGTTGTACAGATTGCAATATATTCAGAAATTATTCTGGAAAATGTCTTTTGACATAGATTACCAGTGTTTTACCAGCATTTATCAGATTATATAAGGTATTTTTAGAGAACATTGAAAAAAGTAAGTTTACATGAAGGTGTTTCCAAACTTTTTCACAGTATAGTATGTAAGCGGTCAGCCTACGCCATTTTTGTTTCGTAAACGAGATATTCAATATCTCGTGAAAAAAAGAAAGAAAAGAAAATTAACGGTCAGCAAAGAATCAGACGCTGAGAGATGAGATGCGAATAAATCGATTAATAAACTGACAGAAGAAAGAAATTCAATGTGCTAATAACGTGATTGTTGATGACAGAAAAAACGACGATAAAAATGATATCATGAAAACTGACTAATGGTATTTAAAAAAGGAGATTAAAAATTCCGTGATAAGAAAGAAATGAAGTCGGGTTGAAAGCTAGCGGGCAGAGATTAAAGGAAACTTTTTCAATTTTCAATAGAAAGTGGATTTATGGTCAAGTCTCAAAAATTGGTATAACTTAGAAACGATGAGAAATTGACAACAACAACACATACGACATCTTCAGCAGCTGTTAGAACAACTCCGGTCTCTCGCGGTGCAACTTAACGACAGAAATAACAACAACAACTGCCCGCCAGCGAACAACAACACAGCAGCGTATACAGCAACACATCAGCGAGCGCGATTGAAGATTGACGGTATAAGTGACACTGATATTTATGATATTATTTTGGTATAAATGAGTCCGATCGAATTGAAGTGAATTCAACATTAAGAAGTGAACTGTAAGTTTAAAGTTTTTCTTTTATCGTTGCGTATCGTATCTACACTCTAAAAAAAATTGGTTTTCAATTGGTTTTCCAGAAAACCAGGTGGATTTCTGGAAAACCAAAAGGTTTTCTGGAAAACCAAATTGGTTTTTGGGAAAGTCAATTGGTTTTCTACAAAACCAAATTGGTTTTTAAGGAAGTCAATTGGTTTTCTGGAAAACCAAATTAGTTTTTAAGGAAGCCAATTGGTTTTCTGGAAAACCGATTTGGTTTTCTAAACGTCCAAAGCTGACAATTCTTCCCATAAAAGCTAGAATGCAGCAAGAGTGATTTTACTAATTTCAAACCGCACTGATCTGGAAAAATGATCAGTGTCTTATTATATTGTTGTCACTAAATTATGTGTTGATTATCATGTTCTGAAACATCTCAATGATCTAGTGTATCGAATGACTTGTTCATTTATTGTTCTATAATTAAGATTTTACATTAAATTTCAATAGATTTCATGACTGGTTCACGTTTTGTTGTAGGATATTAGCTTAATTTTCCTCAAATAGAATTTTAACCAACGATACACAAGTTTGTATACTATGTAGATAATTGGGGTTAGCCTAATTGGGCAAATTGTATTTCAATTGCATACATCAATTGATGAAATAAAATTGTATTAAATTAATAACTTAAATTGTGATTTAGGTAGTGCCAAGTAAAAGTCCGTGGGCTTCTGTGTGAAAAATACGGCAATAATAGACAATAATAATAACAGACAGCATCAGAAGCTGTTGGACACTGTCTAGTGTTAGTACTTGCTACTTCATATTATTTCATTCTATAAATTAAACAAGTTTGGAAACCCACAGGAGTAAGAAACGGATGAGAATGAGATAAGAACTCGAGGAAAGAAAAGAACATTACATCATCTAATGGCACCGCACAGGTGAAATACTAAGTTCGGCGAGAGTAACAGCGATTATAAGCACTGATTGAACTCCACACATCCTTGGATAAGAATCATGAATGAATCATGTGGACAACATGCTGTGCGGAAACATCATGGCATATATTCAGACTGGGAAATAACATCACTCGCCGCTCGCATTGAGAAACACATGTGGCCTGCTGAACTTCTTCTTCCCTGACCCTTGAACTTTGAGGGAAATATTTCCAAGTTCAGAGGGAATGACGTGATCCGGAATGACGGAATGGGAGGAATGACGTCATCCGTTTTGAATTTGAAGAAAACAACAATTGAAATTAGTTTTTACATCAAAAAATGTACAAACTATTTCAATTACTTACAAAGTTCTAAATACGTTGCAACTCAATCACTAGTTTCTATCAGTGAAGATTGTTCCAGGATCTACAATGAAATGACGTCGTATTCCCCATGCCGTACGAGAGGTAAGTTTCATTTTCACTTTTATTTCATTCACAGCTGGTCTCCGCTGAAAGTGTTGTCGTGTACATTTGCGGATTATTGCAGTGTTTCTATCTTCTTATCGTCGTACAGACATAAAATTATTTTACAGAAGAGTATACTTTATTATTTCAATACTTTTACATAGAAAATTTCATCATATCAAAATTAACAATTTAATCAAATTGCTTGTTATCAGTGGTGCATCATTTTGAGATTCACTGAATTCTTGTGAAGAGTTACCAAAGATTAGCCTAGATTTACGGAATGATTCTATCATCAGAATAATAAATTAGATGTTGTTATATGTTAGCAATTTTTGAAATTTTGAAAGTTAAGAGTTAAGTTTGGAAATTTTCTGAATTTATATTGTAAATCAGTCGTTATCGTTCCGGAGCATGTTATCTTAAGTTTTGGACTTTCTCATATTTATTTCAAAATAGATGCGATCAAAACAATACAGTATTTTGCAATAGATATTTTGAATAACTGATATACATGTAATTAAGGTCTGTCTAGCGAGTCAAATGTGATAATCATTAAAGAGTTACAGGTATTATTGGGCATTCCATGTTAGTAGACATTCCATCAAGTAGACCATGATAACTTAGATACAGTATATGCTTACATTCTTAGATACCTTATTTATACCGGTGGCTTACAAACTTGTAGGTAGATCATCTCATTAACGTACGATTCTAATCAATTTTATGTTGATTACGTGTTGAATATAAGATCTAAGGTCATACGTTTGTAAATGCACAAGAATGTAAATCATACAATTTTGCTTGATACCAATGAGCTGATCTCTGAAACCGGCCAAATCAACGTGGGGTTTATGGCCGTACAACAAATTAATTCTAGTTATATTTTGAATTGGTATAGCAGCATGATAAGACAGTTAAGACGGTTTTTATAGGTCGAGATAATGGTAAACATTTTATCAAACAAATCCGTGCAGTTTTGCTTGAAGCCATTTTTAGCTAAATTTATTTATAGCCCGTATGCATATTATCTAGTTATGATTATTCCCTGGGTTGCCAGATGGTTACTATTGCTCAAATTTTTATCACTGTATTCCACATTCTATTCCCAAAAAATGTTAAGTCTTTCAAGAATTCAGACAAATTCATGCCAAATACTTCAAATTTGTTGAAAATTGTTCATGATTGTTTCTTGATAAGCTTGATCCCTTGCCTACTGGATATCTGAGTAAGAACTGATCGTTCACATTCTGTTTTTACTAGTATATCGCTGATAACGGACAAACTTCTGAGTTAACAGGATTATTTCGGAAATTCGTTTGTTGGATGATAGCGAGTATATAACTGGAAACCGTCGCCGACGCTGTAGAACGACTACAATTATTAACTAACCAATTCGTTTTTTAAATTTTATTAAACGATTGTTGCCGTTTTGATTCTTCATTCGCAACAATGAAGATAAAGCAGGCAAACTTACGCCAATTTTCTTCTCCTGCTTTATCAACGATGTTATAATGACATTATAGTTTGATATAGTTATTTAAATTGTAATTAATTGATATTTTGGCCTAAGTATAATACACTTGTAAGTTGTTTTAGACCACATACATCTACAGTAGCTGATAGCTCTGCATAACTAACTTTTCAGTCTTTGTCTCCGGGATCAATTTTTAAAAAGCGTGATATTGTTCTGCAGTCTTGTTATTATTAGCTGACTTAAACCTAGCTTTTTCGGACTTATGACTGTCATTCAATGGTTTTCGTTGGATGAAAAGACAGAAAGATGAGTCGCGTATTTTTGAGCTAGAGCTACGCAACGGCCTTTCGCTCATATCAGCTCGCTATGACGCTCAGAATTTAGCAGTGACTGCTATCTGTCTGATTTTGAAAACTAAACATTGGTCGTAAGTTCTATAGTACTGCAGATAGTGGCACTAAATCGCATTCTTGTTGAATTGTTACTATGCCTATCATGCAAATGATAGCAAATGATTGTAAGTTAAGAGTTAAGTTTGGAAATTTTCTGAATATATATTGTCAATCGGTTGTTATCGTTCCGGAGCATTAATAACATCAATGTAAACTTGTATGTATCTGATAAGCGTGTTACCTTAGGTTTTGGACTTTCTCATATTTATTTCAAAATAAATTCGATCAAAACAGTATAGTACTTTGCGATGGATATCTTGAATAACTGATATACATGTAGTACCTTATCGGTCAGTCTGAAGAGTCAAATATGATAATCATTTAAGAGTCACAGGTATTATTGGGCATTCCATGTTGATAATATATCATTGGTTTATAATCTGATATAATATGATAATATATAATATATGTAATATTATACAATTTAATAATAAGTAATATTTCTATAAAAAGTTCTGTCTTGTGTTATTTAACAGATCTGGTTGGATAACCTGTGAAGTTGTTAAGAATATTTTGATTGTCTAGCGTTATCAATTCAGTATTCGGTTTTGATTAATTGATATTTGTTGGCCTAATGTATGCCTAATGATATTCTAATACAATACAAATAATATTTAATTCAAAACTAGTGAATGCGCTTGTATACATCATGCGATGATTGTTCATGGGGGAAAGTTCAAATGATTTTGCGTAAATGTTGGATTTTCTCTGTTGGAAATGCTCTGTTCTATCATTTCAATGATGTTGGATGTATATTTCCCGTATTATTTTTTACAGTTTCTCGCTGCTGCTAAGTCAATAACCGGCGTAGATATCGACGCAAAAGTTTCATTGATACTACAGAAGATGCAGCATAAAGTGGTGGAATTGATTGAACTGAAGAGACCTTTACAGCGTCAGTTTGAGGAATATATGAGCAAGATTCCCTCAGATATCGAACAAACTGAAGGTCAGTGTTTTACTTTTTTAATGTTATCAATAATGGAAAAATTGAAATAGGATTATACTTCATAATAATTCAATTGTGAGTTCATGAAATGAACCTCCTCGTACTCGTGCTCGTACTAATTTCAGTCGTTTTTAGGATTCTCTCAATGAAGGATTTTACGGACTGGAAATTAAATTCTTAAAAACTTGACTGGCCTTCGTTGTCCTACGCCTTCTGAGGTTACAGTGACGTTAAAGATAAGTAGGAGAGGAGTCCGTAAAAATCTTTGTCGCGCAAGTCACGATGAATTTTTAACTTCAATATTTCAAAATTATCAAATGTCAACCATTATATCCTAACAATGTTTGATGAGATAATTATTTATAAAGTCAGATCATCATTACCATTATTTTGAGGTTCATGGTTGTGCATATATAGTATGCTTAAGTTCATGATCAATATATATTATTCAATTCAGCACTTGGATATTTCATTCACGGACTCCATTTGACGTTTACTCATGTGTATGTAGATCTTTCTATCAGAATACTAGCTCGTACTAACAATGAATCATTTTTTTTTTTCAGATATGAAACGAAACATCAGATTGGTAATGCTTCCACTCATATTTAATGAGTCAGTGGATCTCATGTTCGTTTTCAATAAGGTAAGATAAACTGACACATGCGATTATAAATGTGCAGACCATACGTTTTTGGACCTTATATCAACGATATTAATTCGGGAGATAACTGGGTGATAATCGTATGTTCACACACTCTTTCAATGAGAACTTGTAGAATATCATTTAAAGACACAACTAATTCAATATACAACACTATTCCTATACAACAATCGCTAAACAGTAATAGAGCAGGCTTTTCCCAATCATAACACAATACATCAGGAAGTCTTTTATTATAAAATCAAGCGACTTTCATATCCTCGTATATGAAAGCAACATCTTCGTTTTTATACAAGTAGGTGCATGTGCAAAATCAATATTCCGCATTTGACATCAATACCATGTACTGTACTGGTAGATTACTCTTACCGTAACATTATTTTTACATCTTTCAGATACCGACAAACCCGACACCGACTATTTCGATACTGGGATCTCCTCCCATGCCTCAGCAGCTAAAGCTGTACGTGGATGGCATGGTTATCAGTAATGTGCCAGACCTATCCAGCGGCGTATCGTTGATAGTGGCCGCTTACTTTCTTTTTGACATTTGCTACCCCAAAAAACTAAACAATCTCTTAAGCCTTCTTGAAAATTTCGTCATTCGCCCAACCAAATTGTCCCCTGCAACTGCAAAATTATCCCATTTCCTAAATTTGTTTTGAGCTGCACCCTATTGTAAATTGCCTAAATGTTTTTTTTTATCATCAAAGAGAATGATTGTATTCTACCATTCTGTTAAAAAAATAATGCTGTCGATATTGCTTAGAAATGACTTTTGCATTCACTCATAATGCGTAACTACTAACCTTATGTGTAGGTCAAAGCTATAAGCTTAAATATTTCTTAAAAATCTGAAAAGCAAATTGAATGGTGTAATGTCTCAGTAAATACGTGTACGCGTAATTTTCATCAGCCATTGGGATAACTAAAACGGATAAAGATGTACGATTACATGAGAAAGCTAATACAATTCAGCAAATGTATTATATGAATGTTTATTGAAAACTGTTATCAATATTATTTGATAGACGAATTATACTCTTAATGTACGCGCGGTATACTAGACTGGGATAGAAAATCAATGTAGCTAGGTTTTTGAATAACCGAATTGGGTTCAATCGTATAATGGAAAAGATGGGAAACCAAACTAGATTTTCTGAAAACCAAACTAGGTTCCCAATAAGGTAGAGTAATGAAATACGGGCAACCAATTTAGATTTCCTGAAAAACCGAATTGGGTTCTTCAATGAAGTATGCCGTTTTGAGTTGAGAAACCATTTTTGGTTTTTCAGTCATGTTTTGGTTTTCTGGACAACCAACTTGATTTGGATGTCTGGAAAACCAAATTTTTTTGGTTTTCCGGAAAACCGAAATCGGTTCCCCTCTGTGGACAAGCTGAAAAACCAAATTTGGTTTTTGGGAGCACCGATTTTTTTTAGAGTGTATATAACTACAGTCTTAAAAATTAATATTGTTTATTGTTGTGATCGGACGTTGCAATTTCAATTTTTGCACAAATAGATTTATCACAGGTCAATCGAAAAAGTGGAATTGAGGTTTATCAGGGTCAATTCCAATTCCAGTAGATTTGAATATCGTCAATTCCAATTCCAATCGGATCGGAATTAATTCCAATTCCGACTTTTCCAACTCTGGTCAGTATATTAGTATTTATTCTCGATGCTTTGACTATCAGCCATAATAATAGAAACTTATCTACTCGTAAACACCAAAATGCTTTTAATTGATGTAAACCATCAATGACTGAATATACATGGAAATGGAAAGTTCAGTTACAGCGTAGGCAAGAATTAATATATGAATACTAGAAATTACAGGTAACTTGACTGAAATTGATTTTAAAATCAAAAGAAATAACTAGGAGACCTATAAAATATTTCAGATAATAATATAGCCAGTACAAATAGACTCAGTGCACCCTGAGCAGTTCTTCAGCTTGTTTAGCCACTCTAGATATTTTAAGCTAGTTTGGGTCATTCCCAGCCGTAATGACGCATCCGTGTATTGGCGAAAAACAGCGTCTACGGCTGCCAAAGAACATTTGTGCTTAATTTGTTCAAGTTTGAGGAAATCTTCCTATTCTATTCCTAGGCGAACAGGCACTCTGCAATCTGCATGATTATCAGCCGCACGGCAATACAAGAAAAAATATACGCAGAGTGCAACCCATTTTATAGTCATTGTATTTGTGAAGCCAATAAAGACATCACACGATAGATTGAACCATTCCGAGCCGTTCTGACGAGCCATGCTATTTTGGAATTCTTGTCAAATCAAATCCTATGATTAAGGCGTCTAGTCAAAGCATCAAGCACAAATAATGATATACATATAGTTTCTAACCGCATAATTGAAAATTCATCAGAAATCAGGATAACAGAACAGAAATTGTATCTCCAATTAGGTTCACGAAGACTCAAAATAGGAGCAACTATTACTTCGCCAATTTCCTACAGTCCCGGAACTTCTGGGACATTCGTTGGATGATGTCCTTTTCTTGGACGCTGGGATCCAATCGATGCACTTCACCTGAAAATAAAACAAGCTTGCTTGCACATCTTATCTAAGCAAAGAAAAAATATTCAATCAAAAACAAGAATAGGACTCAAATATGCAGAAATATATGGAAAACATGAAATCGTACAAATTTACATCACTTTATTTGAAAACTGATTCAGGTTGCTTCCATCTTCCATTTTTTGCATCGATCTATGGTTTTTAATGAAATAGGACCAAAGAAAAAAATCTTCAAAGAAAAAAAAAATCTTTTATGTCACCATAAAAGAATGTGACAGGTATTGATTGAGCTACATTATACCAATAACAATAAAAGGAAAAATTAACCTGACTGAATCCAGAAATTTATTTTGTATTTCAGATATCTTTCCTTTGCCATCTTCAAAGAACGTTTCAGTTCTGTACTGTAATATATTTTACATTACATTAGATAAGAGTTGATCATAAGTCATAATCATTGTAATAATCATCATCATAATAATGATTCTAATGAATTTCTAAGCGGTACCACAACTGATGCTAACACGAACGATAACCATGTCACCAACACAAAACTCGTTGGCAATTGGCGTTCATTAAAATTGTAATACAAAGCATCTCTATGATCATAGATGAAATTAACTGTGAACAACCACAACAACTTGTACTTGCTTGGTTGACATCTAAGTGTTTCTGCCAAGAATACATGTGAACAGATATATTTCTACTTACTGAAGATCCACCACCTCTTGACCGAACAGCACTCAGCCGCACCAACTGCTCCCTGTTATACGCTGTCCCTAACATGACACTAACCAGCTTCTTCCACTGGCGACAAGCTTTGATGGCAAGTGCTTGGATATCAATTAGGACAGGCACTTCGCCAACAGCAACCGGCTGCGGGGTTCTCGGCGTTCGTGGACGACAATTCTTAACGTCACAGAGAACAGATGAAGCTGTAGGTGTAGGAGGTAGGTGGACGGGCGTTGTAGGAAGGTGGACGGGCGGTGGTGATGGATCCTCAGGTGCTGGAACAAATGCGGAAGACTGGACGGGATCGTGAAGGGCTGAGGTTTGTGGATGCGCCGGCATTGTTGGAGTGGCAGGTCTGTGGGCAGCTAAGACAGCATCGTCCTCCATGAATTCCAGCATCCCCATCTCGGGTTCTCCTGTATCCATCGCCACGATACTGAGAGCATCAGTGAAGCTCTTCGCCTCCTGACGCACGTGAACCTAAAAATAAGTACTTTTATTTGAATATTTAGCATTTCAGTGTACATGCATAAATTAATTTTATTATAATTTTTTAAGAATTTTACTTATTTACTTCATTATGAGAATATTCACTTACGATTGATCGCAGAGTCCGTGAGATGGTCATCGGGACATCTTCAATCAGAATGGAATTCAGGCGTTGCAGATTGGTGACCTGAAACTCCAGCTTCCTAATGCGTTGTACCAGTTCCACCTTCGACAATTTGCAAAGTTCGTCCTGAATGAGAAGTTGAACAACATTGATTTTTATGAAAGTTCCAAAACTAGCTGCATCAATATTTGCTACAATTTTGTGATCAGAAACACTGACATGATGATCGTGGTTGACTTTATAAAAGAAAAAACGAAGGATCTAGTTTCTTTGGTGCTGGTGATATCTAAGTTAATATTTTCAATCATAAATTTAAAAAATGTTAACAATTATGACAATTAACAATTTCACGAAATGCGTCGACAAGATTAATTTTCTTTCGAAATAAAAGTTGGAAATGAAGTTATTAATTCTACTAGCTTTGTATGAAGTACTGAAGGCAGTTGAGAAAAATATCAAGCATTAAAAAGAAAATCATATTTGCACTTACACCGGCAACAACTTCGTCAGTCTTCTCCTTCTGAGACCTGAGAAGACGACATAAGCCCTCCTCGGCCTTAGCGAATGTATCTGTAAAAATAATCAATGATGATTGGATACTTATATTGAACCAAGCATGTGAAATTAATAATAGCAAAAACATTAACTATGGCTAATAAACTTAGCTAAGGCCTTTATCCTTTATCGCTAAGGCTTTTCCGTTATCTGGAATTGTTCGTGCCTAGCAATATCTAAGCGTACGTCACATTTACAGGTCTGTTAAGAGGGTATTTTCATCTATTAATATGTTCCAATAATGTCGTTCATAAGGAAAAACATGGGCTAAAGGAGCATGAATAATGGACGTCCTACAACAAAAATGCCGCATTTAAAACTTATTGAACATTGAACTGCAAATGCAGTATATTCTGGTAACGTAAACTATGTCCATTTGCATTTCATTTTCCAGCTTGGTTGTCGTAACGTAAAAATGATTGAAATTAATTAATAGAATCTTGTTACCAATAATATGATTGTGCATAAATCTCGAAAATTTTTTTGAAACTTTTAGGCTTCTAAGTCTGGTTGAAGATATTGATCTATATTTATATTTATGGTTGTATTTGTAAGTGCGTGTGCGCAGTAAAATATGCATGCAATATATGCTATATTACCTAGCATTGAAGATAAACTTCCATTACAAATAGGACCACGTGTCGGGAATGAACGAATGAGACACCTTGACGGTGGAGACTATCTTTAAAGTTAGTCGCGCAGTGGGGAGTTATATGAGATGCATCATCAAGTTGAAGCCATCTTGATATTTTTCAAAAAAAATTGTTGAATTTTGGGGGCAATTATCCAAATTAGGTAATAATGCAATTCACGTTTGGGTATATTTTAAAGATACATTGATAAACTGTATTATGACCAGCTGGGTAACATTGACAAGTCTGTCGTACATTGATTATCTGAAGAGAATGACAACTATTAAGAAAGACACCAACAACCTTGATTCCTCGACCGCGCTCGCATGACCGAGAAATCGAACCGAAGTTCGCGGTGGAGACGAGCTCTCACCTTCTTCACTAGGCCACGCTGACGGTTACACCGCTGTATCTATGTCATGCGGCGACATTTGTCATCTCCTAGGGGCGGCAGCTATCACCTGAGGGTGGTATTTATCTCCCTCTGAGGGTTCGGTTACTTCTAGGCTACTGGGTATAAGCTATTTAATGAACGAAAAAAAGTGAAACTGCTTTTGTTAGAAGGAATCTTCTTCAGACATGAGAACGAATTAGTAGCGACAATTTAAAATGTAACATTAAACAATTTCTCACCATGTATTTCACGCACGCGACCAGGATGGACCTCCCATCCACGCGCAGGTGGTTCCTTTAATTGGCACCCGGTCCATTTAATGGAACCCCAAATTTCGTGGTTCGCTAAAAGGCGGGAATCCCGTACGGAACTCTCGGGTTCTATTGACATCTGAGAGACGTAGTCGTCTCTCAGTTCCCTCCATTCAATAATAGCGTATTTCATCGCTGTGAAAGATTTAAAGGTATTTGTTGGGGTACTTCGAAATAAGTTATTATTTGGAAATATTAATGTGATCAGAGTTCATAATATGAAACTTGGTGAAAAACTTATGGCACCGAAGCTTTTTTCATCATTTGAATCACTGACGTCATCAATCAATCATTGAGCTCATGCAAAGCACGCTGGGCTTCGTGAGATTAACTGCCGGTTAAAACCAGCCAGTGTGTGCATACTCGAATTAAGACACGACACAGTCAAAATAATTGGGACCGGTTTACAGCACATTATTTGAAATTGATTAATCAAAGTTTGAATTTAGCCAGCTACTTTTATTACTAATATCGTGAAAACGAAATTCTGCTACCGCTTGGCCAGCCCCTAATAGCACTGAGGAATTAGGTTTTGGATCAGCAGTGATATCCTCTGTATTTTTTATTCGAGAAGAAGGTTCTATAATAGCCAATGCAAACGAAGCTCTTGGAACTTCTAACAATTAACTCACATAAGTCTTTCAAGGAGTCCTTCAACTGGTCTAAATTAAGGTTCGTATAGAGTGTGGAGAAATCATAAACTTGTAAGGAGTGGCAATTCAAACCCGACATCCTGTCTAGAAATTCCGCAGAATAGTTAATGCTCCAGAAGGCGTTCACACCCGAATTATGCTTGATGGAAAGGCAGCAACAACTAAATTTGCGAACCTTTGTTCAAACGTATGGCCAAATCTTTGGAAGTGCTGTTCCTGGCACCATCTTTGAATCTGCTCTTATACCGATTCTTGTGCAATTTTGGTATCCAGAAAAGTTTAGGTAAAACCATAAACTTATCTTTAACCGTTATGCCAAAGGAATCCTTGAGGGTGGTGCAATGATCGGCAATTATGTCATCAACGGAAGAAATAATCGGTGCGTAAGTCTGATTAACAACAGCATTGAAACTGCTAAGGTCAAAGCCTAGTTCGTTCAAGAGGACAATGAGGTAATACTTCTTACACTCTATGACAAAATTGTTGGCGGCCTTATCAGCCGGAGTAATGACGTAATTCTTCTGAAAGCTTGAAATAAAGTTTCTACACTCCCTAGATCTTAGTACCTCATGCGAATGCAAAGATGGAAAGTTGGTACTTAGGAAGTAGATGCGATTTTGAATTATCTTAAGGACAACCTCAGACCAATCCTAGAAGTCAAAATTCTTAAGGGCATATTTTCTACAGGACTTTTCAATAAATTTCTTAATAATACTTAATTTTAATAATACTTTCCTAGAATTGAATATTGAAATGCCGTCAGAATATATACTTAAGCTTAATACTCTGTAGGACGAAGAACTTTCATACAATTCTTGAAAAGTGGATCCAACTGCTGGTCTAAGCTTACTGTCGTAAGTGTGTATTATATCGCTTAAAATTTTCCTAATATTGGAATAAAAAAACAATGGTTTGATGACTCTAGTTCTGCTTTTTGATATTCTTTTCGACAATTATTGCAACGCAACCCGTCATCCAATATTTCATTATAGGTCTCACAGAAAAATGTCTGCATCAACATGAGCGACGAACTAAAATGCTTTTTCAAAAAATATTTGGACTTTAAAACATTGTTAGGCTGAGGCAAAATCATTGAAATGAATTGTAAAATTGATTCTGCACTTTTGTATGACATATTACATGAGATTATCAGTGATAGAAAAAGCAGCATGAATTGACGAATTGTCAAGTAGCTTGATTCATACAGCGGTGTTTCATCATGATCCTCTATTTCATTCACGTGATCCGTATAAACATTTTCATCAAAAATTTGTTCGGCTTCATCAGATAATTCAGGAACGCTGAAGTCAAATTCTAAATCATCGTTATAAATGATATCTTCCATGGTTCCTGATCGTCGACTGGGTTGATACATCATTGATGGAGTTACATGTACTTTCATTCAAACTTTTTGACATTCGCCATGAAGTTGACTTCGGAATGGAAACATTACTAGCAGGTTTCAACCACCTTAAATAATCCCCTTTTCTAGGCATTGATGCGCTTTTTTATATTACAAGCTTATAAACCTAACTCTAGCTCAGATTTGATGATATCAGTGGCAATAATATATGTTGCTATATATTTCAGTGAATATAAAATCTTTAATCAAAGCACTCAAGAGAATCAAAATTTAGCAGAAAATTAATGCTTTCTTTCAAAAAAGATGCTCTTAATTTGCTTACTACCTAGATCAAACTGTACTAATGAGTGACGTTCTGATATATAGTTCAGAAATTAGCAGTTGCGAGTAGCAGATGTATTGTCTGCTTAACTGGATGAGTGCAATAAATGTACTTCAACAACCTCCCAAAGATGCTGCTAAATAATATCTAGTATAGTGATTGAAATTAGTTTGTTAATTTGTAATTATATGCCTATAAATCTTCTTTTGCAAATAAAGCGGAAGTTAATTGATAGTCACGTTATGTAGCTTCCTATTGTCAGACTGGCCTACTAAACACGAAGATACAGGAACCTATGCACTGAATATGCGTAGAAAAATTGTCTAAGATGTAGTGTTCAAGTATATAGCGTGCTCTATAATATAGGAAAATTGTGAATACTCAGTGTTAATGAAGCTTATACAATATGATAGCAATGTCCGTTTAACAGTGGCAATATAAAATCATAATAAAATAATTGTTTTTTTTTGGCTTCCACTATAATGGTTGAGGTGTGTATTGTGAATTATATACGAAAATATAGCTGCTTGCATAAGTATGATAGCTGCTTAAATAATAAATGAAAGTAATTCAATTACTGTTTCACGTGAGTGAATACCCATTGTTTTAACCTGAATTAATTAATCTAATTAATTAGTTCGTTTAAACAATAGCTGAAAACAATAAATTGCTACTCACCATTTGTTGTCAATTGCAGTATTCTTCCGATGTTGGTCGAAAATCGTTTTCAGAACACGTAGTCCAAAACGTGCTCCGGTAGAATCAGGAGCTGATATTACTGCTCAATCATTTCTTCTTTGTCATACTTTTCTCAGTAGAAGTACAGACACTATAGTCAAAGGATTAAGCTAGTACAGCTGACAATCAAGGAAATTGTGTCAGCAAGCTTGATTACATGCGTAGAACAGTCTCTCATTTTGTCAGCTGATCCTAAATTTGGCCCGGGTCAACAAATTCGAAAATGCGCACTCAGTTGTTATGGTGAAATTTTGTGGTTGGGGTGAAATAGTTAAACATATATCAGCTGATGTGTTCCTAACCCCAGTCCATCAGAGTAGTCATCGATAGAGTTATCAACCTGCTTGAAATCGAGTGTGAAGTGAAATAAATGCCATCGTGAATTGTGGTCTGAAGTAAAGTGAATGTTGGCATATACACCAGATGACAATAGAAACACACGAATTGGTTCATCGGAAGAGTTTGTGTCAGATGCTTCTCAAGTTGAATGAATAAAACTATGTCATCAATAATCAGTCCCAGCACATTGTGGATAGTAGAACTCTTGTCAATTGCTACACAATGCATTGTATTGCTGGACATTTATCTCTCACAATAAGTTTGTGATTTGTGGGGGGGGAAAATATGCCTCCGACAGTTATCGGAATGATCAAAAATGAACAAGAAATCTGCCACCATCCCATTGCTCCTCTACTGCATTATCAAAAAGTACGTGTAGCTGCAGTTAAACCCCCCCAAAAAAAAAAATATAGTATATCTTGCAATTTCAATTGAAAACTCTTGTGATATATGAAATAAGGACTGTAATATGGAATTTTAATTCATTCAGCCATAGAGTAGGGATATAGAGTGTGGGGGTTGGTAGAGCCTGAGGGTGTCTTGTGGTTGAGTATAGTGTTGAGCTGTGTTTGTGTGTATCTAGCTCCAGCACAATATCAGACACACGGAGTTGGTGCGCCTTATTACGTGATTAATGTCGTTAAGGTGAGCTGATGTCAGTGAAAGTTGGTGTGATGGTTGGGCGTGATTGTGAGGTTCGCAGGGTTGTGTTGTAGAGGGACTACGAGTGTGAGCTGAATAGAGTGATGTCTGTGAAGATGTGTTTCAATCCTAATCAGATTGAATTTTCACTTTCACAAGTGATGTATTAAAATCTGGGGTTGGAAGCAGGTTGAGGGGGTGGTTGATTATTCGGAGTGTTGGTATCTGGTGTTGATATGTTGGATTCGATTTGGTGATGAGATGGTGGTCTTAAACGTGTTTTATCGTTAGGGGATGTGGTGGCTTATTATCCAAGCGGGATGTTTTACGTCGACTTTGTGGTGGTATAGTGGGTTCTGGTGTTGTTAGTAGCTCGTGGGGAAGTGATACGTGTGGTGTTGGTGAGGCATCGTGTCGTTTTTGAGTCGAATTTGTTGTAGTAGGGCAGTGTAGTATTAGTGCAGATTGGGGAAGATGTAATACGTTGAAGTGTGGGTGAGGGTGGTGTGCTAGTGCGCTGACTGTTGCTTGAGTGGAGTAGTATCTTACGTGATTGGGAGGATTGATTAGATAGAGTGGAATCCCGTAACCGGGTTCGAGTGGATGGTCTGATTTTGTTGATTTTAGTTGTTTGAGTGCTTAGTGGGGCATGCTGATAAGTAGGAAGTGTCTAGTGAGAGGTTTTAGTGTTCTGATGTGTGCGTTGTGTGAGCGGTTAGCTCGTGTGATAGTCGACGAGTGGGCGTGGTGCGGACGTTCATGGGTGAGGCCGAAGTGGACAGTGTTTAAAGTGACGGAGTGCCAAGTGCTTGGAGTGGTGAGGTGTGACTGATGTGTGTTTGTTGTTTGAGCAATGATTGTAGTGAGGTAAGGTTCGTAGTGGACGGCCGTAGGCGTTTAGGTCAGGTGATACCGTCTTGATTGGTGAAGATGTGCGTTAGGTCGAAGATTGCCGGGAGGCTGGACTTTTTTTTCGTCGTGTTTGTATTAGTGAGTGAGGAGGTAGTGCAGGTATGTGAGGAGGCGTGGTTGTGATAGGGTACGTGATGAGTGATTCCACTGGGTCGAATTGTATAAAGAAGCTTCGCCCAGTGATGTTGATTGTGAGTGAGGAGGCGGAGTAGGAATGGATGGAGTGTGATATTGACGGGTACGGGTGACGATTGTGTGCCTGGGCTGATTTAGTGCTCAGAGCTGTTATAGGCGACTGTAGCTGAGCCTGTGAGTGCTTGTGATTTTTGATTGTGATTGGCGGAATAGTCAGGAGAGTGTTAGATCGTCTGATTCTCAGTCTGGTGTTTGTGCTAGGTCATTGGTGATTGTGTTTTTCTACTGTGAGTTAGTGATAGGAGGTAGGTGGGTGGGAGTGCTGTGAGTCAGGCATGTGAGGTAATGGAGGATGATGTGGCGTTGATCTGAGGTGATGATGTTCTTGATGGGAGTGATGAGAGGCTGATGTTTGGCGCGTGTGTAATTATTGGATCTGATGGGTGGGGTCAACAGGTGTTGGTTTTAAGGAGCTGTTTGAGATGGGTCAGTGAACGTGATTTATGTACTGATGTAAGGTGGAGTTGTGTTGTGTTGATGATATTGGAGGTATGTGAGTCCTAGGGAGCTGATAAGGTTGCTGATTGGAGTGTATGAGTAATTGACTGTTAGTGTATGAGTCAGGATGAGTGAGTTTCTTTGAGTTGATGTTAAATCTGGTAGACAGTGTAGGTGATTTGAGTGTGCTTGGTGATGGGTCGGTGTGGGATGGGGGGAGTTTAAGTGGACTGCAGGTCAGTGGTGAAGTTAGCCGGTGTGGTGCGGCGGGGTGGTGTGAGTGATGGAGGTGTGTTGTGTAGCAGCTCGAGAGCAGTTGTCAGTTATGAGTGGTAGTGGGAGTCTTTGATGATTATGTTGATTATGTGACTGATTGTTGACTCGTATATTGAGAGTTACTGTTAGTGATAGTTGGTTTTAATGAAAGTGTGATGAGTGTGAGTGATGTTAGTAGTGTACGGTAAGTTTAGTGAGTAAAGTGGTGTAGTGGTCTGTGTGAGTCTTGTCTGAAATGGTTGTTGGCTTGAGAGTGAGTGTGAGGAAGTCGTGTGAGGTAGTAATGATGTTGGCTGGATTTGGTTGTTTTGTCCACTGTGCGCTGAGGCCGGTATGTGCAGATGCTTCTGAGATAGTTTCTAGTCCAGGATGAACCATGGGTCACCGTTGAAAAGGCGTGTTTGGCTAGCGCTGTGTGTCATCCTCACCCAGTTGATGTGTGATGTGATTTACTGCACGCAGATCGGGTGATTGGGATGATATAGTCCTGGCTGAGGTACGTTGGACCTAGTCGGTTGTACGGGTTGGAGTGGGGCTTTGCAGTAAGCTGGATCAGGTGGGTGCCCTGTTGTTGATGAGAAGCCCAGTGGTTAGCTTGTTTGGTATTTGATTATTCTTCAGTGATAGTGAGCTTGATTGGGTGAGTGGAGCAGTGTTAGTTTGGCCTGTGGAAGGTACTGTTGGAGGTACGTGGAGTGATCGTTAGGGCAAATAAGCTGTCGGAATGTCCGTTTCCGAGTGTAGATTGTGGCTGGTGTTACGTCGTGTGTACAGAATTGTGTGGAGTGGAATGAGTTCCTGGTTGTGTCACTATGTGTGAAGTGATACGCATTATTGCTGGCGCGAGTAGTAGTGAGGGGTAGGCCGATGTGTAGAGAGCATCTCGCCTGATGAGTAGGCCGGTGGTTAGTAATGGGTGATTCGCGCTAGGCTGTGATGGGTGAGTGTATCTATGTTGTTGGATTTTGTCTTAGTTGTCTGTATTGTCGTGAGTAGCCTGTTGTGTTCTTGCGAGTAGTTTCGTAGCTTGTTTTAGTGTGTCTTCCGTGTGAGGATGTTGATGATGGATGTATGCAACGGTCGATCAGGTCCCGTGTAAGGCTATGCATCGTGACGCCAGAGAGGTGTAGGGTGAGTTGATCCGTTAGTGGGATATTATCCGGGCGTGAGGTCCATGTCTGCTGGATGTCTGAGTAAGTATAGGCAGTGATTCTGTGTTTATGAAATTGGAAAGGGTTAGTAGTGATTAGTGAGAGTGACTATTGACGGGAAGGTAAATAGGGAAGTGTAGTGATAGTTGATGTATAGTTGATCCGAAGTTGAGCATATGATAAGTGATGCTACGTGAACGTATATAAGTTTGCACTCTAATGGAGTTAGCAGTGAAGGTGTGTGGGTAAGTCTGTCCAGGCCTTGTAGGACTGTGATTGATAGGATGGTTATGATGTTTCCTAGACGTGTGATCTGTTTAGTGAATGCGTGGGTAGATATAGTAGGCTTTTGAGTGATATGAGTTGACGTGTTAGTGATTGGAGTGATATAGTATGATGGATGATAATGGAGTGATATAAGTTGGTTTAAGAGTGTGTTTGTAAGTTCTAGTGAAATATTGTTTTTGATGAGATGTAGTTTAGTGATGGTGGAGTGAACGAAGAGTGAGGTTAGGTGTGGATAGTATGCGAGTGAGTAGGAGTTAGATTGTAGGTGGGAGTTTGTAAGTGATATAGAAGTTGTAGGTGTTAGTGTAGTGGTCAACATCTTAGTGTTTGAGTTTATTAGTGAAACTTAGTTGGGACGATTTTGTGTATGCGCGAGTGGATTTTTGGCGTGCTCGTGTTGATGTAGTCTGATGAGTGTGTAGAGTGAATGATAGGTGAGGATCTTGATTTTTGTGAAAGCTGTAGGTGTTTGTAGTTGTGGAGTGGTAAATAGCTTTTGATTGATTGATGAGTTTTATGTGATTGTAGTGTATAAGTGTTTTACTTGATTTTTGGTGCAAGATTTGTGGTCGTCGTGATTTAAGATCTGATGTAGTAGGAAGTGTTATGGCAGTGTTGCTTAGAAGAATAGTGGGAGTAGCACGGGAGATGTTGGTGTGACGAGTGACTGAGTGCGGAGTAGTGTGTAAAGTGTCTTTGAGTGATTAGTGATTGATGTGTATGATGATGTGTTGAATGGGATGAATGAGTGATATATAGGTAGAGTGTCGACTCAAAAAAGTAGATCTATACAGTGAAAATTTTTATATCAAAAGATTGTTATTTGCGGAGATTACGTTCCCGTGGTCCAAAAAAATTATTTGAGCACTTTTGAAAAAAGTCAAAATTTGCCAATTTATTTACTACCGAGATGACTCTCCTACATAAGTAGTATGAAGCAAGTTGGACATCAAAAGGAATATATATTTGATAATAAGCATCCTAGCTAAGCGGAAAATTAAGCTGATTATCAAGGGATATTTCATGAATTTTATTATAATGAAAGTCTTCATGAAAAAGTCGCGATATTATTCGTGCGTTCTTGGCTGAAATTTCAGGTTTTTAATTCAATTTTCACCGGCATGATTTTATGATTCACTAAATTCATGTTTCATTTATTTTTATTTCTTGAATCTGAATAATGATGTGGACCCACTTATATCTTTCAAATTTGATTGAAATCGTTGTTGCACATGATCACTCAATTCCGTTGTAATATCTGCAAAATTGCAAAAATTTGCATATCTCACATTTGGTGTCAATTACCACCTGATCTCCCTTGTCCTTGAGTTCATTTAATAAAATCGGTAAAGAAAAAAGTGTATACACATTGGGGATTTAATAAATGCGGAGTTACCACTCTACCTAATTTACCTACTCTATGCATTCAGCGTTGATTGATCAACTTGTGAGCGACAATTGCAGAGAGACCAGTTAAAAATGTAATTCCACCAAATCGAAATTTACTTTGCTAAATAAATTATGAGATGACGTAATCTGCGCAATTTCTCTGAATTCTGGTTTGGAAAATTTGCGCACTCACTTAAGCTGCGTGGCCCTCCGTCTAGCCTATTGCATCGAGACACAGTTAATGAAGGACGATGACATAAATATCATTTAATTTCACTTGCACCTTTAATATAATATTCAATAAATGCTTCACATTCATGAAAATGTAGTCAATTTCACTCAATGGCATTTCCGAAACGATAAAATCATTAAAGAAATATCATTACTTTGCTCATGATATTTGTTGCAGCAGAAATATCATTAGAAATATCATGAACAATATCATTAAAATATCATTAACTTCCACCAAATGATATTTGTATCATTAATAATATCATTAACCCATATTTATGTCATGGCATCATGATATTTTTGATGATACATTTCCGTAAGGGCTTGTTTTGGAAGATTTTGATACGGTTGCAATTGGACCTCATTCCTCTTCTTACGTTGATGAAGCTAATCATGAAATAGATTAATGAATAGTGACGGCTTAAGTTCTTTGCGTCATTTCATTGTGATGCCGGTCACGGAAATTGCGCAACTAACTTATAACGAATTTCATTGTCAAGTGTACATTTCAGCTTCTATTCTTTAATTTATGAATTATTTGTTCACTTCAAAATATATAAATTGTAAAAGATATCTGTTAGATTGATGTGATATAATAGTGCATCACCGATGTCAATCCTAAATTGAAATGAACTTCTGATTTCATGAAAATTTCTCCTTTCAATGCCTGGGTCGTTCTCACCATAGAGGTTTTCACGGACTGTTATATGTCTGTCAAAAGGGGAAGATACAATGAGAGTCATATGGTTCAAATGGTAGTGTTGCTGATCATGCCTTTATTCTTCTCTTGACGGCTTGTATTTTTAGATAGACAATTATAACCGATGCTCTGATTGCATTTGTGCATGAGTTATCCATCATCTCTCTGGAATGACAAAATGACGTCCCGATGTGAATGTTCATCAAAGGAGAGCATAAGATGGACATTGATTCATTATATTAAACCACCAGAATAAAAATTGTTTGCTAGGTAAAATTCATTTCTGCATGTTGGTGAGAATACAAAATCACCAATTTCTAGACCAATGACTTCAGCTATTGCATCTTTCTTGGCAGTCTCCAATCAAAATAACGATTAGGATGTAGAGCCTTAATAATAATAATAATAATAATAATAGGTATATATTTCTCGAGGAATGAAAATCACAAAAGTACAATGGTATTCACATATCAAGTAAAATGACATCACAAATATTTACGAAAACATGAAAAAATAATAGCCTGATAGCAAATAGATCTAGGTATAATATTAGGATTCTAAAGCAGGAATTTGCCGCACATTGCAGACTTTTTTGATTATCAAATTGTTAGATGGTAGAATTAAAACATGCTGCCATTCCTAACGTGATAAAGAAATATTGACATTAAGGAAGCAATAGGAGTGAGGAAGTGAACATAACAGACGATCAGTCACATAAGCATGCACAACAAGTAAGGTAGATTATTGACGAACAAAACTTTTTTCAACAATGAATGGTCTCAAGGTTTCATGTTTATCTGCTAACTTTCTTTTGATAGTTACAAGGTGTGATGGTTTTGTTTGTCAGCGATGATACTCACATCTGTCGACCACTTTTTGCCACTTGGTTTTCAGCTCATTGTCTAAACGCAGGGTAGAATATATTAAATATTTCTTGCAGAGCAATCAGAGCTTTGATGTCGTTAATGTTTGGTGGGATATCCATGACTTGAAAAATTGACTAGCATGACTTAGCATCATTCAAGGATATTACTTTTTGTCGAGTGAAGATTGTCTATTCGATGCTAATTTGTAATATCTAAGTGTTCAAAATTCCCGACCCAGTAGATGCATGTTATTGTGATGTCATGTCGTGTGATTCTTTACAGGATGCTATTTTTATGAGTTAATTAAAAACGATTATAGTATGTCCAGAAATGCCAACAATTTCGTGTATATTAGTAGAATAACTTTCTACAATTACTTTTTATGAACGTATGTGTGCGTACTTTATCGTGATCAATCACAAATAATGTTTTCTTGCTACAACTTCTGAATCTGCTGTTTATGTATCAGGACTTCATGTGATCACATGATCGAACTCTGATATCAAGCGATGCCGAAACAGTCAGGTTTGTTTTTATATTCCAAATCATTTTGATCTTCAATTTTCTTCTAAGACATCTTCCAACTGATTAATACAGACGAATCGTCAATATTCTTATCATATTCTACTGCAAATGTAGCAGTTGTATTGTTAAGTTTGACTTCCAAGCCATGGGATTGCTTGAAGAGATAAAATATGTTTTCATCTTAATTTTTGGCTTCAAACATGCACGGAGATTAATTTCAGTATTTCGAGAAGGACAAAGGATCACGCTCCTTAGAAATCACGATAAACCAGAATCCCAGTCAAAACAGTCAAAGTTAATAGAACCCTCACCAATTTTAGCGCCAGGAGCAGAATGGGAATGCATTCCACAGTGTGATTTGCGCATACATGGGAAGCAGACGCCAAGTGTTTTGACGGATATACGCGATAATGACCGTAGAATTGAATGTGACTAAAACTAATCCTGGAATCTGGTTCTCCATCTAATTTAAATATCTGTTCTCGTTGGTAGGAAATTGGGAATTTTGTGTCAGGATATGACTTAAATGATGTCTGAACAGTGAATAGATGCAATGAGTTGACAATTTCCGCACATAAATGTGTTTGCAACTTCACTTATCATCTATTCGAAGTATGTTTTTGAATATGTTGAGATTTCAAGAGTGTGATTTATTTTTCATAATGAGAATCGACGATGTTTGAATGTTCGATCATAGAACATATTTTGAAGCAACCCAATGATCATGATGTCATTGTAAATCAAAAACAGTGAATGCATTTGCTATTGATATGGAGACCGATGTTGCACTTACTACAATTTCTGCCATATTTTACTAAATGAACATAAACGAAAATCTTAATTTTTTTTACTGAATTTTCACCCTTAGCACAGCTATGAGCTATGAACGAAGCTAGGGGTTACTCAATGAAAAGTAACAAATGGTATTATTTTAAATAAATAAAATTTAAAAAAACAGATCTTCTAATCTGATTACGCTGCCCCCATCAGAAACCTATTCGCACGCCTCTTGAAAGTATCAAGATTGTATTGGTTGGGGAAAGTGGTCTGGGGAAGCTGATTCCAAAGCTGTGCCGTGCAAAAAAAAAAGCTTTTCGAGCGACTCACAGTACGTGCGCGTTCTAAGCTCACATTATAGCATGTGAGTGCATTAGCTCTGCGTGTGCTTCTGGAGAAGATCTTAGGTTTGGGTACGCACTCATCTTAGGTTTGAGTACGCACTGCAGAGCTGCTTCTACCGAAATAGTACCTGTAGAAGAGACTGAGTGAAGCAACATCCCGTCTGACGGAGAGCGGCTGCAACTTGCTAGCAAGTTTTTCACCCATAAGATTCTTGACACGTTTCTCAACCCGTTCAAGGAGGTTAAGATGCGTTTGTGGGGCGCCTGCCCACAGATGACAACAATACTCCATCAGAGGACGAATAGTGGACTTGTAAAGATAGCAGACAGTCTGTGGTGGAAGATAGCTGCTGGCACGATAGAGACTACCAATGCGTTGAGCTGCCTGCTTGCTAATGGATTGGATGTACGGTTTCCATGACAAGTCTTTCGTAACCGCTAATCCAAGGAAGGAGATGGAATCTTGTTCTCTGATCCTATTATCTGACATCTTAATGCTATGATCATCATCTCCTTTAAGTCGTGAGTGCAGAATACTCTGAGTTTTTGAATGATTGAAGGAAACAAGCCAATTGGCGCCCCATTCTGAGACCCTGCGCAAGTCTTCATTAAGAACGTTGCATAACTGCTGACGTTGGTGAGTGTTTTTAGCGAGTCGCTCATTGGAATTGAAGAGTGTTGCGTCATCTGCATACATCACCAATTTACTCACTAGGCAGTCTGGGAGGTCGTTGATGTACAGCAGAAAAAGAGTGGGTCCCAAAATTGACCCTTGAGGAACTCCTGCATTGACAAACTTGGTGAAAGACTTTTGGTCATCTAAGACGACAGATATCTGCCGGTCACTAAGGAAAGAAGCAAGAAGTTTGTGGAGTTGATCAGCAACTCCATAGGACCTAAGCTTCATAAGGAGTTCCTGATGCCAGACTTTATCGAATGCCTTGGAAATATCCAAGGCAACTGATCTCGTCTCACCTTGTCTGTCAAGGACACGACTCACATGTTCAGTGACATATGAAAGAAGATCTGCAGTTGATCGAGAGTGCCTGAAGCCATACTGTTCTTCTGATAGAAGGTTCTGAGTTTCAAGGAAGTTAACAATGTGTTGGTTAATCACTGCTTCAAAAATCTTGCCATCAATTGGAAGCAGGCTGATAGGACGGTAACTAGATGGAAGAGATGAGTCAGAAACCTTTCTTTGGAACTGGAACCAACGGAAGCTACTTTCAAACAAGAGGGAAACTCACCGGTGGATACACATCTACTGAACAGTTTAGATAAAAGTGGAGAAAGCTCAGGTTGTGAGAGAGAGATGCTTGAAGACCGAAACCGGGATGCCATCTGGTCCACTAGACTTAGAGCTATCGAGACCGGCGATGATCTTTTTGACGTTTCGGACTGTGACTGAAGGAGGACTAACTGTCTCATCAGTGCGCGTGGGATTTGGAGGTGGAATTCTACCTCCATCGCCTAATGACGAATTCTTCGCAAACTCCTTGCAAAGAAGCTCGGCTTTGTCTGCTGAGGTTGTCGCCATAGAAGTACTGACTTCGGCATGACGGAGTGCTGGGATGAAGGATTTGTTCCTATTGGTGACACTGTTGTAAATCCTCCAGATATTAGTCCTTAGAGCCAAGCTTTTGGGTAGCAATGGATTTCCGTACATACAAAGCGTAACGGCTTTTGGCCTGATGTATGGTTTCCTTGCAATGTCTACGTGCGGTTTTGTACAATTCAAGATTGCCAGCGCTACTGTCACGCTTTATACTTATGGAAAAAGTGGTCACGCTTGGCAACTTGCAGCTGCACATTCTGGTGTAAACCAAGGTTGTGAGTGGGGCTTCATTTGGAAAGTACGGTGAGGAATGTAGGCCAACATCCCTATCTGAAGCCACTCTGTCAGTTCTTGCGCCGACTTGTGGACGTTTCTCGCTCAGAATCAAATTCTCAGCTTGAACTTGACTAAGAAAAGTGCGGAGAGATAGCCACACCAGTCTGCTTTGGAGCAGGTTGAGTAAACTGTTCTATGGAAGCGGTGCAGGACCGGTGTGGAGTAAATTTGTTTGCCAGAAACTGTGATAACACAGTGAATCAGACGTGCCGAGGGGAGAAGTCAAGAGAAGAAGTACCTCTTGTGTGAAAAACTAGTTGAATTTGAGGTGAGAAACAGGTCAAGGAGATATCCAGTATCCCCAGCTCGGTCAGGCACTCTGGTAGGACAAGGGACAATTTGACTAAGGTTGCGAGAGACAGCGAAATCCTGGGCTGCCTGACCGGTGAGTGCACAAGCCAGTCAACATCGTGCACGTTGAAGTCACCAAAAACGGCAACTTCAGCGCTGGGATACTCTTGTAGAAGAGAATCGATCTTGTCAGAAAGAAAATTGAAAATATCCGCATTAGTTGATGGAGAGCGGTATAGGAAAAATAGAAGAGTGGTCTTCTGCAGCGGCGCAATGAAGGCAAGATACTCATGCCTTGGATT